>JAJJWW010017944.1:0-320170 GCA_023531295.1 Papaver armeniacum | reverse complement strand
GTGAAATTGAAAAAAACACAGCCTTTTCTACTGTGTCGAGAGGAAATGGAGATCGACCAGAAAGATTGAGGGACGTTGTAAATACTGAAAAGAGAAGCTCGGGAAGAAAGCGATTTGTGGGTTTTGATTAACTTTCGTGATGAAGAAATTAGTCGAACTAGGGTTTGATTGAGACGTTCTTTCTTGATTGAAGCCGATATTTGAACTGAGATGGAAGAACATACTAGGGTTTGTGGTTGTCTGCCGGTGGAAAGAATGGAAGGTTGCTACAATGTTTCAACAGATTTCAAAGATGTTGCAAGAATCGAATCTGTAATGGGTTTCCCTCAGATTTGGCTCTGGGTCAAGTTCAGTGATGATTTGAATTGTGGATACAGGGATGAATTAGAAGTTGGACTGTTGAATCGGTCCCAGGTTTGTAGTGCTTGCTATAGAAAATGGTCTGTGGTGATGCTCGGGTGGATGCGATTGAAGTTGTTGTCGGAATGAATACAAGAAATGGAGTTTGGGGAATGTTGAGTCAAGTGGTCGCTTTGAGATGAGTTCCTGCTTGATTGAGATGGCAGGATGGATTCAATGCAGGGACACGAGAAGGAATTATGAAGTCGCAAAGGATCCGAGTTTGTGTTGCCAAGAGTTGCGGGGGAATCGGTGTTGCTTCTATGGCTAATTAGTGTTCTTGTGGCTTGGAGTTCTTTGGTAAAGATGCGGGATGCAAGATAGAGATCTTTGAGAGAGACAAAGAAGGCATTGAGCCAAGAATGGGTGATATGAACCGGATGATGCAAAGGATGGCGGAGTGCAAGTGTTCAATTGAAGTTATAAGGTGATGGGATGAATGAAGCTACGAGATAGTCCGGTGATGCATTCGCAGTGCAATTCTGTGCAAGATTTTAAATGGGCTTGTTGTTGGTTGTGTATGTGAGACTACAGCTGTGAAATGATGCTGCAGAAGGTGAAGCTAAGGGCTAGGAATGAACTGAGCTGATAGTTGTGCTGGTGGAGAATGGCTGTGGTGGTGCTGGTATAGCAGAATGGAGATTGTGCTGAGAATGGTTGAAAGCTACTGAAGGCAAAGTGTAGGTGGAGTTCAAATTGGCAATTAGAATGCTGTGTATGGGAGTACAGGAAATGGAGATGGCAGTAGGTTGTGTCATTATGCAGGGCCATCTAGGCCGTGACAGAAGGTGCAACAGACAGCCATCTTGGCTGTGAACTGCAAGGCAAGTGCAAAGCTGCAACAGCTCTGGCCTGGACTGACTCGGGTCAACTGACTTAGTTGACTCCGAGTTGACTCAAGACTCACTGAAAGCTAAGACCGAGTCGAGACCCACCACTCATTGGTGACTCTTTTCTACCTTGACTGAGCTAGCTAACAGCTGATCGATTTGCTGACTAGTTTGACCGTTAGTCCTAACTTAGGACCGGACGGAATATTCCGTCGAATATTCTCTCGACGGAGAAATTTTCAAAGGCCGACGGCGTGTTTTCCGGCCAAATTCGGCCATAATCCCGATTTTCCTATGAGCAAAATTCAGAATTTTCTATGGACCTCTCTCATGGGTATGAAGACTTGGGCTAGGAATTAGATGGAGAATTGGACTCAAATTTGGGAAGAGAAGGTGAAGAGTTGAGAAAAGCTTGGATTTGGAAATTGAATTGCAAAAGGAAAAGGATTCTAATCCTTAGAAGAATTGGAGAATATTGAAGCCTATAAATAGAGAAGTTTTCTACAACTTCTACACACCTCTCTACACACACAACACTTGTGTTTTTGCTTGCTTTTCTAAGATTTTTCTTTTTAATTACTTGTGTGAATTTGAAAATTCTTCTTTTAATAATTATTATTTGTGTGAATTTCAAAAACATGAGTAGCTAAATTTCTTATTGATTGAGGATGAATTCCTAGTTCTTAACATGATTTGAGTTTTGTTTTCAAATTCTATCTTGAAGTTTTCACATAATTATCGCTTGTTTTTACTAATAGGAGTGATCTTAAAGACATTCATGATTGATTGATAGATTGTTTGGGTGGCCAACTAAATTGATTTGTTAATTCGATCTAAAGCTAGTGAAAGTTAGGGGATAAGTAATCGTTCTTTGACTCTTTACATAAGTAGCAAACACGAGACCTTGGAGGGATTCCGTGGAGCAATTGTGTGTAGAAACAACGTTAGCAAGTAGACCTTGAGCTAAGAGTCTAACTACTAATATCAACCTAAGAAATTCACAAAACCTAATGCATGAGCCAAGTTACATCTAGGTTGAGCTAATTCTAGGTGGCTTGGTGATTAGAATCCGGTAGTCGAGAACTTCCGTGTCCGGTGATAAAAGGGATTTAGGGGTTTAGCACCTAGCTAGCTGCTTTACCTACGGTTGGTGATAATTTGTGACTAATAACAAGTAGAATAGAACATAACTTGATTCATTGTTTCGTAACGAAGAAGGATTCCTTGATCTTCTCTCTCTTATTGTTTTCATCTTTCAACTTTCGATTTTAATTGCTTTGTTTATTTTTATTTTGCTTTTTACACCCCCCCTTTCGTGACAACTTTTACAACTAAGATCACTTGCTCCTCGTGGGAACGAACTTGACTTCCATTATATTATTTTTAATTGAGTGGAAATTTTGAATTAATTTGATTGCACCTACGACACGCATCAGCAATCCATGATGCGACATATATGCGAAATTCTCTATCTCTCCAAGGTTCAGCGCCAAGATATTTTCGCAGCTCTCAATCGTGTTGTATCCGGCAACGTCTTTTTCTCCCCTCGGAATCCACGCCAAGGGCCCAAGCTTCCCAAACAAGCGAAGTGGAGAACCAGGGACTGCTGACCACGTCCCGTTTAAGAGGTCTTGAACTTGACGACATGCTCATCGACACGACCTCGACCACAACATCATCACTTTCAAGACACTAAAGGCAGCCGATTTACAAAGCAAGACGCTACCTATTTCCCAAATCTGTGATTAAGAGCTTGAGAGGAGAGGCTTTGAATGCGCATGGCTACATCAACCTAGAGATCGAGATAGGAGACGCTATAACGCACAGTAAGTTCCACATCGTCAAAGAACTAGATCATGACATGATTTTGGGACGCTTATGGGCACTCGACAACAAGGCAAAACTGGGCGTACACCCTCTGCCGACATCCCTGCCCGAAGGGATTCCCAGCAAATCGTCCCACGGGTTATCACATCAACGAGCTATTGAAGGAACCCAAGCGTCCGAAGAGGACCCGTTGGCGCTAGCCCATGATTTTCAAATGCAAGTAAGTCTGACCGAGCAACCTTTTCTAGCAACCGACCTTTTCTTTCCCCGTTCTCATCATGGGGACTCAAAGCAACAACCTTACATGACGCTGTCAAAAAATGTGAATGGGGAGCTGGACCATTCGAACACTTTGCAAGAAGCTTGGAAGCTTCGGCGAAACCAACGAAGCCAAGGCTCAAACGGTTACACGCGTCCGAACCCGTTTTCAATCGGAGATATAGTGATTAAGGAAAGCTCGTTTCAAGTTGGGAGGATGACAGGTAAAGATGGATTTGCCCGAGGAAGGTGAAGGCAAGCTATACCAGTTGCGGATACCCTTTTGGGAGGATATTGCAAGCTCATCAATACCGACACACCCAAGGCGTGATAGTTCATTCGCGATGGCTCAAGGAATCCAATCCCTAAAATGTCGTATTTCCCAATCACTCCCCTTTTCAAGTACTTCCTTTGAATCATTCCTCTTAATAGCCGTTACTTCCCAGGATGAATACACCGTTTGTTTTTTTTCCCGGAGATCTACCCTTTGTCAAAAAAAAATAATAATAAAATAAATATATCTCTTCCCAGCGAATCCTTCGGATATCGTAGAAATACATCGAAGAACCCGAAAAACCATTGTAAAGCCATCATACCACAACCCCTTTCAAAAATATATATATATGAAGCAAAAGGTTTACTGACGAAGAATAAGGGAAAGATGTGTTTACAAAAAAAAAAAAAAAAAAAAAAAAAGGGAAAAACATCAGGGAACTAAACAGCTAACAGAAAAAACAAAAGGAGGAACTAGCCCTCGAAGGACGGAGCGCACGTCTCTTCGGGCAAAGCTATCTTCAAGCATTTCCCCCAGCAATCCTTCGGGCAACAAAGGTTCCACTCAGATGGCTTTATGGCAGCAACCTTAACATCCCATCCCGAAGCGAGCCACAACAGCCGATGTCCTCCCGACAACTATTCCAAAGATACGCCACCATGACGCCTCCGTATATCGTCAATAACACCTTTGGCATCAACTTCAAAGGTTGTCTCGCTCCTATCATACGCTCTTTCGAAAGTTTTCTCATTGGCGCTTCGAAGAAAGTCCGTTGATTCATCCACATCAAAATTGAGAACCATGGCGTTCTCCTCCGCATCCACCGAACCCAAGGGGGTCCGAACATGCACTGTTCTTCGGGGGATAGATGGGAGGGAGGTCCTTAATAATTTAATTAGCTTCATGGAACAAAGATTCAACCCCGACCGATACCTCCTCAAGAGAAGAAGATCGATCTCCGCCGATTTTGAAGTCCTTTCCCAAAAGGTTAAAGGCACGGCCGTCTCTGGAAGATCCCTTCATACACTGCAAGAAATGGAAAGATGGTCAAATTCCATCCTGTCTACACGCATACAAAAAGAGGATGGCAAAAAAAAAAAAAAAAAAAAAAAAGGGGAAGAAGAAGAAAAACGCACCCCGGCAAAGCAAAGGAAAGGGGAATCAACAAGAAGAACCCTTTTCTCAAACGAGGAGACGATGCTATTATTTTTTGATATGAATGCGAACCTTAAAAGGGAAAGGAAGCAATGAGAGACGTAACGCTTCCAGATTTTAGCATGAATAATGCTCTAATTGAGGCCGCACGTGAAGGAAAGCAAGATAAGGAAACTTTGCTATCGGAAGAAACTCCCTCCTTGTTTACATCGGTCTCACCAACTAGCACACTCAGTTAGCCAGCACACGCCATTTCCCAAGTCACGCCTACAAGCATGGTTTCCAAGATTGGACTGGACCCACCAATTGCGACTTCCCAATGCCGCCCAAGTCACGCCTTTGCAAGCATGGTTTCCAAGATTGGGCCAGCCCCCACCAATTGCGCCGACCTCCCAATGCCGCCCAAGTCACGCCCGCAAGCACGAACGGCTTCTACACTTCAAGCGCGGTCCCACCCATGCCTAGCACACTCGGTTTCCCAATCGCGCTAACTTCCCAACGTCGCCCAAACCGCACCCCTGCCCACCAATTATGCCGACCTCCCGATTTGTGCAAAACTACCGGAGGCAAGGATTCCAAATCCTATTTATAAAAGGTCGAGACAAGCCTCTTTCAATTTTCTTTACGGGTTGTTGTTAACTTGATTTGTCACCATCTTATGCTCCTCATGACAAATCCCCCATTAGAGCTAAGCGGGGGACTTAATGTTGATGGTGGTTTTTAGACAAGGGTAAAATCGTAAAACCCCATGACCTAGTGTTACCCGCAACACATTAAATAAGAGCATTCAACTCAGGTGTAAATAATTAATAGGGGTATTTTTTCAAAATACCCAGTTAGGGGTTTTTCAACACGAACCCTAATTCCAAAACCAAGCCGCATCTCTGCGCACCGTGGCAACAATGCTTAACCAAGCCGCATCTCTGCGCACCATGGCAACAATGCCAAAACAAGCCGCATCTTTGCGCACCATGGCAACAATGCCAAACCAAGCCGCATATCTGCGCACCATGGCAACCATGCCAAAACAAGCGCATCTTCTGCGCACCATGGCAACAATCTTGAACCAAGCCGCATCTGCGCACCATGGCAACAATGCCAAAACAAGCGCATATCTGCGCACCATGGCAACAATGCCAAACCAAGCCGCATCTTTGCGCACAATGGCAACAATGCCAAACAAAGCGCGCACCACGCGCACCATGGCAACAACGCCAAATTCCAAGCGCTATGACTTTGGCCCACAACATAGCGCCCTAGGTTTGCAAGACTTGCAACTAGGTCAACATGGCTGCACGTGCCATTGGCACATGCCAAAACGTGTCGCAAGCCATATTTCCAAGTCGCTATGACTTTGGCCCACGCCCAACATAGCGCCCTAGGTTTGCAAGACTTGCAACTAGGTCAACATGGTCTGCACGTGCCATTGGCACATGCCAAAACGTGTCGCAAGCCATATTTCCAAGTCGCTATGACTTTGGCCCACGCCCAACATAGCGCCCTAGGTTTGCAATACTTGCAACTAGGTCAACATGGCTGCACGTGCCATTGGCACATGCCAAAACGTGTTGCAACCCATATTTCCAAGTCGCTATGACTTTGGCCCACGCCCAACATAGCGCCCTAGGTTTGCAAGAATTGCAACTAGGTCAACATGGCTGCACGTGCCATTGGCACATGCCAAAACGTGTCGCAAGCCATATCTCCAAGGCGCTATGACTTTGGCCCACGCCCAACATAGCGCCCTAGGTTTACAAGACTTGCAACTAGGTCAACATGGCTGCACGTGCCATTGGCACATGCCAAAAACGTGTCGCAAGCCATATTTCCAAGTCGCTATGACTTTGGCCCACGCCCAACATAGCGCCCTAGGTTTGCAAGACTTGCAACTAGGTCAACATGGCTGCACGTGCCATTGGCACGTGCCAAAACGTGTCGCAAGCCATATTTCCAAATCGCTATGACTTTGGCCCACGCCCAACATAGCGCCCTAGGTTTGCAAGACTTGCAACTAGGTCAACATGGCTGCACGTGCCATTGGCACATGTCAAAACGTGTCGCAAGCCATATTTCCAAGTCGCTATGACTTTGGCCCATGCCCAACATAGCGCCCTAGGTTTGCAAGACTTGCAACTAGGTCAACATGGCTGCACGTGCCATTGGCACATGCCAAAACGTGTCGCAATCCATATTTCCAAGTCGCTATGACTTTGGCCCACGCCAAACATAGCGCCCTAGGCTTGCAAAACATGCAACTAGGTCAACGACCATGCATGCCATTGGCACATGCCAACATGCTCGCTAGCTAGTTTCCCTAGCAAAACCACGGCCCTAACGGCCACGCATGCCATTGGCACATGCCAACATGCTCGCTAGCTAGTTTCCCTAGCAAAATCACGGCCCTAACGGCCATGCATGCCATTGGCTCATGCCAACATGCTCGCTAGCCAGATTTCCCTAGCAAAATCACGGCCCTAACGGCCACGCATGCCATTGGCACATGCCAACATGCTCTTGCTTGATTTCCCTAGCAAAATCACGGCCCTAACGGCCACGCATGCCATTGGCACATGCCAACATGCTCGCTAGCTGGTTTCCCTAGCAAAATCACGGCCCTAACGGCCACGCATGCCATTGGCACATGCCAACATGCTCGCTAGCTAGTTTCCCTATCAAGATCACGGCCCTAATGGACGCGCATGCCATTGGCACATGCCAAACACACACGCTGGTAGCCTAACTTGCAAACCGTGCAACCTACCACCAAGGCATTCCGCACATGCCAAACACACACGCTGGTAGCCTAACTTGCAAACCGTGCAACCTACCACCAAGGCATTCCGCACATGCCAAACACACACGCTTTAGTATCCTAACTTGCAAACCGTGCAACCTACCACCAAGGCATTCCGCACATGCCATTGGCACATGCCAAACACACACGCTGGTATCCTAACTTGCAAACCGTGCAACCTGCCACCAAGGCATTCCGCACATTCCAAGCACACACGCCGTAGCCCAACTTGCAAACCGTGCAAACTACCACCAAGGCATTCCGCACATGCCATTGGCACATGCCACACGCGCCACTAGCGGCGCTACTTGCACTCAAGATGCAACCAACACTCGAGACATCAACACAAAGTGGGGATGCTTCTTTAGGGTTTTGGTTTGGCGGTCACAAAGATGCGGCGTACACTACGCTCACATTAAGAAAGCGTGAAAAGGAATAAAGCGGTCAAATAAAAGAGGAAATAATGGTGAAAAACGTTTTCGCCCATTAAACCATGCGGTTACCACCTCCTCCCATTATTTCACCCTTTACTCTCTTCCTTCATGAGGCCAGTGCGTTTCAAACTCGACTTGTATAAATAGGTCTTACCTATTTCCACCGGACAAACAAGTCTCGGTCGGGAGAAATATACTACACTTACACTCTCGAAAGGCAACTTTGCAAGCTCTCCCAAAAGCTTTCATCTCTTGCAAGCTTCCTAAGCTTTCACTTTCTCGATACAAGTCGAGATACTACTCTTCTCAACACCTTTCTTTGCTTCCCTCCCAAATCAACCCTTCTCCTCCACTTTGTGACCGAAGCAAGTCCGGAATGGCCATTTCTTGGTTTAGGACTTGTGCAGTTGATCTCTCGAACCTATAAAGTGCTCACGTGCGGCACATTTGTTTAGGGTTTGAACCAGTTTCTCACTCACCTGCCGAATTTACCGAAATCGGCAGAAACGATTTTTACCCATAAACAGCTGTAAACCGTCAGACCAATACCCTGATGAGCATCCCCCAGTTTGTGACATGTTTGATGTCTCGAATATTTTCGTGGAAAATGTGTAGCAGATTGCTGAGTGGGTCTCGTATGCAAGACCTGGCTATTCTGATTAGTTGTATGCCAACTAATTAGTAGGTAGCCGTGTGTGTGGCAAGTCAAAGTCAGGAGACTTGTTGCAAGAGAATAACGTGTGATGTCATTAGGTTAGTCTTGGTTGGTCGCCTAAGACTTACCATAGACCGATCAATTATGTGGCGAATTTGGACGGCTGAGATCGTAATTCAGGAGAGAGGGTGGTCGTTGATTATGGCCACATTCCACTGGCACCTGTTAATAGTATATTGGCATAGTCGTGGCGTAGTAGCATAGCCGCAACTATGACATGGTGGCATAGACGCGCTTGTGGCATTGTGGCATGGCCAAAGCTAGGATTTGGCGCCGTGGCCAAAGTTAGGGTTTGGCGGCATTGCCAAGGCTAGGATTTGGCGTCGTGGCCAAAGTTAGGGCTTGGCGGCATGGCCAAGGCTAGGGTTTGGCGCCTTGGACAAAGTTAAGGCTTGGCGGCATGGCCAAGGCTAAAGTAGCTCGTGGCATGTTATGGACTATGACCAAAAATTAGGGTTTCGGCTAATGTTACTGAAGCAAAAGTCTTCTTTCGATCATGAAACCCTAATTGGAGTCCGTTATGGCATTGGTCACGAACAGAAAGTGGATTAACATGTAGTGGTTCCATTTGTGGCACATTGGCATGTTACTGCGGCAGAGTGGCATGTTGGCATGCCAATTAATATGTTGTTGTGGTAGGGCGTGTTTGGCTTGCCAGTTAGCATGGTGGTGTGGCAGGTTGCGTTTGGCTTTTCAACACATGAGGCGAGTTTAAAGCGACCTGATTGGTCAAAAGAGGGGTCAACCAAACATAGGGCGCGGCCACGTCTCTAGTGCTCGTGGTGCATTTAAAGTGACCTGATTGGTCGATAGGAAAGAGGAGGGCCGGTCAAGCAGCATGGTGGCGTGGCCATCTGCAAGTGGCGCTTGGCCTATGGTCCGGTCACCTCCATTGCTGCTGCTCCTGTTTCCCGTGGCTCCTCTTTTGTTCCTTGTTTTCTGATTTTGGGTAGGACTTTGCACCTACTAATCCATGGAGGATCAACTTCCTAGTTTGCCTAGGTTTAGTTTCGACCAACAGGGTCTGATATACTGCGCGAGGCGCAAAACCCTAAAATTAATTAGGTTGATATTTGATTTTCATGAGCTATCACAAAATTTATTGAACTCTGTATGTTGACATAGAGTTCTTAGAATTTATTGCAAGAGCAGTATGCTTTCCGATTGAGTATTTTTATGCAAAGACCTTAACCTTGATACTTCGGGAAATTCATGCTACTCTGCTGTGAGTGAACACTAATTGTCATGTCATATCAATGTTAAGGGTTCAGCCAGGGAACATAGCACAGAAATCAATCAAAGAAATTTATATTAATTGGATAATACATGCATGGTGCCGAAATTTACAGAATATTTTGGGATTGTTGCTATATGCACCATTCTGGATAAATTTCATGTGAATATATCGAATTGCTCAATAAATGCACCAGTGAAGAGGTCGGACACTCATCACTTTTACATGGCTCCGTTTCTTTGCAGAGTGACAGCACATTAAATGCGAGGTTTTACAATTTTAACCCTGAACTAAAAACCACCATCAACACCTTGGTAAAACACTGTGTGGTAAAAGAGGGGAGCTTTTGGCTCACGTCGTCACTGTCTAATTTCGGTGACGTTCGCATCCTCATCTTTAACTTGAGAAAATGAGGTTTGTGTCTATGTGGCTCAAGTGATGTTTTTACACGTTGTTCTTATTTTTGTTAAGAAAATATTCTCCTAACATTTTAGATAATGGATCTTTAAACCACGGAAGACTTGTTCTACATTCTTCTAGGGTTTGGGCGTTCATAACTCTATCATTTGTAGCCTTCTTCTCTCAAAAAGATACAGTTTCATGGCTCCTGTTACTAGAGGCACCACAAGTAGGGATGCAGTCGAAACATTTAATGTGTATCTGTGTAAAGGAATCTCTTCCTCGAGGATGAAGAAAGTGAAATCTACAAATAATGAAGAAGGTTCTTCCTCTAACTGCCTCTTGTCTGTTTATCATCTTGATAATAACATTAGAGGTGTGGTGAAAGATTTCATCAACAAAAGAAATGATTTAAAATCTCAAATTGTTTCGTATTTAGAAGAGATAACTCACTATGAACAAATGTTGTCTCTAACAAAGAAAACCTTGCGTGAGCTGATAAGCACGTAAGTGCTATATTTTATACCCATATTTATATTAGTTAGGACTCGATATTTTGGCTAATAATATTATTTTAGTGCTTTTGTAGAAAGTACGAGCAAATTCTGCCATCCGGAGAATACATAGCTAAATGGAAAGTTATATGGTGTTATGGGCTAGAGTCGTTACCGCGGCTCGGAGTACTCAGTCCACTGGATGGGGACAAATGTGACGGATACAATCTTAATCACCACTAGCATCTACACATTCATTCATGGCCAGGGAGTAAATAAAATGGAACAAAGATTTTTAGTCTTGTTTAAATAGACAGTACGTTGGCAGTTGGTTAAATGAGATGTTGCTGCCTTCATGGGATTCAAGTAATTGAAGACATGGGTTCCATTCATGGTCAGAGGTAGATGGTTACCAAATGGGTATGTGCAGTGATGGTGGTGATGGCTGGTTTGTTTGGTCTCGAATGGAAGAAGATGGCAGCAGTGACAATGGATCAGTGAGGTCGAAAGACGGAACCATATATGATGGTTATAGCAGCTGTTTGCAGATGCAATGGAGACGGACTGTATACTGAGTTTGTTTGGGGGTTCAGCCGAACAGGGAAGAGCAGTAGCTTTTTGACCGGTTGTCAACCGACACAAATATAAATTACACTTTCTTACTACTCAAAATATAAATATAGCAAGGGCAAGAAAGGATCGATCCCACAGAGAGGTCTAGGTTGTCAAATTGTTTCGGTTCCCTATAAATACCACCGGGGTTTTGTGATTATAATAAACTAAATAAAAGCAAATAAAGAAAAGCAAACAAATCAAATCAAGGATGAGAAAGTATTGGTCATGGATTTCGTCTTCAATCACAAACATGTTTTCAACACAATAACTAGAATTGATATTTTAATCTCAACTTTTATCAAAGACCCTAGAATACCTTGATCGCAAGAATATCCCGCTAATCTCCTCTTGTCATCAACAAACACATTAAAAGATGCGAATATGAATTCTACCTAAAGGAACAACCTAACGTGTAAAAGCACTAATCAAGTTTAATTCCCTAGATGCATTAAGTTCTATGAAATCAGGCCAATCAAAGCAATCGAACGTGGAAAGCGCACTAATCCGATTTAACAAAGGTTATGTTTCACATATGATCATAAGAATATATCACTACAAACTATAATCATATTTATGCTACTTGTAATCGTGGAATCTATCACTTTTGCGTATAATAAATCCTAATCTAGCAATAGAGATGAAAACAAACTCAATCGATTCGCGACTCGACTAAACAAGCATTCAAATCATGTAACAATATTCATGGTGAATCATAAACGATAATATGAGAGAAAACTAATTTATTGAATTAAAACCCATATTTGGAAATCCAACTTATTCCATAACCAATAATAAAAACTCTAGCTCATATTCATGGAGTTCATAACAAGAAGAAAGAGAAGTTTCATGTTTCTAAACCCTAAAACAAAGTAGAGGAAAAAGAATAATAGAATAAAAAGATATATCAAAATCTCTCTAAGCTTCCCTATATATAGAGTTTTGTAACCTCCTCTTGAAGAAACTAGGAAACCTAGTAAAAATAGGAAAGTGCACCTCCTTAAAGAGTTGTGTCCCGTGCATCAAACCCCGTGCCAAAATAGGTCATCAAAGTCGTCAGAAACTTGGACTAGCGGCACCCACAATCTGATCATGTAAAACATATTGGCTAAATAGCCTATTGGGCTCAACCATCAAGATCTAGCCCATTATCACCTTTTCCTCCTGTGCAAGTCCGGCCATGCCTCATCCCTGATAACCTTACTAATCGAGATAATCTCTCACTCGGGCTCTCACTCGGATTCGAACCATTCTCTCCACCAGTCATAGCCAAACCCCTGCATTACTTCCATTGAATGATAGCAACACCTTTCTCATCTTCTGATTTGCCTCAATCCATCACAGCTTCACGTCGCGCCATCAAACCAACGCCATCAATCACAGCTTCGAACTCCTCATCATTTCTTGTTGTTATCGACATTAAACTACAGCTTCAAGCTCCATCGCTTTCTCTGCACCTTCATCACAATCACTGACTTGCTCGAGTTCTTTCATGCTTCACATCATCTCCATGTAACTCATAGATAGCAGCAAACATCAGTCACCTTCATATACAATCAACTCTCACTAATCCTTACTGCCAGCATCTCTGTCTCGTTCACTGCCAAACTCTGTCTGTAACTCCCATAACACCATTGCTGCCATCGAACTCCATCTTTTATCGTAATTCAGATAGTTCCACTTCTGCCAGGATCATCAGCAACATCATCATAGCATATGTTCACAGCTCCGTCACCCGTCTTGTCTTGATCGATAATGGCATGTAATGGCAGAAACTAACTCAATCATCATCTCGACTCCACCTTCATCTTCTAATCACTGCCAACGAGTTCTTCTCCATCTCTGAATATCAAGCTCGAGTTCCCTGTTTCTTAACTTGAACTCCAGCTCCAATTGTCACAGCCATCTTTCTACCATCGACAATCCACAACAATAACCACCACAGCTCCATGTATTACTCGAGCACATCATACTCCTCTCGTTCTTGACTCAACAGCGCCTAACTCCATCATCAATGACAGCAAAGCTCAAGTTCTTCCTCAATAACTGCATATATCCCTAGCAAACAAGCCAATACTCTCCTTCGTTCTCGGTGCATGTTCGAGCGTCTCAAGCTCCACACGATCATCCGCTCCTCATCCACGTCAACGATCATCAACCCAAAGAACACCCTTCATCGGCTTAATGGCAGCATCTTGTCCGTCGTCCTTTTTTGTAATCTCAAGTTTGTCTCATAGATTCGAACTCCATTATCATCTGATCAAAGCCTGCAGACTCCATCTCTACCAAGCTCTTCTCAGTAACCAATAACTCTATCTCCTTCTCAGTTCGTAATCCATCTTCATCTCTCGGTAATGGCAGCCTCGAGCAGCCATGGCAGACTCAAGCTCATCGATATCGGCAGCAGCATCACTGCCAACTTCATCATCTCCTGTCACCTGTAACAACGAATGATCTAACGTTTCCAAGCTCATCCATTCTACATACAACCCAAGCTCCATCATACAACAAACTCGAGTCCTTAACTTTTCATCATCGATATCACATACTCCTCCAACTACTGCCGATAATCACCATATCCATTGATGGCAACACTAGTGATTTCCCTTCCATATCTTTTATACAGCAGAACCAACTCTTTATTCCTCGACTCCACCAAACTCCATCGACATCGGTTGATCGACCACAGACCAGATCCATCTTCATTCTCAGGGTAGTCACGGCATCAACTCCATCGTCTGATCATCTCTGCCTTGAGCAACATTGGAATTATGGCTTCCCCCCAGTAAATGAATCAACTGCCTTTATCAGCTCCTTTGAACTTGACTGCCCCTTAGTAAAATACTGACTGCCCTTTAGCAGTTCCTTTGAAAATGGCAATCCCTTAACAAACTGGATGCCCCTTAACAAACGAGGGGATCCCAATAGCACTGCCCTTAAAAGGACCATTGAGCCCTTTTAGTCTTCCGAGTTCTTTCGCCCATAACTTCTTCATACGAGCTCTGAATGACTCCGTTCTTTCGCCATTGCCTTCGTCTTCTCGTCCTCTACACAATGAAAAGTAGAAATCTTGTATTTGAACGAGTTCCAATTGGTCTTTTTGCTCCAAATGACTCCATTGCACCTAATAAACTCAAAAGCACACATAAGATACATAATTTACAAGAAAACTCGCAAAGAAAGCATAAATACTAGATATTAAATACGGTGTATTCTACACCTATCACTTTTGTCGGTCTCGGCACTGGCCTGAAGTTCAAAGAAACCGGTGATGTTTTGATGTGGATTGAGTTTCGATCTAAATGGAGATTAAGAAGGGGTTGAATCCTGATGGGTGCGACTGAGAATGAAGACTACAACAAAGTGGTGGTGATGGCTTTGATCAGGACCGTAGCAGAGTATTTGGGGGCCCCAGGCGAATTTATAGAAACGGGGGCCTACATAATAAAAATAACTTTTTACTTGTGATTTCATATGAAAGATATAATATTCTAAAACAATAAATAACTTTTTACAGAAGATAAGACTAAAAATATAAAGAAAATGACTTATCACACAAAGATTGATCTTACTTCCCTTTCCCACGCAAATTTATCAATTCGACAGAACCAGAACCGTCCCTTGTTTCAAAGAGAGGGGGACGGGTTATTCACATTTCATTTGATGGTCGGAGACTAAACAGTGGTAATTCTATCCATGGGGAAATATAGATGTCTCCTACATTACCCATAATATGTGGAAGTATAGGCGTAATTTCATATATATAGAGTTTGTAATTAATTATATTTATTATAACAATCTCAATGGATCATATTAAAAGTCCGTTTAATCTTTTTTGTAACAATATCGTAGGTAAGAATTGATCAACTTAAACGGTTGTCTGATTTGCATTGTTAACAATATCTACATATGATTTTCAAATGGTAATATTTATTTTGATTTCATTATTTAATCTTCTTTTTTTTTTTTAAATTAAAGGTTGGAGCATAATAAAATGTCATAAGAGTTTGCAGATCATGACAAAATTGTGTGTTGAGTGAAATTGTGTGAAGCGTACCGGTGTGTATGATGTTGAGAGTTAAAGAGTCCAATATATATACTCGAGAGGTCCTTGTAGCAAACTATCATTTCTTATAATCAAAACTGATCCAAACCGTATTGCCGAAATATGGATATTTTACAAATGTTATCAGATAAAACCACGGAACTTCGAATAAAGAAGAGAAAATAATAAAGCAATAAAAAACAATAGCAAAAAACCAAACTAGTAACCTTAATAATACACAATTAATTTGCTGGCACAAAACGTAGAATCGTATGGACTACTAGCGGAATAAGCCCAAAATTTGGTATTTCTAACTAGGTTTCATATGTAACTATAGGTAGAAAAGATTTTGATTTGGGGGACCTAGGATATGGAGGCCCTAGGTCGTCGTCTAGCTGTCCTATGCTCAGCGACGGCCCTGGCTTTGATGATTGCATGAGTAGTGATTAACTGAAGTTTTTGGTCGATGTCTAGCTAAATATGGTCAGTTAGAAGATGAACAGAAGAAGGGTGATGTAGCTAAAATGATAAAGATCGTAAGTTGTTTCCATGGCCAAAGTGAAGATACATATGCGAAAAAGAAAGGCAGTGGTGGTTGTTCGATACAATTAATTGTTTTGGGGTATTACTGTTACTAACAGAAGTGATATTGTCTATTGTGGCTGCAAATGGAAAAGGAAGAAGTTAGTGCATAGAGACCTCGGACATGGAAGAAACGTAATCAAACTAGTAGTTTTTGTGATGATGGGATCAATACAATTTCAACAGGAAGCTTCTAAGTAATTGTGGTCGTTGGTGTTCAAATGAATCGTTGGCTAAGCCCTGCAACCAGTGTTCACGAGTTTTGGAAGGAGCTGGAGTTGTGGCTGAACTGGGACTGAAATCTGGTCGAAATGGAGGTTGACTGTGATGAGAATATTTGGTATAGATTTAATTGTGAATGAATGAACAAATGCTGCTGCTGTTTAGGTTATGAGATGGAAGTTGGTCGGTCAGCCGATGGAGACGGAGATGAAATGGAAACATTTCTGGGAAGAGACGTGGTTTCCAAGTGTGAGGAGGACAGTGGTTAACGTGCAAGAGAATCAGTGGTACTGATGGCCAACGAAGCTGGTGCATGACCAGGGAGATAGAATCATATACCGGGTTCTGAATAGGAAGGAGTTAGATTTGGCAATGGGTGCTGGTTATGGACTTGGCTTTGGCGAATGGGTCCTCATTGGAATCTCAACAACACCCACCTATATATACTTCTATAGAGAATAGAAGAAGGGGAGGCCGGTACTGGAGTTCTTTTTTTGGAGGCCGACGCTGCGGCTTGGAGCCGCTACAACAGCAAACGGAGATTAGGGTTTGGAGTTTGATTTCTTCCATTTGATTTCAATTAGCTAGGGATTTATTCATATTTGTTTATGGTTTTTAAGAAATCCATGGCTAGCTAATTCCATGTTAGGGTGAGAGGATGAACTTGTAGGATTTATTTGTTTTCATGAATAAAGGTTTTCTATCAATTGAACTTAAATTTAATAATTTTGTCTCTCTATCAATGTTTAGTTTCTAGCTAGATTTTTCATGTGCTATGCCATGTATAGTTCATTGTTGAATTAGTAGAAAAACTCATTGAACCTATGTAATAATTGGATTATGAATGTTCCTTGACTCTTCATGCCATGTATGATTAGTGCTCAGAAATTCTACTTTTAGGTGAGAACAAATAATTCATTTTTGATGATTCTTGTCAACGATTCGTAAATGCAATATCTTCCATGTATGAGTAGTTAGGTTTGCCGCTCTACATGAGTTTACTTGAGACCCTTTGTGATTGAATACGAGTAATTTACCTGCAACGGATTCCTGGAACCCTAACATCTTCATATTTCTGGTTCCCGACTCTCCCATTGATTTTATTTTATTATTATTATTTCGTTTTCAATTTATAAAAATCCCCAAAAAATCATTTCTGCTTAATTTATTAAAGATATTGATTAGAGTATTTCCACCGCTCCCTGTGGGTTCGACCCGTACTTGCATTTGTCTACTAGTTAGAAACCGTGCGATTGCAGTTATTATATATAGGCATCTCCGGATTCTATCATGAGCTAAAAAGAGAACTTAGTGAGTTGACAGATATTTCTGAAGATTTGGAGGAATTGAACGATCCCATAATCAATGGGTTTTTCAATAATGAGAAGGGATTCTCGGTAGATGCTCTGAGAAAGCTCTATAACGTCAAGTAAATCTTCTTTTCTTGTTTTATTTAGAAGAATAACTAGAGTTTGGAATAGCCATTATTGTGATTACACATAGCTATGTCCAACGTTTTCATCTTCATGTTTTTAGGTTTATTTGTTTAAATTCTAAAAAATTATTTGGAAGATGATTTTTGCAGTATTAATCTTTATGGTTTCATATATTGTAATTTGTTATGGGATATGTGTGTTTGCGTCCGTGAACTATGATTGTCATATGTCGATATGTATTGATAAAAGAATGAATGAACTTTTGACATTACAAAAGTTTGAAGCCTATTATGTCATTATGCAAATATTGATGGAAGATAGGATGAACTTTTGTTTACGAGGATTATGTTTATTGTATGTCATTGTGCAAATAGTGATGGAAAATATAATGAATCCTTGTTTATTCCGCAGTATTGATCTTCCCTGATCCATATTTTATGTATATACTGTGCGGCTCCGTAAGTTCTCTTATGTTGAGCATTTCCGATTAGATTAATCATGGGTTTTGTTGTGGTTAATTTAATTGAGTATTATTTGGATTCAAATTCATATTCGTATGTGATTTGTTATGTCCAAAGAAATCCTTTTTTTTTCTTGTGAAAGTAAGATCGCTCTTGTTTTTCTTTCGGGAATGATATTTTATGGGAGAGAGTTCTTAATTGAACTTGTGCTTAATTGCCAAATCTTTGTGGGGAGTGCGGCTGTGGAATATTATAGGAGTTATCTTGTATCTTTATAAACTCCTTGATAAAAGCATTTAGCTTCGGCTATATGATTGCATCTAAAAAGTTGATATGTGCTTGCTTTTGGTCATGAAATGTCTCTATGGAAATTTCATTAGAATCCCACTAGTTTTCGTACCTTTGCAATTTTATCGACAAAAAGGGGGAGAATTAATGTGTAGTTCACACTACAAATACATATGGTTTTCGGATCATTATGTAAGGGGAAATGGTTTCCATGTGAGATGGAGTATTGACTAAGGGGGAGTGATACATATCACCATAGTATTGTTTTCGAAGTTGTGATGCAATTGAACTTTGATGCTATGTAATAATACTATGACACTGTGTAACAATGATTGAGAATTCTTGTTTTCTCATTGTTATGGCTACGGATTTTCAACAACGATGATGCTAACTTACAACCTTTGGAATCATTGGAGTACTTGGAAGTGATGAAGATTTCGAGTAATGTTGAAGAACCAAGAAGATCAGGCATGTGGAAGAGGAGCTACAAAAGTTTATTTATCTATTTTTGTATTCCGTATGTATTGATAGTTTTGTCAATAAAATTTACAAAGGGGGAGATTGTTAGAGCACTAATCGGTCGAACTCGCATGCGTTGCTATCTCAAGCATGTTTGTCAATGTTAATGATCAAAACTATAAGTCTTGATTTCTAGTCTACTATTAGCTAAGTCTCATCATCACAAAAGATAAGAACTATAGAAAGTGTAAAAACACCCATGTTGTTGCTCAAGACTCCATGGACAAAAGTCATTTTCTCCCCGTTAAGAAACATACAAAGATGAAGAACTACTCCCATTTTCCTTTATCTCGATTCTCAAATATGGAACTTTCTCTTTGTGTAACTTTACATCGAATAAAAGGTATGTGGAGACTTGAACTTATCTATCACTTGAAAAACAAAAATCTATCTACTATATCTCCTATCTTGAGACAAAAGTCGTTTTGCTTCATATAGATTATGATTATACACATTTGCTATATTTAAGACAAAATCGAGTTTATCTCGCTTATCTATTTCTCGAAATATGTGTTGGTAAGCTTTCTCTTTGGCAAAGTTCATCTTTACTAGTGACGAAAGTCATGTTAAGTTTCAATCACTTGAAAATAGCTTTGACGAAAAATGGTATGTGAATAACAACTATATAACGTCCTCTAAGAATGTTTCAATGATTGAAATGAGAGTTTAGATTATATAACCATTGTTGGATATAAGCATTGTGAGGTAACTCATACATGTATAAGTCCTTATTCCTTGAACCAAAGTATGCGTACTTTGCTGCTCATGAAAACCGAAACTAGAGTCCGCGTACCAAGTTCGCGTACTTTCGGAAGTTCTCTTCCCGAGAAATTCTGGTGGAGTTTGTAAACTAAATACAAACTTATTCCGGGTACTTCAGTTCACGTACCAGTTCGCGTACCAGTTCGCGTACTTAAGTTGGTTATTTTCTAAAAATGATTATTTGTGAACATAAACTTATATAAACTAAGGAATGCATAATTGCAAACCGTGGCTATAAAGTTCATGAATCGTTTTTGTTTCAATTGTGTCTATTATAAAGATCTAAGCAATTGAACAACTCTCTAACTAGTTCATTTGAGTCATTTGAACTAGTTATGGTAAAGAAGAATATGGTTGATATGAAAGTGCTCATATGGCTAACCATTTGGTTAACTACTGTTGAACCAACTAAATGTACATGTTTGGGTACGGTTACAGAAACCTAAAAACATGCATTTCATTTGTGTGTAACAATCTAAGTTTCGATCTAACTGTTGAAAGATATTAGCTTGAATCTAATCAGGTTTTCATCTAACGGTGAATATTGAATGCTTTGTTACCAAGGTAACTTATATTGCAAACCCTGATTTGAAAGGCTATATAAAGGAGAACTCTAGCAACTGGGAAACCTAATCCCCCACACCTCATGCTAGAGTCGATTCTCCTTTAACCTTAGGTTTCTATCGAGACCCTGTATGTTCACGACTTGAAGACTTCATTGCGATTGTGAAGCCAGACCGATACTAATTTCTCGTAGTTGTGTGAACTAATCCTGCTGTTTCTATCGTACTAAGTACGATCGTAAAGATTGGCTTGAGATTGATTTCTCCGATAGGCAAGATATAAACATCTTGCCTATCGTACTAAGTACAATCATAAAAATTGGCTTGAGATTGAAGTCACAAACATCTTCGCCTCATCGTTTGTGATTCCGCAATATCTTCTTTCGCTATTCGATTAAGATTATATTGAGGTGAGTGATATTACTAGGCTGTTCTTCGGGAATATAAGTCTGGGTTATCAATTGGTTCTTGTTCACCTTGATTTATCAAAAGATGGAACAAAAAATCGTAGGTATTTCCGTGGGAGACAGATTTATCTATTACCGTATACTTTTTTGTGTGATACAGATTTGTTTATTAAAGTCTTCGACTTTGGGTTGTAGCAACTCTTAGTTGTGGGTGAGATCATCTAAGGGAAGCAATTGCGTAGTATCCTGCTGGGATCAGAGACGTAAGGAGCGTAATTGTACCTTGGATTAGTGTGAGATTGATTGGAGTTCAACTACAGTCCATACCGAAGTTAGTTTGTAGTAGGATAGTGTCTGTAGCGGCTTAATACAGTGTGTGTTCAATCTGGAATAGGTCCCGGGGTTTTTCTGCATTTGTGGTTTCCTTGTTAACAAAACTTCTGGTGTCTGTGTTATTTCTTTTCCGAATTATATTTTGTTATATAATATAAATATCACATGTTGTGCGTTGAATCGATCAATTGGGAAATCGAACCTTTGGTTGTTGATTGAAATTGATTGATCCTTGAACATTGGTCTTTGGTACCGTTCAAGTGATTTCTCTTGTATTCAATTAGACTCGCAGATTTCTATTTGCTTGAGTAAGTATTGAATCGAGAAAGAGAGATATAACTCTTTGATATACTTTTATTAAGATTGAGTCTGAATATCTAGTTGATTCTCTTAAAATTATATTGGAGTTAGTCCATACAGATTGCTAATTGAAATATTGGGTGTGGTTGTTGTACCCCCGCTTTTTCAGGTAAGACTCCACGGCGTTCATCATGCAAAGACGAAGAACTACTCAAGGAACAGGTGGAACTTTATCGACTAAAAGGTATGTGGAGACTTGAACTTATCTATCACTCAAAAGTCTATCTACTCTATCTCCTATCTTGAGACAAAAGTCGTATTTCTATATAGACTTCGATTATACACATTTGCTATTTCGAGACGAGTTCATCTCGCTTATCTATTTCTCGAAATATGTGTTGGTAAGCTTTCGCTTTGGCCAAGTTCATCTTTACAAGTGACGAAAGTCATGTTGATTATTTCAATATCTTGAAAATCGCTTTGATGAAAAATAGTGTGTGAATAACCTCTATTTAACATCCTCTAAGAATGTTTCAATGATTGAAATGAGAGTTTAGAATATATAACCTTGAATATGATATAAACATTGTATGTGAACTCGTACTTGTGTAAGTCCAAAATCCTTGAACCAAAGTATGCATACTTTGCTGCTCAGGATAACGGGAACTAAAGTCCGTGTACTGCCGGAAGTTCACGTCCCGTGAATTTCTGCTGGAGTTTGTGAACTGAAAACAAACTCAATCCGGGTACTTAAGTATGCCTACCGGTATGCATACTTGAGTGGGTTATTTTCTAAAAATAGTTTATTCATGAACTAAGACATATATAAACTAAGGAATTCATATTTGCAAACCGTGGCTATAATGTTCATGAATCAATTCGAGTGAATCAAAATCTTTTTTGCTTCGATTGTGTCTTGTATACTTCTATAAGATCTAAGCAATTGAACAACTCTCTAACTAGTTCTTTTGAGTAATTTGAACTAGTTATGGTGAAGATGAATATGGTTGTTATGAAAGTGCTCATATGGCTAACCATTTGGTTAACTACTGTTGAACCAACTAAGTGTACACGTTTAGGTACGGTCACACAAACCTAAATGAACGTGTATTTCATTTGTGTATAACAAGCTAAGTTCGATCTAATGGTTGAAATATATTAGCTTGATTCTAATCAGGTTTTCATCTAACGGTGAATATTGAATGCTTTGTTACCAAGGTAACTTAGATTGCAAACACTGATTTGGAGACTATATAAAGGAGAACTCTAGCAACTGGGAAATCTAATCCCCACACCTTATGTGTGATACTAGTTGTATAAGCTAGAGTCGATTCTCCTTTAAGCTTAGGTTTCTATCGAGACCCCGTAGGTTAACGACTTGAAGACTTCATTGGGATTGTGAAGCCAGACCCAAATATTTTTTTTGTAGTTGCGTGATCTGATCTCGTTGTTTCTATCGTATTTGGGTACAATCGTAAGATTGGCTTGAGATTAATTTCTCCGATAGGAAAGATAGAAAAGTAGTCACAAACATCTTCGTCTCATCGTTTGTGATTCCACAATGTCGTGTTTCACTAGTCGATTAAGATTATTGTGAGGTGATTGATATTTCTAGGCTGTTCTTCGGGAATATAAGTTTGATATATCAATTGGTTCCTGTTCACCTTGATTTATCAAAAGACGGAACAAAAATCGTAGGTATTTCTGTGGGAGACAAATTTATCTATTCCTGTAGACTTTTCTGTGTGATACAGATTTGTTTATTAAAGTCTTCGACTTTGGTTCGTAGCAACTCTTAGTTGTGGGTGAGATCATCTAAGGGAATCAAGTGCGTAGTATCCTGCTGGGATCAGAGATGTAAGGAGCGCAACTGTACCTTGGATCAGTGTGAGATTGATTGGGGTTCAACTACATTCCAGACCGAAGTTAGTTTGTAGTAGGCTAGTGTCTGTAGCTGCTTAATACAGTGTGTGTTCAATCTGGACTAGGTCCCGGGATTTTTCTGCATTTGCGGTTTCCTCGTTACCAAAACTTCTAGTGTCTGTGTTATTTCTTTTCCGCATTATATTTTGTTATATAAATGAAATATCACAGGTTGTGCGTTGAATCGATCAATTGGGAAATCCGACCTTTGGTTGTTGATTGAAATTGATTGATCCTTAAACATTGGTCTTTGGTGCCGTTCAAGTTAATTTCTCTTGTATTCAATTAGACTCGCAGATTTCTATTTGCTTGAGTAAGTATTGAATCGAGAAATTGAGATATAACTCTTTGATATACTTTTTATTAAGATTGAGTCTGATTGTCTAGTTGATTCTCTTAAAAGTATATTGGAGTTAGTCCATATAGATTGCTAAGTGAATTATTGGGTGAGGTTGTTGTACCCCCACTTTTCAATAAACATTGTATGTGAACTCATACTTGTGTAAGTCCAAAATCCTTGAACTAAAGTATGCGTACTTTAGTGGTTTAGGATGTCTGGAGCTAAGTCCGCGTACCCATACGCCTACTGCCGGAAGTTCACATCCCGTGAATTTCTGCTGGAGTTTGTGAACTAAAAACAAGCTCAATCTGGGTACTTAAGTATGCGTACCGGCAGCGACGCCAAAAATTGATGTGATTTTAACAAGTTGTAGTAAAGTGGTAGTAAAAGTTCGTTCAACTCGGGCTTGTAAAGGTTTGATTTAAGAAAATACTAAAAACAAAGAAAATATATTCACAGGGTTGTCACAAATATCGAGAGAACTGGGACTTCGGATTCCACCATAAAATTCATTCATGCGATTCATATATTTATTCTAGACAATTTTAGCTCAAATAATAATAAAATATTGACTCTATGTTTTGCCAAGGTAGATTTTTGAAAAGCAACGACTGTATATCTAAAATGGGATATCAAAAGACTTAACCTAAGTATAACCCATCAATTGAAATCACAAGCATTCAATAAAAACCATAAAACAATTAACAATCCATGCAAAAAGTCATGAAAGAATTAAATATAATTACCACACGCATGAAATATGGCTTCCTCCGTCATCCCAGTGTTGGGGTTTAGCTCCTCATATCAAAAACACGCTCAAAATAATAACGCATGGCTGAATAGGTGTTTTATTGAAGAAAAATCGAGTTTGTAACAGATATAATTGTTACAGAACTCACTGTTACAAAGAACCCTAACAGAGCTGTTGCAAACTCAAATAGTTGTTGGAAAATTGTTGGAAAAATGTTACAAAGCTTTTGAATTTGAAACTATAGGTCACAGAATTAATGACTGACTTTGCTCGTCTTATGTGCTTCAACTTCTTCTTCCTCGCCCGCAACTAGGGATGTTCCCTGGATTGTTCCTTGTGCTCCCAAACTACTCTAAACTTACCCCCAAAGTCTCCCTATTTCTAAACTTCACCCCAAGTCCTTAAATATACCCATCCAAGCTTCAAAATCTTCCGTATATCTTTTTTTCTTTGCCGGAAGTCACGGGAGTTTATTCCCTGTTTTATCTTCACGAGGCTTCTGTGTTAATCCAACGTCCCTGAACTCTCTATCAGATAGTACACTAGTGGAAAATGCAAAAAAAAAGTCTGCCAAAAAAAGTCTTGAAACCTCCAAAAACGATTGTTTTCGGGAGCCCGAATATTGTAGTCTTATTTCCCAAAACGACTGTGTCTGGGGTTCTTTTAATCTCTTGTAATTACGACTTTCTTACACGGACTATTAAGAAATACTTACAATCACAGACGTTTCATTAATTTACATTAAAAAACTTTAAAGCTGGCCTACAGTTTTATCTGGGCTGAATAATTTCAGAAAAGCTGATTCGTCTGAATCCCAGTCTAACTGGTATTTCTGACTAAAGCTATTCCAGAAAATCTGATTCATCTTAATCGTCTGACTGAACCTCAAATTAGAAACTCATAGAAATTAGAGTTCATTTCATAAGCTGATCAAAACATTCACCATTCAATTCAAATTTGAAATTTGTTGTACAACGATAACTGAATTCACATATGAATTGAGCTGACACTTGGGAAAAAATCCCAAAAAACTCTACACAACTACTGAATTCACCCCATTTTAAGTTAATATATATTCTTACAATCGATCGAAACAAACCTACAGAATGAAATCAACTAAAACCAACAAAAAGATGACGTGAGCTGCCCAGCTGATGGGAATAGTATACCTGCAGCAAAATAAGTTTGGGAATTAGAATTTTAACAACAAACTTATGACAGCAGATCGTATGAATAGTTCTCACAAACAAGCAATTTTGTAATAGCCGACTTATGGTTAATCTTCATCGCATAAATGAAACTCGGGTTGAATGCAAATAATTTCAGACACTAGTACATGTAGACTCACATCCAATGGCTCGCAATATCTAGGCTAAGAAAAGAAAAGAAACTGATATCGGACCTGCCAATGAACATATGCTCAGCAACTAAAACACACATGTAAATACACATGCTACAAGCATCAAGTAACCTGATCTTCAGGGCATTCTAGACTTGTTCTTGTGAAGAACATGCTCACTGAAATTTATGTATACTAAAATCTCAATCAAAATTTCTGCCAACACAAAGGAGAAAGCATACCTCTAGCAATGTACAAATAGTTACAGGATCCTCAACTATGAGTGAGTGGCTTTGACACTCCTTTCTTTGTTTATCAGAACACATCATCTGCCTTATCTAGGTTACTAATCTTCCTAACTGATCTGCAACAACCCCAAAGACAAAACTAATAAGTATCAGAGTAAGTTAAGCTAAGGACAACATAACTCATAATTACAAGCCTTGAAAAGATAACAAAAAGTTTTGGTGAATGAGAAGCTGGTAGTGCAATAAAAAATTCAAGTTGTTGCAAGCAACAGTTAGAAAAGAATGGAATTTTAATGGTGGTGTTCGTTAACTTATAAAGTAGATATATACCTGACAACATTCTTCAATCCTTGGATTTAGCTTGTTTCCTGATAACATGAAGAGGTTACCATGTGTTCAGTCTCCATGTACATAGAGAAAATAAAAAGAAGCAAAATTCAAGTATTTAATCAAGAATTATTACCTGATCTCCATCCCAATACTCGTTGTCAGCAACAGATGTAGAAATTAGTGGAGCTGGATTCCCGGATGCAGTAACAGATACGAATCTTCATAAGCATTCACATTTAGGCATGAAACACATCAAAGAATAAGTCAGAAGCATTTTATAACCCAGCAACAATATCAGTTACCTGGCTCTGAATTGCTCCAACCACCACAAGCATGCACACTTCCAAGACTAACACACTCGAGCAATAATGTACCTTTCTCTCTCACACTGCAACAACATAACAAACCATAAGTTCAGGTTTTCATCCTATAGAATGCTGCGGATAAATGACTAGATCAACTGTAAGAAAATAAATGAATGACAGGTCTACCTAAATGTTGAATTATTGATTGTTACCTCTTACTGTAACTTGAAGGTCCCATTACCTCAGGACTCAACAAACTCCTATCAACCACCTAGAATTTTTTGCAATGTAAACAACAAAACAAAACAATTTGAGAAATCAGTTTAGTGCCTCAACATGGGACTTCCTTTAGGCATAGTTCATTCTTTCTCCTCTCCTGTAAGACTCATCTCTATATATCTGCAAATAAAGTAGAGAAAATTTTCGGTAAATGATAATAGGGCTGTGTACTAGCTAGCATAGTTTCAACTTCTCAGCATAGGTATGGAATATACGAAGACAGTATACTTTGTAAATACAGAGACAAAGTAGGTTCTGTTTTAAAGCTATTAGATATGGTGTTATCACCAATCTTAAGAGAAACCACTGAAAAACTATCCTGTCAACTATCAAGTAATCAAGCAAGCAATCTATTAAAATCTAAACACATGAAAATATTCTCAATAGACAAGATTCGCATGGTATAAATCGACAAGTCTGCCAAAAACCTCTAAAGCGACAGATTTGAAACTTTTAGGACAAGAATAAAACAAACACCCAAGTGCATCTTATTACTGCATCTCATTTCATAGTCAGATTCACATCCAAAACGTATGATTCCACTGGAACCTGCCATGTATCAAATAGAGCAGAAATTAATAATGCAACTGGTAACACTTAAGAGCAATATTGAATCATGCCAAACATGAGTTTCAGAAAGTTACTCAAATAAAAACCTTAATGTATGCTCACGTACTATGTAAACCATACTACGAATACACAAGTATGACTAATTGTTGCAACTGGTAACTACTAAAGTACATGACTTCATTCAAAATACAAGTTGTATTACTTGCTTGCAGGTTGAGGACTAGAAATATCATGTATAGGTATAATAAGACTAAAACGATTTGCCTCGTCCTTGTGGCTTATCGTGAGAAACTCTGCTAAACCTCTTATCGTTTGAACTGAAATAACTAAATTTCTCAATGACAGTTACCACTTGAAGGAAATACCAGTGGAAGATTATTGAGCAGAAAAGAATTAGTGAGGTTAAATTTGTGCGTTTGTCGTGTATTAATCAAGAGAACGTTCAAAACATATCACACGATGAAAAATCGGAAACAAGTGGAATTTCTGGCCACTTACAATAGATCAAAGCACATGGTCCACTAGAAGTTGAAGGCCTGCATAGTACATAACCGCAAGTAATCGTTGAGCATTGGACGACACAATAGGTTCTTCCTTTCCAAGCACCACTTTCGGAAGTTTTTCAACCATCCTGTCACAAATTCTTACTTAGATTTGAGACAATCAGTGAAAGAAATGACCAAACTAATTAAAGAACACCAACCTATTAATGATCTCAGCAAATTTCTCCTTCTATAAGTTCTTACTCACTCAGCATAAGGGAACATTCAATAGAATTGTGTGCTGCTACAACAGACACTTCATTGGGATTAACATAAACCATAATAAATAAGCATTCCTGCAATAAAGTTTAACATGAGAAACATTAGTCTCAAATTTCTGACAGTTAAAATAAGTTTTTCTCTCAAGAGACATATCTCATGACTTGAAAATTATTGCAAGTTTCAAATTCAAATTCCTACAAATAAAAGGATGTACTAGAGTCTAGAACCTTTTAAATTTGGGCTCAGTTAATGAGATTGAGTATGTAAAACCATTCATGTCCCAAAATTTTTTTCCCAAAAGTGCAAATACATTGTGTAAACAATTTTATCTCACAAAAAGTATGAACCGGCTCGTCTTAGGAGTGAAACTACACTTTGATATTAGTCCACCAATAGCAGATATAAGTCCTTGTCTAAGTTTTCCAGACGGGTGCACACAAAGCTGAAAAAATACAAAGACATGTTTCCGTATCCCAAATTAGGACATTACATATGTAAGATTAAATGAAACACGAAAGCTTGAATGAACATGGGCATAATGAGTTACCAATGATGAGCCTTACATGACAAAAAGTTGCCACCAGTGAAAAATCTATCCCTATATATGCTAACTTCTTTATCTCCAATTCAGATGTCACTTGCAGAACACAACCATACACAATTCCGTCAAATGAGATTTTAAAAACTAAAAGATACTAAAGATACATACAAGTCAAGTGAGAATATTTCCTAACACATAATAAAAAGGCTTACTGTAAATTCGATTCAGTCTAAGTGAGGTTATCCTTACTGAGACTTGTTAAGCAATGTTGAAAATTATTCCATTGCTATCACAGTACTCTCTTTGAGCTGCAATTAAGAAGAAAATTACAAAAAATAAGAAACTGAAATTATGAAATTATTCTTAAAGATACTGTAAACTTCCTCTTATGGTTGTTGAAGTTTTTCTCCCAAAAATCCTTATGATCTCTGTTTTGGACTAATCTCCTCAATATCTGGAAAAATAAATAAAATGAAACTCACTTAAAATCCAACCAAACTCAGATCTAAATGATTGAATACTACTAAGATAAACCAATACAAAATCAATCAACAAAAATAAACCCTAGAAAAAAATATTACCTGATGTACAGAAATATAACAACCTAACTCAAAACTCAGATCAAAAAACTAAAATTAGAACCAAACCCATGATTTAAACTCCATGAAATCAAATATAGAAGCATAAAATTACGAATTCTTGAAAAAAAAAATTACCATCTATAAGAAATCAGACTCATAGCATCAACCTAAAAATAGAAGCTAGGTTTTTATAAACTCATCTTCTAGGGTTGGTAAGCAATATATCGTGCAGAGAATAAAGAGGTGAATTTGATGTGGATTATGTCGAAGAAAATCGAACTTCTAGGGTTCAATGCGAAATTAAAATTATTGAAAGACTGGATTTGGTTTCGGGAGATGGATTTGGTTTATGAGATATGGGTTTAAGAAAGATAACTTTGATTAATCTTGATGTGAATAGATATTCGATTCATGGACATCAATTGAATGGAAGAAAGTATTCTGAAATACTGAGAGATAGAGAGAGGGAGAGAGTAAAGATGTGTTTAGGAGAGGGGGCGAAAATAGAGAGAAGCAACGAAGGGGAATATCTAATCTAGGGTATCACGCCAAAAGCTAACCACTGAAACTATTCCCACGCGCGGACTTAATTATATTCTTCTAGAAAGTTTGGGGATTTACTAAATTACCCCCAAGTATTAAGACTTCCCCGAGAATTCTTTTTAGTTTTGCTTAGATATTTTATAGAAAGGTCTACCTTTGATAGCCCCACATATTAAGAAAGCCCGTGGAAGTCGTTTTTATAAAACCCAAAGAAGAAGAAAAAATAATATCTCTAGTCTACAAGGAAGTGGTGGACAATGGCTTACAAACCCAAGTGCAATTGCAGATGAGTTGATTACTTTTTTTAAAACATTGTTTCAAGAAGATTTGAATATTCGGACACCATCTGATCTACAACAATCTGCTTTTGTGATGGATGATCTTTCTAGTGCTTCTATTTCTGTAATACCAACATCTGAACTTATCTGGAAGACGGTGAAAGATATGAACTCGTTTGGTTCTCCGGGACCTGATGGTTTTCCGGTGGTTTTCTACAAGAAATGTTGGTCTATAATAGGAGAAGATACAACAAAATTCATCCAACAAGTTTTTCTTTCAGGAGAACTACCAAGTAAGCTAAATCATACCCATCTTAGTTTAATTCCTAAAGTGAAAAATCCGGTTTCAGCAATGGAATTTCGACCAATATCATTGTGTAACGTTTTATATAAATTCGTTGCAAAGATCATGGCTATAAGACTTAGCCCATTTTTGGATATGTTTATTTCTTGGTCGCAAAATGCCTTTGTAAAAGGAAGACAAATAACAGATAATATTGTCATCGCAAAGGAATTAATTCACTCAATGCATAAATCTAGATCGAGACAAGGTTTTTTCGCATTGAAACTGGATATGTCTAAGGCGTATGATCGAGTTTCATGGTCTTTTTTGGGTTTTATGCTTCATCAAATGGGTATACACGGCCATTCACATCAGCTGATAATGAATCTGTGTTTGTTCTACTACTTTTTCTATTATTGTTAACGGTGCACAATATGGTAACTTCAAAAGTGGAAGGGGACTACGACAAGGTTGTCCGTTATCTCCGTCATTATTCATTATTTGTTCTCAAGGCTTATCTCTTCTTATGGCAAAGTTTGAAGACCAAAATCTTTACAGTGGCTACAAACTCAATATCAGTGCTCCTTCAATAAGCCACCTAATGTTTGCTGACGATCTGTTTTTCTTTGGAAAGAATTCCGAGCAAAATGTGAATCAGTTGAAATACATCTTGGATAGTTATGCCTCTTTCTCAGGTCAGATTATTAACTTTTCAAAATCTTCAATACATTTCAACAAGGGTTGCTCTGATATTAACAAAAGGAGATCCATTCAATTATTCAATGTCAGAGAGATGGAAGTTAATGAAAAGTATTTGGGTTCCTATCCTTTGAAGTCGGATTATAGTATCGAAACACATGAGCCGCTAATATCAAAGTTTGGAAATAAGCTATCTGGCTATAGATCATTCTTTGTTAACTCTGCAGGAAGGACAGTGCTTTCTAAAAATGTCTTATCTGCAATTCCTATATATTCGATGGGGACCAATAAACTTCCAAAGGGGGTAATAAATCATATAACTCATATTCAGAGATCCTTTTGGTGGGGGCATGATACTAATACCAGAAAATGTCACTTCATTAACTGGGAAAAGATGGCTAAAGCTAAGGAAGATGGAGGACTTGGTTTGCGTAATATGGAGCAGGTTAATATTTCGTTAGTCTCAAAATTAGTCTGGCGTTTTTTATCAAGTACTGATGTAACTTGGGTGAAACTATATAAGGCTAAATATCTCCAGTCGCTCTCCTTTTGGGATTGTAACCCAAATCCAAGTGATTCAAAAACCTGGAAAGACATGCTTTCGGTTAGAGAAATCTTCGTCAACAATTGCTGCTGGTTTATAGGATCAGGGAATTCTATACACATTTGGAATGATCCATGGGTTCAAAACATACCGGGTTTTAGACCAACTAGAACTTCTCAGTCGACAGTTCAGGCTAATTGGGTGTCAGATCTCTTCTTACCAGGTCAGAAGGTGTGGGATGTGGATCTTCTGGTTCAACTATTTCCGGAGAATCAGGTAGAAGCTATCTTAAATATCTACATTCCGCAAGATGAATCTGTAGAGGATAAATTGATTTGGTTAAAAACTAAGTCTGGAAAGTTCTCAGCGAAATCTTGCTACAAACTGCTGGCAGATAATGTGGCGACATCTTCTTCTATCTCTTCGTTTCCGTGGAAAATTTTCTGGAAAAAAATGAAGACACAACCGAAAATTCATAACTTTATTTGGAAGATTCTTCACAACGGGATAGCGGTTTATAGTAATCTTTCAAGGTTTAACTCTCATATTCATAACATATGTCCAATCTGTCACCAAGAAGAAGAATCAGTCCAACATCTTCTTATTTCTTGTCAATTCTCAAAGGCTGTGTTTCAGGAAAGTCCGCTCTTCATTGATATACAAGAAGGTATTTCACTGATGGATGGAATTCAGCATTGGTTAAATCAGTCAGACCAAGGAATAATGTTAAATCTGGGTTCTTGTATTCTATGGAACATATGGAAAATGAGGAATGATAAAATCTTCAACAACATTCAACCTTCGGTTTCAGTGTGTATTTACAAAGCTCTGGAAGACTTCAAGCTTTTCGACCTTCACCATGCTTTGAATTATTGTTCTTCAACCACGATACAGAGGAAAAACACAGTGCATTGGCATCCTCCCCCTTGTTATACATTAAAATTAATGTAGATGCTTGCTTATAACAACGGTAAAGGGTTGCATGACGTGTGGCGAGAGATTCATTTGGTAGGCATTTGGGAAGTCTTGCTTTTGTTTTGATTCCTTCTCTTCAACAAATGGCGAAGCAAAGGCTTATGGTCTAGGTCTACAGTTGGCGAGAAGATTGCAATTCTCTAAAATAATCATTGAGGGGATGCGGAAGAGATTCCTAAAGCTATAATAGGGAACATGAACGATATTCCTTGGAGTATTCGATCAACTGTTCTTTCAATCCAAGATCGCGTCAAGGATTTCAGCGAAATTAGTTTTATGGCTGTTCCTAGAGACGCTAATTCAATTGCTCATGACTTAGCTCAATTTGCAATTTTAAACTTTGTAAACAGATGGTGGTACTTCAATGAACCACCGGATTGTATTATGCAACGTCTCATTTTACATGAGGATTAATATAATAAAAGTTCTGTTTCCTTCAAAAAAAAAAAAAAAAAAAAAATCAGACTTAAAAAACTCATTTTCCACTAGTGGTATCAAATCTCACAGGTTATACGGTTTACTTATTCACACGTAATTTCCACAAATCCAAACACCAAACCCGAGTTAATCTCCACTCCTGTTTTAACGAGATATATATATCGAAATAGTCTTTCTTTCCAAAACAAACTATCTTACCAATCCTGTTTTGATGCTAAAATTCCATCCCAGTTCACGCTGCGAATAATATTCGAGTTTAACTCTCCCAAATCACTTGCAGATATAGAACAGATGTTCATAAATAAGTCCACCTCCCTGTTTTGCTTCCAATCGATATCTAGCCAAATTTAGTCGAAGTAATGGCTTATACTGGACCTGTTTAGCATCAACAGGCCTAAAGAAATCCAACTCGGTGATTGAATCTCTCCACAACAGCTCCAAAACTCAAATCCAAATATGCCACTGACTGTACATGATTTCCCGCCAAAAATAAATTTGAATTTGGGAAGATAACCTCCCCTTATCCGTGGCTGGTCTCCCTTTAGCAACTGGGGTGCAAATAGTAAGTGGTCGCCCCTTAGTAATTGATGTGCCCCTTATCCAAATGAGGAGTCCGAATAGTAATTTTCTCCCACGAGCGCAAATACCACTTTTCGAGCCAATTTTCCCGCAAAAGCTTATTTCTCCAAAAACACCTACAAAGACATAAAATACCAAAATAAGCACAAAATCGAGTACTAACATTACAGAGAATTGAGACTAAAATAGACACATAAATGCGTCTATCAGGTTGTTGTACCCCCACTTTTCAATAAACATTGTATGTGAACTCATACTTGTGTAAGTCCAAAATCCTTGAACTAAAGTATGCGTACTTTAGTGGTTTAGGATGTCTGGAGCTAAGTCCGCGTACCCATACGCCTACTGCCGGAAGTTCACATCCCGTGAATTTCTGCTGGAGTTTGTGAACTAAAAACAAGCTCAATCTGGGTACTTAAGTATGCGTACCGGTATGCATACATTAGTGGGTTATTTTCCAAAAACGGTTTATTCTTGAACTAAGACATTTATAAATTAAGGAATGCATATTTGCAAACCGTGGATATAATGTTCATGAATCGATTCAAGGGAATCAAAATCGTTTTTGATTCGGTTGTGTCTTGTATACTTCTATGAGATCTAAGCAATTGAACAACTATGTAACTAGTTCCTTTGAGTCATTTGAACTAGTTATGGTGGAGATGAATAAGGTTGATATGAAAGTGCTCATATGGCTAACCATTGGTTAACTATTGTTGAACCAACTAGGTGTACACGTTTAGGTACGGTTACATAAACCTAAATGAACGTGCATTTCATTTGTGTATAACAAGCTAAGTTCGATCTAACGGTTGAAAAATATTAGCTTGAATCTAATCAGGTTTTCATCTAACGGTGAATATTGAATGCTCTGTTACCAAGGTACCTTAGATTGCAAACCCTGATTTGAAGACTATATAAAGGAGAACTCTAGCAACTGGGAAATCTAATACCCACACCTTTGTGTGATACTAGTTGTATAAGCTAGAGTCGAGTCTCCTTTAACCTTAGGTTTCTATCGAGACTCCGTAGGTTAACGACTTGAAGACTTCATTTGGATTCTGAAGCCAGACCCAAATATTTTTTCTGTAGTTGCGTGATCTGATCTTGTTGTTTCTATCGTATTTGAGTACCATCGTAAGATTGGCTTGAGATTAATTTCTCCGATAGGCAAGATAGAAAAGTGGTCACAAACATCTTCGTCTTATCGTTTGTGATTCCACAATGTCTTTTTTCGCTAGTCGATTAAGATTATTGTGAGGTGATTGATATTTCTAGACTGTTCTTCGGGAATATAAGTCTGGTATATCAATTGGTTCTTGTTTACCTTGATACCGAGCTTAATGAGACATCAATTCCATGTGTTAATGGTTTTATGGAACATCAATTCCATGCGTTAACGTTATCACCTCCTCCCATTTATTCACCCATTTTTCCATTCCTTAATGAGACCAGAGTACGTTTCACTTCGACTTGTATAAATAGGTCTTACCTATTTCCACCGAACAACAAGTTCAGTCAGGGCATACACCACTCAGAAAACGTTTCCTAACTTTCCCATCTCATTAGCTTCCCACTTTACGATACAAGTCGTAACACAACTACTCTTCCGAGAATCAACTATTCTGGTCTCATCACTTTCCTTGCTTCCCTCCCCAAAACCAACCCATTCTCCTCCACTTTGTGACCGAAGCAAGTCTGGAACGGCCATTTCTTGGTTTAGGCCGGACTTGTGCAGATTGATCTCTCGAATCTAAAGTACTCCCTTGCAGTACATTGTTTAGTGTTTAAATTCGTTTCTCACCCACACACCGAAATTACCGAAATCAGCAGAAACCATTTTCACCCTCAAACAATTGGCGACCACGGTGGGAGATTGATCTTTCGGTTACAATGTCAATCTTCGACCATCGATCTCATGCTTCGACCCAGACATCAAGATGGTAGAAGAAGGCGATCCGCTCAAGGGTCGACGACTCAGTTACCAGACGGCTCGATTATCAGTCATGACACGAAAAGGGATGACTGGGGACTTCCCAGAAAATTGAAGCATGACACGACAAGGGATGACTGGGGACTTCCCTGAAAATTGAAGCAAACGATCCGCCCAAGAATCAACAACTCGGTTATCAGGCAACTCAGTAATGACTGGGGACTTTCTACAATCACGGCGGCGCTTCCCATGAAACTCAGTATTACACCCGGAAGGTCCCCTTTTCATCAGGAGACCTGAGAAACCGAGTAAGTCTTACCTAGACAAGATACGTGGTTTGTTATTTCAAGTTTCCATGAGAATGAAAAAAAAACGATAGTCATGTTATGTTTCATCCCATGTCATCTACCAAACACACGGTTCCATGGTTTTATTTGGGAGGCTTGCAACACTTTCAAATCATAACTAAGACAAAATTCATTCCTAAACAATTCATTCCTAAACAATTCATTCCAAAAGAATAATACAAAACCATCAAGGTAACATTTATCTGTCAACCCCAAAATCCAAAAAATCAAAACCATAAACCAGGCGTTTCCATTTTCCTTTGAAAAAAAAAAACTAAAAATAAGAAGTTCAAAAGACAGAAGTGTATTCAAGGAAAGTTTTCCAACAGCGGCTTGCTCCTCTTAGCAAAGGCCTCCCTCGTGCTCTGGAGAGCCTCCCTTTTCAACTTCACCTGCCTGCACAATTTTTTGAATTCCGCTTCCTGCTTCTTCACCATGTCTGCGGAAGGACCTTCGATTGTTTTGACCAGCAACTTTTCGACCTCGGAGAAACCGTCAGCGAACCAAGGAGCATTGAACTCGAACTTTATGCACATATCGCGATGAAACCTCCAGCTTGAGATTACATCCTCAGAAACCGTGTGACCAGTCACGTTGCACATGTCGTCAATCGAAGACAAGGCTTCCTCCACACGCTTGACCAGCGCGTATCGACTAGTAATTTTCTTGGTCGTGGCAATATGACCGTAGCTTTCCCATATTTTGGTGTATAACACCGAATGTTTAGCTGGCACGCTAAGTCCCCCAATCAACACGTGACCCGGATAAGGAACCAGGTATGGAGGAACAATGGTGGCGCCTGCGACTGCATCAGTAACTGGAAAAGGATTCCTAACAACAATTGCGCCAACATTCACATGAGCAATCCCCGTTGTCTGAGTCACAACGACACTTCCATCTTGATCGGCCTCTGTTTCAAAGCTACCAGGCTTGGCTGACACGACTGGATACAAAGCCGTGTCTTCACCAGTTTCCTTCTCAAGTTCATCTTTAGAACTGGCTTCGCTCTGTGATATCACGGCTTAGACACTCTTCAAAAAAAAAAAAAAAAAAAAAGAAGGTAATGGAGAAGACTCACTGATTCGCTTTCAGACCGACTATCGGAAGATTCAGCACTGCTATCGGAAGAACTACTCTCGCCATCTTTGGACTCTGAGCTTTCATCCTTCTCGGTTTCCCCATCACCATGAATAGGCTCGGTACTGCCACCCTCCGTCTCGAGAAGCAATTTTTTCTAACTACTTACAAGTTTGGCAAAGGCGTTCACGCTGCTGAGACCCTAGGCAAGATACAAGACACATGCTCAGAAAAGAAACAAGGATATACACGATCCAACTGAAATCAAGAATAAAATCATATGTACCCGCATATTGGAAGAACTAAAAGTCGGAAGAGCCGTCGGACCCGACTGAAAACCACCAGCACGGTTTTTAGACCTTCGCTCCTTTGCTTGGGGACTGTCCACATCCGGGCTAGCGGATTTTCGTTTGGGTGAAGAAGGATCCTCAGCAGTGGATGCTCCGCTAAAACCGCAGGAGAAGGCTTACCGCGACGGTTTTCTACCATATCATTCACGAATCCATGGATAACGAGAAACTCATCCTGCCAAAATATGTTATATTTGGAAGTTGTTGATGGATTTCGTTCCGCAAGCAGAAAAGGCAAACTTTTACCCGGCATAAGAACACTAGCATCGAGAACAGTTGGCAATGGGACTTTTGGAGCAACCGGCTGACGAACGAATGGGACCCCTTGGTCAAAACCCATATGCCGAGCCGCTCTATGGATATTGTAAGAGATTTCTTTGCAAGATCCTCGAAAGAAAGATGGCACATGACCGGGCGTGCAGCTTCGCATGAACACCATCTCTTCAACACTCAGATCCTCTTTATCAAAAGACAAAGACATGTTCGGAACAGGAGCAAAGGTACTGATCTGAGTTATAGACGCATGCACCGGAGCCCATGGACGAAAATTAACCGCATACGAGTTGTCAAGAAGTCCAACCGAGGTTCGAACCCGATCTTTGGGCGCTGTTCGACCAGCGTGATATCCTAGAGCCACCCCAAGACTCGGGAAGTACAGCCAACGGTTTCGGGGCATACTTCTCGAAATGTTCCCACAACCATGCCTGGAGAAAGGCGGCATGAATATACGAACCCACTTTCATGTAGCCGTTTGAGGCGCGCATGTCCGAAACCAGCTGATCCAAGTGTGCATACATAGAACCAAGAAACAAACCGCTAATAGGGAGAACGACGCCTTTTGCCAATTTTATGGCAAACTTGATAAGTTCCTGTCTTATCTCTTTCTTACCCGAGCCGTCGTCAAAAATATCTCTGTATAGCCAAAGAGCCAAGAACGCCGCGACATGAAGTATACTATTCTTCTGGTTCGGCTCTAACACGTCAGGAAACCATTAAGATACCCACCAGTCATAGAAGCACTTCGCCTCGTTTTCTTTCCGAACGAATCCTTTTGATTTCGCAACCAGGGCGGCGCGCATTTCTTCTTCATCTACAAACAACTTAACATCGAGGTTTCCGATCACGGGAAGATTCAGCAATACATCCACGCTTTCTAAGGAGATGGTCATTTCACCCCACCTACATATGGCCGTATGGGTATCCGGACACCACCTGGAAATGAAAGCAACCAAGCCTGGGATATCTTTCCTAATCAAACATCAGGAGCCATAACAGCATCAATGATTTGCGCCTTGGTCAAATTGGTTTTTACATGCTCCTGGCTCATCATGAAACGCATCCATTTCTCGAAGGAACGCAACGGACTCACAGAGATTTTGAAATCGATAGGAGAGGCACGGTATTCTTTCCTCTGAAGACAAAACCTTACTACGCTTCTTGGCCGAACCGACCGTTCTCCTCCCTCACTTTCCGGACCAGTTAGAAGAATCGACGCGTACTGGGGGTGGTTTCTCTTAATCGTGGCCGATGTTGTAAAGAATTCATCAATTACGTTTGGCTTGGAGTTACCAACGTCTCTTGGCACATCAGAACTTTCCTCAAGTGACATCATAATGAAGATTCTTTCACGCTACTTTCCAAACAGCTACAATGGAACAATATGAAGAAAAATTATTACGAAAGTACATGGAAGTTATTTTGTCAGACAAAAGAGATCCACCCAAGACGCAAGCCAGTTTGCTTCGAGATTGTAATATGTATACAAAAAAGAAATGGAGATGGGCACGCCCTACATCATCGCTTCATGCCAAGGCCGTACCCTGCAATAGAAAATTCGTGCCCAACCAAGGAGGCACGCCCCACCATGGGAACCATGCATACGGCCACGCAAAGCCAAGGATTAAACCCTAGAAACTTAGGTATCAGTATAAGTTTTGACGAGCATAACCATAATCTTGGATCTAGATTCGTCCAAATTCAAGGAAGTGATTTGTATCTTTTATCTAGTATCGAGAAGAAATCTTTAAGCGTCTTGCTCGAGGTAGGGTAGCGCTACTCTTCATCATGGGATGCGGAGCAACTCCTAAGGATATAAAGGAAATCAGTTATGGGAATCAAGTGTGTAGGTTCTTGCGAGATTCAAGAGATGCGGGGTACAATTGAAGCAGAATAACTTGGCGGGTTTATTAAAATATCATATAAACATTCATCGGAGAATGTACACAAAATTGATATATACTCATTTTTTTCTTCGCCTACCGCATGGAATCTTGTTACTGGTGCAGTAGTGCAGGTTGATATATTGATTGATCCATATCCCAAATTGATTTCATATCCGCATATCTGCAAGGTATTCAACTAAAATTTCCAAAATAAACAAAAGTGACTAGCTTCTGTCTCTCGACCTTGCAGTACCAACTCTAATTGTCTTTGGTCAGCCCCATCATCTCGCGTGGTCATCTGGTGTACCCTCGACTTTTAAAAAATTGTTGCAAAATTGCAATGACCTATTTTGAGTTCTTTGAAGCCTTTCTTTTAAATGATTTATAAACCGCATGCATCGGGTTATCATCAGGATTTGGTTTCCGAAACATCTTATGCCGGTATGTTTGAACCTGATCTGACCTTCGTTTCCTCTAAATGTTTTAAGCGTGGAGGTACCAGTTCCTAGTTTCGACCGTGGTGTTTTTGGCACACATTTGAAAATTGGATAGAGGTATAGAGCAGAATGGGGTTTGTCATTATGAAACCCCTTTACATATGGACCGGAATAAATAAAAAGAGTTTAGAAAAAGATAACAACATTACTCCACAAGGCAAAAATTAACCAATAAGCATTTTGCAAAGAGATACTACTCTTTCCGTTTCAAAAAGAAATAGGCTTGTTTCATGTGTAATTTATACATGAAACAAGCGTATGTTTTTGAAACGAAAATAGTTGTAATTTGTTAACCAAATTCAATCACGCAATTAGAATATACCATTTTATAATCATGACATTCATGTGAGGTTGTCATAGATTTCATTCCCCAAATGACTTTGTTAAGATTAAAATATTACAAATTTATCTTGGGAAAAATATGAAAGAGGAAATATAGTATTAGAAAGTTAAAGTGACTAATTAAACACCCTCGTTCTATTTTCTTCTTTGCCCCCGACCCTTTGTCTACTACAAATCAAAAGTTTTTAAGTTAAATATGTTGAAAGCCAAATTAATAGCTTAGTTAGTCAACATTGCAGTGACCAGAAGATTCACAGCTTGTAAGAGTCTCGATCTAGTTTGTAAGAGTCTCGATCTAGTTTCTCATACTGATAATGGCTTGTCCGGCTATTTGGTGTGGGTTTTCACTAGTTCTTCTATCTTAGTATGTTGTGTTAGTCGGGATGTAATAAATGTGGTTTGCAGTGACCAGAAGATTCACGGCGAGTTTCTCCGGCATGAGGCTGACTTTGAAGAAACGCAAAATCATGCTTCTTCAACTAGGGAGACTGGTTGTTGGGTAATCAGTTGGTGTTATCTCTGAAGATTCTTGATTTCTTTGCAAAATGGGTTTGTACTCTACCATCTAGGGTTAATGATTCATCTAATCCTATAATCGTTCCGGTATGTGTGTTTCAATGGGTTACGGTTACAGATCTGGTGATTGTATGTTATAAGAATGGTGACGATCTTCGTCAGAAGAATTGGTACCCCATCTGTGATCAATGTTTTTCCGGCGAGTCGAAAAATTACGGTGATTTTTCCAGCGAGTTGTGGAAGACGTGGATCATAGTTGGCCTTCCGGCATATTTCCTTTTGGAAGAAAGTTTCATCAGATCGTCGAAAAAAAAACAATTCTTACCGAGTTGTGGATCACGATTCAACGATCCAAGCTCACCCGTATGTATGCATGGTGTTACTCTTTGGTTTAGTGTTACTGTTACTGTTCTATGGGTTGGTCACTAATATTGGATTTTGGTTATGGATTCTGGTTACTCGAGAATCTGGTCACGCAAGATTCTGCTCACTTATGGAAATCACTGTATGTCATGTCCTGTATGTTATTAGTTTGTGTCACTGTTTTAACTTTCAGGGTTAGCCCCTGGTTTATTTATTAAAAAAAAAAAAAGTCAACATTGCAGTGAATCTAAATAATAGCATGAGAATAAAATTGAGATTATGAAAAGATCGTATTAGAAAATCGACTTATTTAAATTTCCATTGGTTGGCTAAACTTCATGCAAACCAAACATATAAACAAGGTTTTAAGATCAACAAATAAGCTTTTAATTTATTCTTCTAGTCCACCCTCGAAATTCAGATACGTCAAGTGTGAGTTTGTTGGGCCATGTATTAACAATTTTGTACCTTCAATCATAGAGAAATGTGGGAATATTATTCATAAAATTGGTTAAAAAAAACAAAATCAATAATTTCTGGGTGAAAAAGACATTTAGATTTTGATACTGTTTAAATGGACAAAAATATAAAATAGCCATGATGTAACCAGTTTCATCCTACCCATTTTCAATTTTTTTTTTCTTATTTTTAATTTACATCAGGATGCATCCAATTTCATCCTCGCTATTTTTTAAGTTTAAGCCAGGATGAATCCAGTTTCATCCTTGCTATTTTTTTGTGTCCATTTCACCCATAATAATTTTTACTCGTCCATTTGAACCATGTTTTAATTTTTTTTTTGGACAAATGACTCATTTTCCGAATATTATTTGTGGCTAGTATTAGTACTATGTGCTTACCGTACAAAGTTAGGCATCGGGTCTCTTAAAAGAATCATTATTATTAGGGATGCAGTGGGGGACAATTTGAGGCTGAAAAAAGATAAAATAGGTCAATAATAATTAATTTTGGTAATGGCTAATATGACCTTGAATAGTGCTAATATGATTGATTAATTACGTTAATAATGGGAACTGAAATCCTAAACAAAGCTTTCCTTGCAAATATTGCTTGGAGAATGATTGAACAACACAATGCTCTTTAGGCAAGAATTCTTAGAGGTAAACATTTTGATAATAAATATCTTTTGATTGATGTCATGCGAGAGCATGGATCCTGAATTTAGGCCGGAATGTAAAGGTCTAGAATTTGTTTGAAAAAATTATGTTATGGGGAATAAGTACCGGTGAGTTTGTTCAAATACGGATATGTAACCATCTAGGACCTCCTACTTCAGATTTAGTATCTTCCAATATGATGCATGTTAAACAGCTAATTGACCAAGATACTAAGAATTGGAACTCTGAAATCTTGAACCCTTTGTTTGACCAAAATACTGACAATGGTGTAAGTAACATTAGAATTCTTATGTATGGATATGATAAATTGAGATGGAGCCCTGCTGTTGATGGTGTTTTTCCTGTGGAAACAACTTATAAAGTAATCATAGTTGAACAATTGAGAAGTAGCACAACTAAGAATAACCTTACAATAAACTGGAAATCTTTTTGGAAATATAAATTGCCTTATAGGATACAACATTTCATGTGGAAATGCCTTCATAACTTTGTCCCTGTGAAATAAAAGATAGATAGGTTCTCTAGATATCATGATACTAATTGTATTATGTGTGTGATGGTGTCGAATCATTACATCATTTATTTGTGGATTGTGTTGTAAACAACCAAATTTATTGTAATTTTGGGAATCAAAACTTTCTTACTTGTATTTGTGGTGCTTTCAGTATACAAAATTCAAATTTGCAGGTAGGTAAACATATAATTGAAACAATTGGTTGTACTATTCGGCACATATGAAAATCCAGGTGCTCTAAATTGTTTGATCATGTGTAGGTTAATGGAGCATCAAATATGAATTAAGTGATTTGATATCCTCAAATGTTACAAATTCTGGTACTATCAGTACATAATCAGATGTAGTACCAAGATGGAAGTGCTATGAGCACTCAATAGATAAGATAAACTTTGATGCATCAAATATTATGAATATTGGTTGTTCTGGAATAAGAATAACATGTAGAAACGATACAGGTGAATGCAACGACCTGCGAGGAGGCCAACAAGAGCCTTAGATCCAGAACAAGCGGAAGCAATGGCACTGCTGGAAGCGGTGGATGGGCAAATGAGACAGGGAAAAGAAGAATTCACTTATAAGGGGACTACGTGAATGTAATAAATGCTCTGAATAGCAACAACTTAGCTGTTAGATGAACTACTTTTAATCTGATTTATGATGCTCTTGTTATCTGAGAAGAACTTGATTACTAGTGTTTCTCTCATGTTCATAGAGATGTTAACCATGTTATAGACTCGATTGGGAGGTCTGAAATAAGTAATTTTATTTGGATGGACAATAGTCTTAAGCAAGGTAGTTAATATCGTGTATCGGTATCGTATCGGTCGGGTCCTATACACCTATACAAATGATAATATCTGTTTTTATAGGCGATACATCTTTAGGATTTTTTTAATATTTATTATTTATCAAACAAAAAAATATATTGATATAACCATAATAGAAAATAATAATTGTAGTAAACATATTTCAATCTTACAAAATAAAAGGTGGTTGATTAGAGCCTTATACTATCAACAACAAACCAAACATTGAATGTTTGTTAGCCCATCAACATCACATTTACAGTAATTACATCCACCATAATCAAATATGAAGTTACCAAAATTAGTGGGGTTACTTTCTTAAACTAAAAGTTTAAGAAATCATAATCAAAAGACAAAATACATTAGTGATATATCAATGTACAAGTGAAACCTATATTATCAGTGTACAAGTGAAACCGATATATCGGTCCGTACAGGACGATACACACGTTTTTATCGTTTCTCCTTCGTATCGCCGATATTTTCAATATCGTAAAGATTTTTTCCTATATCCTATAAAAACCTTTAATATCGGCCTATACAACCGATATTGACTACCTTGGTCTTGAGTAGGTGTTGAGATTAATTCAACAGGATAAAAACTATTTATATTCTCATTTTATCAAAAATATTTTGCTTTCCTATTACAAATAAAATAAAATAAATAAGTAAAACTGATTAAAGATTAGTGATTACATTAGTTTAATGATTCGACCATTTTATTTTATTTTATTTTATTTAGAGAAGTAGAATGATGTTTTTTTTTGAACTTTTTCTTGAAAACCTTGGAAAAATTTGAAGAAACATACGCTCAAAATAGTCAGGAACACCTCTTACTTCAATCATATTACAATTTTGTTGCTTCAAATCACTTGAAGAACGTAAAAATTATGGATTATCTTAATATTTTATAACTGGGAAATCAAAAAATCCTAAACGTAACACTAGTATACGGACGGGGCCCAACTATAATCAGTCGTCTATGACAAAATTTTTTTTGAAACTTTACCTTGCCAAATACCTTTTTATTTATTTTTTAATTTTTCTTGTGAGCCCGATGTTGAATATTTGATTCCCAATCTCTATACAATAATCCTTTCAAGCAGATACCATTTTTCATAATACAAGAATAATCTTATTGAAAAGACAAAAAGAAAAAAAAAATCTGAAGTGAGTTGTTGCAAGTTGCAACGCTAGGAGTCCAGGACTCAAAGGTGAATAATTAAAGACAATGTCGGCAATTAACAATCCCAGTCGAAGGTTATATTCCTTTCATCGGACCCATAGTTGAATTAATCAAGGTCATGTCACTGCCTCGGACCCAAACATGGACTAAGGACACGTTTATCGCCCCAAGACCTAGAAAGCTTATTCCTTCTCTAGAAATCTTTCAAATGTGAAATATACTTTAATATTGTGGAACAAGAATACGTTTGGTCACATCAGAACAAACATGTAAAGAATAAAGAAAAAACTTTTGGAAACTAATAGTAGACAGTCAAACCTAAATAAAGGAACTGATCTTGCTGCTTTAAACATTCAGTTAGCTAAGTGGTATGCAATCAAAGAAAAATTCTGGAAAGACAAAAGTAGAGATCGAAATCTGGTTTTGGGAGACAAAAACACGAAGTTTTTCCATAGCAAAGCAAAACAGAGATTTCAGAGAAATAGAATTGAAAATCTTATGAATAATGATGGTATTTGGTTAAACTCATGACAAGAAATATCTACTTGTATCACTGATCACTTCCGAAATATTGCTACGACTGTTAAACCTAATATCGAAAGGAAAATGATTGATCAGATTCCTACTTGTGTAATTGAAAATGAAAATAATATTATCTGTTATATCCCTTCTGAAGGGGAGATTAAAAAAGTTTTATTCTCCATGGAACCGGACAAAAGTCCGGGACCAGATGGATTTCTGCCAAACTTTTTCCAACAAAATTGGGAAACAGTTGGTAAAGATCTAGTGTGTATGATTCAGACTTTCTTTAAAAGTGGTTTCTTGGCTAAAGAACTCAATACTTCTTTCATCTCTTTAATTTCTAAAACTTTAAATCCTACTACAGCAGCAGAATTTTGTCCCATAGCTTTGAGTAACACTAGATATAAAGTTATTTCTAAACTTATCGCTAACAGAATGAAAGGCATGCTACACAAAATGATAAGTCATTTTCAATCGGCTTTTATTCCGGGTCGACAAATATCTGATAATATAACAATAGCACGCGAAATTATTCACAAAATGAGGAAAACTAGAGCAAAAAAAGGTCTCATGGGTCTCAAGATCGATATGTCAAAAGCATTCGATAGAGTCGAGTGGGATTTTCTTATGGAAATCATGAAGAAAATTGATTTTTATGAAAAATGGTGTCAACTTGTGTATTAATGCATCTCAAGTACTTCACTATCTGTCTTACTTAATGGTTCCCCTACTGAGTTTTATAAACCTACTAGAGGCTTGAGGCAAGGAGACCCCTTGTCTCCTTATTTGTTTCTCATATGTATGGAAGCTTTATCTCATACAATTTTAGATGCTGAAAATAAAGGTCAGCTAAAAGGTATAAAGATATCGAAACATGCTCCTTCAGTGAGTCACCTGCTCTTTGCAGATGACTGCATTATATTTGGAAGAGCTTATAAGAAAACTTGTCATAACCTTGTGAATCTCTTTAAATATTTTGGCATGTCTTCCGTTCAAATGATAAATCTCAACAAAACTGGGGTGTTCTTTATCCCTAAAACTGATCCTCACTTGATGAATGAAGTCAAGCAAATTCTAGGAGTAAATTCTATACCTCTAAAGGACAGATACTTAGGTGCTCCCTTATTTACCAATAGATCTAAGATTAAAAGTTTTGAACCACTTGTTTTGAAGATGAAAAGAAGGCTTTAGAACTGGAAAGGAAATCCTATGAATACGGTAGGAAGAACTGTAATGATAAAAAATGTTACTTCCTCTCTTGCAGTCTATCATATGAACTGTTTCAAAATCCCGAAAAAGATATGTAAAACACTATCAAACTTCCAACGGGACTACTGTTGGGGGAAAGATGAGAATGGTAAAAATGATAAAGGCAAAAAAGGAGTATACCTTAAAGCCTGGAACTCATTTAGTAAATCTCTAGATGAAAGAGGCTTAGGAATTCAAAATATTGAGAACTTTAATTTGGCTATGATAGCCAAAATGGGGTGGAAACTTAAAGAAAATCCTGATTCGCTTTGTGCGAAAATTCTAAAACCTAAATACTTTCCTAATTGCGACATCTTGCACATAAAAGACAAGCCAAGCGAAGGTGACAGTTGGGTCTGGAAAGGTATCCAGAGTGGGATACAACTAATTAAGAAAAATTGTGTTTTCAAACTAGGTAATGGAAATCTCATTGACATTTGGAAAGACCAGTGGATCCCTGATACCATTGCCCCTCTATCAAATCTAAATACTCACAATGAACATATGAGAAAGGTGAGTCATCTTTTCAAAGTAGATAAAAAAAGAATGGGACGAACAAAAACTTAATGATTGTTTTGATAAAGAAACAGTAGACAAAATAAAGAAAATACAAATACCTATACAAAACTTAGAGGATACTGCTCATTGGAAACTCAACAGCAAAGGTATGTTCACCGTAAAATCACTTTACCGTTCAATAAATAGTAGTGGCAACAATCCAGTTGATTGGAGTAGAATATGGAACCTTAAAGTAACTCCTTCCATTAAGATGTTTGTATGGAAAGCGGCACACTCAATTCTGCCTACATGTATGAGAATGGCGGCTATTCTTTCACATATTGATACTAAATGTAGCCTGTGTAAAAGGGAAGAAGAATCTCTCACTCATCTCTTTTTAACTTGTAATTTTTCAAAACAGGTATGGATGCATTTAAATTATGATATGAACCATGTGATAGATAATAACAGTAGTTTCCATGATTGGCTGAATAACTGGTTTTGTGAAACAAATAGCGGACACAACATAATACAATGGACAGAATTTTGTAGTATAATCATTTGGCACTTATGGAAAGCAAGATGCGAAAATGTTTTCCAACAAAAACAACGGAAATAGTGCAAAAACAATAGTAAGATACATAAACAGTATCATACATGTAAACAATCTGGAATATAATGAGATGCGGACCTTGTATTATAATCCAATGAAGGATGAAGCTATACAAATCTTAGAAAGGGAACCTGATATGGGAATAACATGTATGAGCAGTCAGAATATCTATTGCCTTGTCCATGAACTTTCCCTTGAACACTTCAGGTATTGGTTTGACTTTGATCGATTATACAGGAAGAACAGTTGAAGCCAGGGGATCTCACGCAGATTGCACCACAAGAGAGCAACTAGATGAGAAAGGAGCTGATGCAGCCTTCAAATGGGCAACCGAATACAGTAGACATAACATAATCTTTCAAAGTGATTCTAGGCCTACTCTGCAGCTGCTGATGGAGAGATATGTGAAAGCTAGACAAAACAAATACAATGTTAGCGTAGATTTTACAATTGGACCAAGTACTTGTATTAACTTCAAAGTTTCAGCTTTCCATTTAACTACTAGGTTCAATATCAAGAAGGCTGCTAAATAGCCAGTTTTTGTAATAGAAATACAGTCCAACATATTTGGAAAAATGACGAATTACTTGCAATACTCCATCATATTTATATTAGGAATTGCGTCATCTTGTAACCGCAAATGATTATCAGGTTTCTGAGACTCATTATTATTAATCTATTATCCGAGGTGTTCGTGCCTCTTTTCCAAAAAAAAAAAAAAAAGAATCGCCCCAAGACCTTAGAAATTGGTTGAGGTCATTTTGTGACAACCTTCTCCAATTATCGAGGGGTCATTACAATGCATTATTTCTAGAAGGATCATCATGTGAAGATCAACTTAACACATAGACTGGTGACTGAAGTCGTAGCGTATATTCGTATATGACTCTGTTTAAAACGGCCTTAATATACACCTGACTTTGTACTTCTGATAGTTGGAAAAAAAAAAGTACAAGTTATAAAACAAATTAAGTCAACTGCATTCAACTAGTCAACGCCTAAAAAAGAAATCATGAACATGGAAGTAGATAGCAAAACAGAGATGCACGAGTGGGTGTTAACATTTGTTAATATACACTCTTAAATATTATCTGTTAATTTAACAGCTAATTGTCTAAGAAAAATAATATAAAATGCATATGTCAAGCCGTTATTGGTTTCGACCAAGAAACGATGAGAGTTGTTGAGCAAAATAGAATACTACTAGCCATTGTAGTCAATATCTGATTTTTGTGAATATCAAGAGACACGTTTTTCGGTGAATTGGTGAAATTCGATATCGACAAATACCGAAATATCGGCAATATCGATCTCGGTGAAACACCGAAACCGATTTTATCGGCGGTATCTCGGCCATCTCGGCCGAGATTAACTACATTGCTACTAGCTCATATCGTGTATTTTTCTTTCATTGCCTAGCTATCGGTGGGCAGGCTATAGAAAAGAGAAATCTTTAAGGGAAAAAAGAAAAGCATTTCTGTTGGGCGGTTGAGGATTTCAAAGGCCAAGAGAGCAATGAAAACGTTGAAATTTTATACAATCAAAAGAGTAAACATTCAAAGCTCAGAACTAATTGCATTTTTTCTTCCCGTTGAGAATGAAAACATGGCATGAAGCACAACTATCCCACTCATAAAACTCATCTGCTATCGGTCGTTAGATGATCAACTAGTTACAGTCAAGTATGAGCAGTCCGTTATAGCACCTACACTTTTTTACTGTTTCTGTTCCTTGATGTAAAGAACAAATGATTTTTCAGGTAACATTATGTGCATGTCTAACAGTACAGGCATAAAGCATGAGCTTTAAAGGCAGTTAGTCTGGTACAGGTTTGGCCACCTCCAAAGGCTTGCAATTACCAATTCATTTATTTTTGAATCAGAATAGACCATGAAGGCCTATAGGTCTACCAAAACCAACATCACTTGATAACCAAAATTTTTCCTACTCGGCCTATCAAGAAAGAAAAGTAGTATCAATTACCTCTGGAAATACGGAAATCCTCCATCAAAACATTTTACCTTTTAACCGGCAAGAATTCATCATTGAGGTTGAGGGTCCATTTAGTGGTAGGGTGGACAACATGGTGATGGGTAAGTGACTACTTCAGTCATGGCAAGACTACAAGGTGGTGGTGGTTGTTGCAAAAAGGTAAGGATAATGTTCACTAAAAGTAGAGAACTGTGCGCCTGTACCGATTTCTGAACAGGGACAATACCAAGCTACCTGTAGCACAGTATATATAGCGTTATTGCACATTATTTGCCAGTCTGCACCAAGGTTTGAAAAACACCCGTTTTTACCGAAAAACGGCCGTTAAAACGATCACACCCATATATTGTGGCCGTGAGGGTCCCCGAATCCCGTGCCTTTATAATGCCGATAAATAGGAAATAACGACAGTTTTTTAGGACTGTTTTTCAGTTTTCACACACGTTATAACCGTTTTTCTAAAATTAGTTTGCATGTTTTTTTCTTCTAAATAACATTTTAACGTGTGTTTTTTAGAATTGTTTTCCCATTATCACGCACGTTATAATCGTGTAAATAACTTTCTAACCATTTTTTTGAGTTTTTTTCTTTCTTTCTTTGGATTGAAATCTTAAAACTTCTTAAATTGTTTTAAATAATACATGGAAAGTAAACTACATGATTAAAAACTTCAAATTTAAAAAACATAAGATTGTTAAACTAGTATTCATTAATAAAAAAAACTACGCGAACCAACTACCCACCACCTTTTTTTGATTTATCCATGCATTTTTCATTTTCTCGGCGGTTCCTTTCCCGATCATAGTCATCATCGTTGGGTACCGGCTATCTTCGTTCGCATAAGTATCATCATCATAATAGCCTTCATTATCGTCATCATAACCTCCTTCATTCTCATCATCATTGTTACCTACTTCATTATTATTATCAATATTATAATTATATCCTTTGTTTATGTTAAAAACCATGGTCAGAGCGATCGGAAGTGTAACGAGAATCATATATCGGATTCACATTCTCATAACCTTGTGTATTGCCTCCAAATGAAAGATTACCAAAGTCATAAACAAAGTCACTCACCGGTAACCTTTTGTATGGGATTTGAACTTTTGGGATCATGACAGTTGTATGGTAGAGGGACATGCTCTGGATTATTAACGACTTCCTCTTCCAGCATATTTAACCATTGTTCTTCTTGAGGTAAAACCGGTGTTTCATCTTCCCCCACTATTCAGTCAAGTATATTGTCATTCCTCAATAGACTATATACGTCGTGAACATCAATGTTACGTCGCATTGCTTCACCTTTAATTTTTTGTTGCTCCAACTTCAAATTATACTGGACATACACCAGATCATTTATTCTCGATGAAAGTAAACGATTGCGTAGTTTGGTGTGGATTCTTTCAAACACACTCCAATTCCTCTCTGATCCAGATGTTATATTTGTTTGACTTAATATCTTTACTACAATCTTATGGAGGGATGGATACTCAGCACCATAAGATAACCACCAACTTAAAGGATCACCATGTTGAGCTGCAATACGTGCTGATGGTGATGCAATTTGACCTTGCATCGTTCGCATGCTTCCTGCCTACAAAGAAAAGTACAATTGTTACTAGAAATTCAAATTAATTAATTAAACATATTTGGATATAGTATTAGTAATTTTGTACCTCTAGCATGCATTTTGCTTGTTCTTGCGGGCCACTAACCATTTTTGATAAAACTTCAGTAAGACAAATTTGGGGCTTAGAAATTTCATTATTGATGAGATAAGTTGTTGGATTAAAGATGTAATAAAAATTGAGAAAATACGATGCAACATGAGGAGAACTCAACTGACTTTTCCATCGTTTCTTTATTACACCCACGATAGAAGCATTTCGATTTGATCCCAAACACATCTATATAGTTTCCACACATGTAGCAAGTGCATCGAACAAATAACCCATGGTGGGTTTGTCCGAGTCCAAGAAACGAATCATTTTCAATAAAGGACCAACCATTATACACGCATTTTGACACGTCGTCCAGGACATCTCATTTGAAATAATATTCTTCACTTGTATAGCTTGTTTAGTTTTTGCCTCATCCGATTTCAGAAATTCTTTGTCCAAAATTAGGCTCTCGATAGCATTACGTTGATCAATGATGCTTTTGATTGCAATAAAATTCGTTGAAAACCTTGTTAAGCCAGGGCGCAATAGATTACGTCTTGCAGAATGTTGATGAAATCTAGCAAGGACCCAAGCATGATTGTAAATAAATATGCTAATTTGTCTTGCTTCTCCGATCACATCTTTAACAAAGGGTAATTTTTCTGAATCTTCCAATCAAGTCCAACACGTGAGCAGCACAAGGTACCAAGAAACATGTGTCATATTCTGATGCCAATCTCTTACCTATTCAAACAAAAATAGAAACAAGTTAATTATAAATATATTCCCAATATATATGTATAAAATAAAATGAAGTTATTCTTAGTTACCTGCAGCTTTGAATATGAATCCTTGATTTGTTACTAATTGAACAATGTTTTTCGGACCGATATCATCTATAACGGGCTTGAACAAAGTAATTAAATACTCTATCGTCCACGGATTATGTTCTATGTCGACACTTTTTAAAAGCGTAATTCAACTACCACTGTAAACTAGAAAGTTTACAATCGTATGGTTGCTTTTGTTTTTACAACCATCAGACATGAGTGTACAACCATATTATATCCAATAATGTCGTTGGACAGACAACATCTTTTTCAATCTTTTGTTTTTCTGAAGTTAACATGAGATTCGACAACTTATAAGATGATGGAACTCTATAGGATTGGCCGAAATTTGCAACTGCATTGAATGCCTCGTGGTACTGAGATGAGTTAGCCACATTGAAGGGAATATCATTGGCATAGAAAAAACGTCCAACAGAAGAATCGACTTTTTCTCAACATGTTTTACTTTTGCCAAATTTTGCAATCGAATGTTGAGAATCCCTATAAGTGTTATATTGTCCTCCCATATCCACAAGCATCTTAGGTTTTAAAACACCTATGTAAGGAATATAATCATGACTATCGAATTATACATATTTCTTATACTAACAATAATCAATTAAAATGGTAGTTTTAGAAATATCCAATTTTTTATTGATATAGGTCATCTATTAGTGAGACAAAATTAAAAAATAAATAAGTAATTTATTTAGGGACTGAGAGGGAGTATTAAAAAAGAACAAAATTAGTCACAACGTTTTTTAGACACGTTATAACGTTTTCACGCACGTTATAACCGTTACATAGGAATTTCATATCATAATTTTTTTTAATTTTCAATTTAACCGTTATAACGCCCGTTTTTATGAAAAAACGTACAAAAAACGTGTTTTTTCTCTAAATAACGTGTTTTTTGCCCAAAACATACTCACACCTGTCAAAACGCGTTATAACGGTCACACCTAATACCCGTGACCTGAGCCTTGACCCGTTTTTCAAACCACGGTCTGCACAGTGTTTATGCTGAAGACGTTATCTAAAGGTGCGAACTCAGAGATTCCAAGCACAGTAGCTGAGTAGCACCGTCCCTTTCTCAAAAAGAATACACAATTTGGGACCACAATTAGACCGGTCCCACAATAATCCTCCTCAAAAAGCATATTCGAGGAACCCACTTTGCAAATTGAAGAAAGAAAGGGAGACTGACTTGACTTGTGAGACTAGATAAGTCCCACGACAGCCCTCAAAATTATAGCCCGACTCCAAAGACTCTATAAACTTCCATGAATACAGATGTGTAGATCCAGAATACCCAAGATGGGATTTGATGCAATTGGTCCTTTGAACTCTTCTTGATGCATTTTGCGAATATTGGAAGTACTTCAAATCTTTGAAGCATCGCATTCTACAGACTACAGAGGTAGATGACGCAGACACTAGGGTACCATGATGCATTGAAACATGCTTCATCTACTACTACCAGTGGAAAATAATCGGTAAGACCAAGTACTATGGTGCACCTTTTCGCAACTCCTATGGTCTTCCATATTCCACTCAGTTGCCGTCACTCTTTTTTTTATCTATTATATATCTTCATTTTTTTACTCTAAAATATCTTTTTTTACCCATACATTCATATTGGAAAAAAAAAAAACTGGGAAAAAAAAATACGGCTACTCAGTTGTCGTATGACACTATTCATACGGTTCCTGAGTTTCCGTATCGTGTAGGGAAGAGAAGAAAGGGCACCATAGCGAGGCTGCCCTCCTTGTGATATCCTTCCTCTTTATTTGAGGGATAGGGAAGGGATGCCAGTGCACGGCCTAAAAAGAACATAATTTAATCTTTTTTTCTGTATTATCTACTTCTTCTAAATTCTTAATTACCACCCCTGGTTTTCAAGTCAACCATCATAAACAACGAAATATCCACCATCAAGCAAGGTTTTAAAAACGTCCGTTTTTACCGAAAAAACGACCGTTAAAACGGTCACACCCATATACCGTGGCCGTGAGGGTCCCCGAACCCCGTGCCTTTATTAGGCCGATAAATAGGAAAAAACGGCAGTTTTATAGTACCGTTTTTCAGTTTTCATACACGTTGTACCCGTTTTTCTAAAATTAGTTTGAATGTTTTTTTTCTTCTAAATAACATTTTAACGTGCGTTTTTTAGAACTATTTTCCCGTTAGCACGCACGTTATAACCGTGTAAATAACTTTCTTACCATTTCTTTTGATTTTTTTTCTTCTCTGGATTGAAAAATTTGAAAACTTGAATTAAATATTTTTAAATGATACAAGGAAACTAACTATAGGATTAAAACTACAAATTTAAAAAACATAGGATTGTTAAACTAGTATTCATCATTTAAAGCTACGCGAACCAACTACGACCACCACCTTTTTCAAGTATTCTCTATTTTCTCGACGGTTCCTTTCCACATCATAGTCATCGTTGTCGAGTGCGGCTATCTTAGTTTGCATATGTATCATCATCATAATAACCATCATTATCGTTATCATAACCTCCTTCAATATCATCATTATTGTTACCTACTTCATTATTATTATCAATATTAGAATTATATCCTTTGTTCATATGTTGAACACCATGGTCAGAGCGATCGGAAGTGTAACGAGAATCATATGTTGGATTCACGAATTTTAAAGACTAAAATGGGTGCATGATTTGGACACGAATTTTATCAAACTTTATCAAACTATAGTGAAAAGCTTTACCGACACGAATTTTATCAAACTTTCGTAAATTGTATAGTGAAAAGCATTTTAAAACACCTATGTAAAGAATATAAACATGACTATCGAATTATATACATTTCTTATACTAACAATAATCAAATAAAATGGTAGTATTAGAATTTCTTAATGATATAGGTCATCTATTAGTTGGACAAAATTTTAAAATTAATAGGTTATCTATTTAGGGACGTGGGGAATATTAAAAAATTAAAATACCTTGTAACAACGTTTTTTAGACTCGTTAAAACGTTTTCACGCACGTTATAACCGTCACATAGGAAATTCTTATCAATAATTTTTTTTATTTCCTATGTAACCGTTACAACGCCCGTTATTTTCAAAAAACGTCCAAAAAACGCGTTTTTTGACTGTGTAACGTGTTTTTGGCCCAAAACGTGCTCACACCTGAGAAAACGCATTATAACGGTCACACCTAGTGTCCGTGACCTGAGCCGTGACCCGTTTTTCAAACCTTGCCATCAAGTAAACATTTAAATCCTATATCTTCACAAGAACAAAATCTCTGAAAAACCTTAATAATTAAACTAACATTCATCCACTGTATTTTTTTTCATATGAAAATCACCACCAAATCCCTGCCAAAAGGATTCTCAATGTTTAATGAAAATCACCACCTTAATCCCTGCAAAACATACCAATGCTGCCAGATCATGGTGCTCATGCAAAAATAAACCCTTCACCTACCAAACCAAACCCCATCAAATCCCTAAAAATACACAAAAGAATACACCTAACTAAAGGATCAATGGCCTATTAATTTTGTAAATTTTCAGTCATGCCATTACTACTGTTGTTGTCTTGGTTTGTGATCTTGGCATCATCATCTGATTTCTTGTTCTCTTCAGGGATGTTGCTTTTGATATAGCGATTGACTGGGTGTTTAATAGCATTAAGATGGACTTTTCTAAGAGCGGCTTTACCAAGATCAATCCCACAGTAATGAGAGAGTTGGACAAGATACAACAAAACATCTGATAATTCCTCTCCTAAATGTTGTTTCTCTTCTTCTTTCCAGTCTGGTAACCCTTTTGGTACTTCACCTTTCCACTGAAAACACTCTGATAACTCTCCCACTTCTCCTACCTGAAATTCAGAGCAAAAAATTGTACCATCTTAATCAGAGACAGAAAATAAGACAAAGAAAAATGAAAGATCTTTATGATCGTTTTGGGTACAAGAGAAAGTGGGGTTTCTCAAAGGACAAGAAAAAAACTAAAAATAGTAAAAAATAACTCTGCCTTTCTTTCTTCTTATCTAGTTCAATCATCTTCTCAAAGCAATAATACAGTAAATATAATGATTTCCAAACCCAAAATCAAATTCTAAAACATGGGTTTTTGATAAAAACATCAAAAAGGATGATTATAAGACTAAAAACATGATGGTATGATGAGATTGTGCAGACTGCAGAGGGGTTAATTACCAGAGCTAGAAGAAGATTTCTTGGACTATGATACTTTTCCCAATCTCTTTCTTTAGCAAAATCCACCATTTTCTGCCTCAAATCTTCAAGACTAACAGCACCGCTATCTTCTTTTGTAACCTCTCCTGTCATCCCTCTCTTCTTCTCGGAGGTCTGTGATTTAGGGGTTCGGTAATTTTGTTTTGGTTGCAGATTATACAAGAGGGTTTTAATTTATAAAGAAGAAGATCTAATTTGCACTTTCCTAGTACATTGTGTCTTATAATACCAACCAAAAGACTTTGCTGTTTAACATAACAGCAAGAGGATGCTATCCAGCACGTCTCGATTCTTCCATCTGTCACTTTTGGGTCTCAAGATTAGATGATCCATGACGTAAAAGAAAAAAAAGGGTGCCCCTTGATGCTGAAAAGAAATGGGAGTGGCGCGTTTTTGTTTGCACGCTTAATTTTCACCTAACCGCATGGAATCTGGTGCTGCTGGCTGAGATTGGTGTGCGGACAAACTCTGTTGCGCCGGTGTAGTGGAATTTTTGTCGATTCATACAATAATCTTTGTGGGAATTATATAATTGCCCTCCTTTTTCACGGGTTTCACAATTACCCTTATGACACAATAAATATACCCCTCTCCATCTAAAGCCCATCAGGGATCCATTAAGATTTTTGTAACTTTACAAATATACCCTTACTATATAATTATTAATCTAAATTAAATTTCAGATTTAGACGGAAAGAAACGGAAAGAGAGAGAGAGAAGAGAAAAACGAGTTTTGAGTTCCGAAATTTCTCTGAGTTTGAGTTCGAAAAATTTCTCAGAGGAATTTTGATTTTGAATCAACATAATCTCTGCGAAATCTCATTCTTCTACTACTACTGATTCTATGCTCATCAATTTAACCATTCCTATCAAATTTTCAGATATGAAAACCGTTTCTTCATCAACAACACAATCAATGAATCTTCTCTATCTCGGTTTTACGAAACAAATTGGTAATTGTTATTCATGATTCAAGATTAATAGATTTGTATATGATATTTGCATGTTCGATTTGAAGTTTTAAATCTCGATCTTTGATTTCGGTTTATTCGTATTTTTTACATTGCGAGAGATCGTTATTTTTGGAATCTTTGATTTTGTGTGTTTGATTCTACTGGATTGATTTGTTCATTGAATTTGAGAACCTTAATCATCTCTTAAACAGGTATTATTCAAATTTTCAGTCTCCGGTTTTTGATTTTCAATTTATGTTGCTTTACTTAGACTTGCTCATTATTCAATGTCATGTTGTTTATAATTCATTATTTTAGCTTCAATCTACTTTCTATGAAGCAGTTATGTATTATTTAGGAGAATACTATTAGGAGAATTATTTGTTGAATTCTGATTGCTAATTCATTATTTGTAATATAATTAGTGTTGATGAATCAGTTTTGGCATAATTAGAAGTTAGAAGTTAGTGCATTCAATTAGAAGCTAGAAACTTACAGATGATAAACCCAGTTTACATATCTAACTTTCCACTTTGAATATAACTTTCACGAGGGGGCGTAGCCCCCGAGTGATGTGCGACGTAATTTGAAATCAAAAACCAGGTTATATTGAGGTTGTTTTCTTATGGTTTGGAGTGAATTTTTTAACATGGAGCATGTATTGTCATGTATCATTTCATGTAGCAGGTTAACATTTTCACCGATTGCATACTAATTCTATGCAAAGTAACATATATGACATTGTTTATGCTGTTTTTTTTGTAGCAAAATCTTGGTTGTTGACATAGTTTTTTCATTGTTGACACTGAAAATTTATACAATATCCATCAACAACCAATGTTGATGCAAATAACTTAGATAATTTCTGATTATGGTTGTTGACATCTGTTTTTTTTTATCAACATTGGTTGTTGATGCAGGTTTGTTGTATCAACTTTCATTGTTGATGCATATAACTTGGATAATTTTCTGTTTATGGTTGTTGACATCTGTTTTTAGTTTGATCAACATTGGTTGTTGATGCATATAACTTGGATAATGAAATCATTATGTTTGTTGACATCTGTTTTATTTGATCAACATTGGTTGTTGATGTAAGTTTGTTGGTCAACTTTCATTGTTGATGCATATAACTTGGATAATGAAATAATTTTTTTTTTTGTTGCAGGCCAAAGATGGTTGCTGCAGAGTTCACATTTTGCAATTTGACCGTCTCACATGTTGTTTTTGAATCAATTTGTCGTGATACTGTTAAGAAGTATGAATTTCAGAGTGGTTACAAAACTGAGTTATGTAAGAGTGACAAGACACGTTACACCGTGGAGTGTAAGAATAAGAAAAGTCAAAATAAGAAAAGTCAGCTGGAAGGCCAACTACTTCAAGGTATAGGGGATCTCGAGAGAAAGTTCGCAAGAAAAGGAAGTGTGGTTAGTGTGGAAGACTTGCCTTCCACAACCGTCGTAGATGTCGCAGAGCTCCTTTGGATCCTCGTGCTCCAGTCTTCCGCAAGGAGTCTAACTCTAGAATTATCAACTTCTTGAGGAGGATGTTGTTCTGAAGTTTTCCCTGTTTTCTGAACTTTTTTTTTTACCTTTTTTATGCTAGTTCTTTGGATGATTAACATGAATGTTAGTTCTTTTTATGTTTCCTATTTTTCTTGTTGGATTTGTTGTGTTTTTAATGATATACATTCTCTTTTGTGTATGAATGTTATTCTTGTCGGTGTATATATGTTTGCAGGTTCCATGCTTACTGGTTTTTTAAAGGGAAAAAGTACTATGTAAACAGTATCAACAAATTATTGTTGATCACATTCATGTATCAACTTCCATTGTTGATGCCCAATAAAAAGAGAATGGTAATGTAAACAAAAGATGTCGACAAATCATTGTTGATCATATTCGTGTATCAACTTCCATTGTTGATGCCCCAACTTCCATTGTTGATGCCTAATAAAAATAAAATGGTTATGTAAACAGTATCAACAAATCATTGTTGATCATATTCATGTATCAACTTCCATTGTTGATGCCCAATAAAAAAAAAAATTTGCATGATTTTATATGTATATTCAAGTCAACTCCATTAGTTGTGTATACCTGCAATATTTTAATACAAACTTGCACTCACTTGATAACAAACCATTCATTCAATGTTTTATTGATGGATAGAAATCAGTAAACATCATTCATTCACTTGATAACTAAATATAATATTAATTCATAACAAACCATTACTAAAACATCATCCAAATTGTTCAGAGCATAAACAATTTGTAACTATGGCTCCTTTTTCGCTTTGTTGCTGTAACTTTGTGAATTTGTTGTGAGTCTTCTTCTTCTGGATCCTCTGGTTTATCATGTTTCTCCTTTGTTCTTCCTTCTTCTACTAATTTATTGCTTACCCTTTTCTTTTTGGTTGGTACATCTTCTTGAATTTGTTTCGGTTCATCTTCTTGTTGTTCAACCTGTAGCTGTTCTTCAAACAATCTCTTCTTGTTCTTCCTCTTCCTTTTGATTTCTACATTGACATTTTGTTGAATCTGTTGTAAATCATCTTCTTCTCTACTCTTTGCATTTATTCTTGGTGATCTTCTCATTCCTGTCATCTATTTTTCAAACAGAATAGTGCTAGTCAGACTTCTTATGCATTCAATAATCACAACAGTAATTGTTGTTGGATTTTAGTTTTATGGCATTAACTACTATTGTTGGGCACATTAACTGTATCAACTACTATTGTTGATCATTTTACTGGCTCAACTTCTGATGTTGATACATTAAAATGTCTCTAGTTTTTATTACTTATGGCATCAACTAGTGTTGTTGATCATCTACTGTTATTCATATCTAATAGAATAATGAAAAACAACCCCATCAATGCATCAACAAAACCTTTAATATTGTTGATCTGTAGAATCATTATCAATATTGAAGAAATACTTTACAATCAACATGTGACAGAACAATAACATGTAATCTTTTGAGTTTTATGTGATCAACTCCTATTTGTTGACCCTATCTATGGTGTAAAAATCTCACATCAACTTTATTGTTGAAACTGAATTAGCATTATATCTCTAGTTTCAAGCATTCAATAATTAATAAGATCACATACAACAACATCAACAACAAGATCAATTATGAATGTCATGTCCACCAACATTATATCTTTATTGTTGACACAATTTTATGGTATCAACATCTATTGTTGACCATAGTTTTCAATAACTTCTATGGTCCATCAACAACATCAACAACATGAACAACATCAACAACATAACATTATATCTTTATTGTTGACACAATTTTTTGGTATCAACATCTATTGTTTACCATAGTTTTCAACAACTTCTGTGGTCTATCATTAGCATGAACAACATCAACAACTGATAAAAAAAAAAACACACGAAGAACAATAGAAAACTAGGTTTTAAACTGAATCTCTGAAAATCACTCCAACTTATGAAAACAGCCTTAACCTAACATAAAATGAAAATCAATCAATTATATATGAAACTAACAACATACCAAATCAAATTAAACATATTAGCAGCAGGAATTGATGATAAATCACACATGCAACAAAATTTTTTTTTCCAGAAAGTAAAATTTGATTTCAAAACCGTAAGAAATCAACATCAATATCTTAAACAATCATCATCGAAACCAAAATCTTCACCAATAAAAGTAAGTAGAAGATGAGAATCTTGTTTTACCTCTTTGAATTTGCTGTTTAAATCTTCAAAATCGGTAAACCCTAGTTTTCTATCATTTCTTCTCTGATTTTTTTGATTCTTGAAACTAAAAATGATTATAATCAAATCGGTTACTGAGATTTATATGCAATGACGGTTTATTTTCAGTTTGGATTGACGGTTTTCTCTTTTGATTTTTCGATTCAAATTTTTTTTCTTCAGTTACTGAACGAGAAGTAGTAAATAGAGAACAGAAGCAGGAGAGAGAGAGATCGTGGGTTGAAATGGCTAGTGTTGTAAATGCCTTCTAACGTTATAATGTTTTATTATATGAAGGGACATTTTAGTAATCTAACAATCCGGATATTTTAGGGGAGGGTATATTTATTTTGGGGAAGGGTATTTGTGTTGGGCCTCTATAATAAGGGCATTTAATTAATCTACCCATAATTTTTTTTCCTTCCCCAGAAGCGTGCGTTTAGGGTGCGACGAAAAGGAGCAAAATGCTCAAAATCAAGAGAAGGGCCAAATACCGAGCTTAACTCATTCAAATTAAGGATTTCTCATCACCATCTTGAAGAGAATTGAAATAGGAATGAAAAGAATTCAAAAATAATGAGGTCATTCCGAGTTCGGATGAAGAAGTTATGGCCAAAACAAACTTTTATTGAATACCGAAGACAGTAAAGTATGCAAACCGGGTACGCATACTTTAATTCCGAAAATTTCTGTTGGAATTTGAAGTTTGCGGACTGGGTACGCGTACTTAGCAAGTGGAAAACGTGTATTATTACCTTGGAAGGCCTAAGGTCACGTTTGGAGTCGCTATTTCGTGTTTTCGGGTCGGGTTATTGAACCGAACTAAATACGTGAAGACCAAGCAATGTAAACCTATAAAAATGTGTTAGGTTATGTAAAATGACATCAAGGGATCACGAAATTGTAAAGTTTGGAGAGGAGAAACATCACACGGATCAAAACTTAGGGTTTCGGAGCGATTCTCAATCGTAACGATATCTCTAACCTTTTCTTATATGTATATATATCATGGGTGTTTCTACATCCATGAGTAGATAAACACCTATTGATTGAGGATGAATTCTAAGTTGTAAACAAGATTTGAGTTATTATATTAATCTACTTTGAAGTTCTTCATATGATTATCGTTTGTTTATATTATAATGAATATTTATGATTGATTGATAGATTGTTTAGGTGGCCAACTAAATTGATTTGTTTATTCAATCTATTGCTAGTATTGAGTTAGGAGATAAATAATCGTCGAATAACCTTTACACAAGTAGATAACACGAAACCTTACAGAGGGATTCTGTGGAGCGATTGTGGGTATAAACAACACTAAAAAGTGGACCTTGAGCTAAGAGTCTAACTATTAGGATCAAACTATAAATTCACAAAAGATAAAGCATTAGACCAAATTACACCTTGAGTGAGCTACTACTAGGTGGTTTAGAAGAATAGAATCTAGTATTGGAGAGCTTCTGTACTCAATGATAAAAGAAATTTAGGGAACAACACTGAGCTAGCTGTTATTCCGCGGTTGGTGATAATCTATAATTAACGACGAGTAGGAAAATATAATAACTCATTGACGGTTTATTAACGAAGAAGGATTCCTCGATCACATCTCTCTCTATTGATTACAATACAACTTTATTTGCTTTGATTATTTATTTTGTTTACAATCTAAAACAAAACCCCTCTTTTGTAACACTTTGACAACTAAAACTCACTGCTCTTCGTGGGAACGATCCTTACTTCCATTATATTACCAGTTAATTGTGTGGAAATAAGATTATTAATTTGTTAAGCCTACGACACCCATCAAATTTTGGCGCCGCTGCTGGGGAGCAGTCGGTAGCTTTAGTTGTTATTTCTTTTAGTTTTTATTTTGTTTTTAGTTATTTGTTTTTAGTTTTTAATTCTCGTTTTCTAGATTTCTATTTTCAGGTACTTAATATCTGGCACCTAAAGACTGGGAATACCAGAGGTGCAGAATTCAAATCCGTAGAGGAACAGTACTACAAGCACGTCAGCAGTTGCAACAAGAACCTCCTTCGGAAGAGATGGTAGACGGAGCACCACCTCCACCTCCACCTCCGGAGAGGAAAACGTTGAGAGATCTAACATCCCCATGTTTGGATTCTCAACCACTGTGTATTACTCTGAATGACACAATGGAACTTAAGTCAAATCTTCTTCATTGGGTTCCAAAATTCAAGGGACTACCGGGTGAAGATCCTAATAGACACCTGCAGCAGTTTCAGAATACAGTAAGAAGTATGAAGAAGAGTGATGATGATGATCATACAGCTTTTCTACAAGCTTTTCCGTTTTCATTAACGGACCAAGCAGAATCATGGTTATACTATCTCCCTTCCGGAAGTATTACCACATGGACCGGAATGAAAAATCTATTTTTAGAGAAGTATTTTCCTGCTTCTAAAGCTGCAGCTATTCGTAAGGAAATCAGTGGAATTGTGCAGATTAATGGAGAATATTTGTACGACTATTGGGACAGGTACAAGAGATTGTTGGCGAGTTGTCCACACCATCAGATACCACCACAACTTATTATCACACACTTTTATGAAGATTTACTACCGCATGAGAGACATTTGATTGATGCGGGTAGCAGTGGTGCAATGGCTAATAAAACCATCGAAGAGGCTACTAGTTTGATCGAGAGCATGGCTGAAAATACGCAACAATTTTATACTAGAGATTCATCGGTGGTTAGAAGAGTTAGTGAAATTAGAGATTCATCGCATATTGAGCAACGAATGGGTAATGTGCAAAAGATGGTTCAACGGATAACTTCTGCAGTTATTCCTACATATGAAAATGATGTTGAGGTGAATGCTATATTTCCTAATCAAAGGCAAAGCTATGATCCATACTCAAATACTTATAATCTTGGTTGGAAAGATCACCCGAATTTCAATTATGCGAACAAGCAAGCTGCAACTCCTAATCCATATGCGAGACACGGTGGTTTTCAACAATCACAACTCTAGCCTCAAACTCAGCAACAGACTCATAGTTCCAATTTAGAGGAGATGATGAAGGTTATGATGCAAGAACAAAAGGGAATATCTCAGAAACAAGACGTTATTTTGCAACAAAACCTACAATATCAACAAAAAAATGATGCTGCTGTTAGAGACTTACAAATTCTGATGGGGCAAATGGAAACTGATATGAATTTGCTAAAAACACAAACATCAACAAAGTTTCCATCACAACCTTTTGTGAATCCAAGAGAGCATGTCAATGCCGTAACTCTAAGAAGTGTGAGACAAACTGAAGAGCCACATCAGCAAAAATAGGTTAGTAATGACATCGAAAAGGAAGTAGAGGAGAAAACCGTTCCAAGGGAAAATCCAACCTCAAATGGCGAACCTAAGGACACGGTTCCCACTTTTACCATACCACCTCCTTTCCCTAGTCGTTTTGCCAAGTCGAAGAAGCAAGCTCAAGACAAGGAGATCATGGATATTTTCAGCAAGATACACATCAACATTCCATTTATTGAGGCCATCAGAACCGTACCCAGGTATGCCAAGGTTTTGAAGGATTTATGTACAAGGAATGATAGGTTGATTGCTAATGAGATTACTCAAGTGGGAGAAAGTGCTACAACTATGTTACTAAAGAAGATGCCTACAAAGTGTGAAGATCCTGGCGGCTTCACAGTTCCCGTTACCATTGGTAACCGACGATTTGAGCGTGCTTTTATTGATTTGGGATCTTCCATAAGTGTTATGTTCAGCCGATGTTTATGATTCTTTGAATCTCGGACCTTTAAAAGAAGCAAAGATTACTATTCAATTGGCTAACAAGTCCAATATTTATCCTAAGGGAGTCGTGGAGGACATGTTAGTTCAAGTGAATCAGTTAATCTTTCCGGTTGATTTCTACATTGTGGATATGCACAATGGAGATACTTGTTCATCTACTTCGTTACTTCTTGGGAGACCGTTTATGAAAACTGCAAAGACGAAGATTGATGTTGATAGTGGTGCACTCACTATGGAATTTGATAAGGAGATCATACGTTTCAATATTTTTGAAACCATGCGCTATCCTAGTGATGTTCACTCAGCTTTATCCATTGATGTTATTGGTTCGTTAGCGCAACAAATATTTGATTTGAATGGTGAAGATGAACTTGGAGTTGTGCTACGAAATATTATTAATTTGGACATTCACGGACATCCGAACCTGGACGTTAACTTAGCCAAAGAACTGGTTGAGATGTGTGGTGCTTTAACATCACTACAAGAAGCAAAAACGGGTAATATCTCTTATATTTCTTTACCCATAACTAATGAGGTTCCATTACCTTCTATTGTGCAGGCACCGAAACTAGAGTTGAAGCCACTTCCAGACCACCTAAAGTACGCATACTTGGGTGATAAAGAAGAACTTCCGGTGATCATTGCAAAGAACCTCACCCCAATACAAGAAGAACGTCTCCTTAGGGTTCTGAAAGAGCACAAAATGTGTATTGGTTGGACAATTGCTGATATTAAAGGCATTAGTCCATCCATGTGCATGCATAGAATCCTTATAGAAGATGATTTTAAGCAAGTACATGATGCTCAGCGTAGGCTTAACCCCCCAATGATGGAGGTTGTGAAGAAAGAGATTCTCAAATTACTAAGTGTGGGGGTGATTTACCCAATTTCTGACAGCAAATGGGTTAGCCCAGTTCAAGTGGTGCCTAAGAAATCAGGTGTTACTGTTGTTAGAAATCAAGATGATGAACTTGTTCCTACAAGATTTCAAACTGGATGGAGAGTATGCATAGACTACATAAAGCTTAATACAACATTCCGAAAGGATCACTTTCCTTTACCTTTCTTTGATAAGATATTAGAGAGGTTAGCGGGACACTCACATTATTGCTTTTTGGACGGTTACTCGGGATACAATCAGATTGTTATTGCACCGGAGGATCAAGAGAAGACTACTTTCACTTGTCCTTTTGGTACGTTTGCATATATAAGGATATCGTTTGGTCTTTGCAATGCGCCTTCCACTTTTCAGACGTGTATGGTTAGTATATTCTATGACTACGTGGAACGCATAATTGAGGTATTTATGGATGATTTTAGTGTTTATGGTGATTCATTTGATAATTGCTTACAAAATCTTGAACTTGTGCTTAAAAGATGCATAGACACTAACCTTGTTCTTAATTGGGAGAAATGTCATTTTAAGGTAAACCATGGCATAGTGCTTGGTCATATCGTGTCCTCTCGAGGGCTCGAAGTTGGTAAAGAAAAGATAGACTTAATAAGAAACTGACAACATCCCACTTCGGTGAGGGAAATTCGCTCGTTTCTTGGTCATGCAGGTTTTTACAGGCGGTTTATCAAAGATTTCTCCAAAATCTCAATGCCGATGTGCAAATTATTGCAAAAGGAGGTTGTTTTTGACTTCAACAAGGATGGAAAGGATGCCTTTGATAAATTGAAAGAATTGTTGACAACCGCACCAATTATCAAGTCACCGGATTGGAGTTTACCATTTGAATTAATGTGTGATGCAAGTGACTATGAAGTTGGAGCCGTTTTGGGTCAAAGAGTAGACAAGTTGTCTCATGTGATTTATTATGCATCTAGGACCCTAAACGATGCACAAATCAACTATTCTACCACCGAGAAAGAATTTTTGGCTATAGTTTTTGCACTTGAAAAATTCAGATCATATTTGGTATGTACAAAAGTGATTGTATATTCTGATCATGCAGCACTTCGGTCCTACTAAAGAAGAAAGAAGCTAAGCCAAGACTTATACGGTGAATATTACTATTACAAGAATTTGATTACGAAATCAAGGATAAAAGAGGTGTTGAAAATACTTTTTTGGATCATCTTAGTAGACTTGTTGTTTTCGAAGAAGAACTTCCTTTACAAGATCGTTTTCCAGACGAACAACTTTTCTCAATTGAAGATTCAACACCTTGGTACGCGGATATAGTGAACTACTTGGTTACAAGACAAATACCTAGTACGATGTCTAATTTTCAAAATCTTAAGCTTAAGAAAATAGCCAAGCAGTATGTGTGGGATGAGCCCTACCTGTGGAAATATGGTTCCGACCAAATCATCCGCAGGTGCGTACCTAATTCTGAATTTCAATCTATTCTTACTTTTTGTCATACTTATGCATGTGGTGGTCACTTTGGTTCTAAGCGTACCGCTTTCAAAGTACTTTAAAGTGGCTTTTATTGGCCTACCCTATTTGAGGATGCATATATTTTTGCAAATCTTGTGATAGATGTCAGCGAATTGGCAATATAGGTGCTCGAAATCAAATGCCACTCACACCAATTCTTGATGTTGAAGTATTTGATGTGTGGGGAATTGATTTTATGGGTCCTTTTGTCAATTCTAACAGAAAATTTTATATACTTCTTGCTGTTATTTATGTTACGAAATGGGTGGAAGCTAAAGCCACCACCCCTACTAATGATTCTCAAGTTGTTTGTGAGTTTGTGAAGGAATGTATTTTTTCTAGACATGGTACACCAAGAGTGGTTATCAGTGACGGAGGCTCACATTTTCAGAAATACTTCCATGCTCTACTCAAGAAGTATAACAAACACACAAGGTTGGTACGTTGTATCACCCACAAACTAGTGGGCAAGCCGAAATCTCAAACCGTGAGATTAAATCCATTCTTGAGAAAACCGTTAATACTACACTGAAAGATTGGAGTTATAGGCTTAACGATGCGCTCTGGGCGTATAGAACGGCGTACAAAACACCGATTGGTATGTCTCCATATCGGTTGGTCTATGGCAAAGATTGTCATCTTCCGGTTGAACTTGAACATAAGGCATATTGGGCGATAAAGATGTTTAACATGGATTATGACAATGCGGGGAAACAAAGGAAGTTACAACTTAACGAGCTAGAGGAGATACGTAATGATGCGTACGAGAGTTCTCGTATCTACAAGGAAAATATAAAACTTTTCCATGATAAGATGATTTCTCGGAAGAGTTTTTTTGTGGGGCAAAAAGTTCTTTTATTTTATTCTCGTCTTAAACTATTTCCTGGTAAGTTAAGGTCCAGATGGATTGGACCGTATGTTGTTACTAATATTTATTCTCATGGCACGGTTGGAATTTCTAGTCTTAGGGATGGAAGAAATTTAAAGGTGAACGGCCATAGATTGAAGCCATATTATGAAAGCATTGCTTATGTGGATATGGATGTGCAAGAATTTCGTGATTATCTCCCTCTAGAGGAGTAATTGAAGGAATGCTAAGTCGGGCTGAGGACATTAAACTAAGCGCTACATGGGAGGCAACCCATTGTTTTTGTATCTCTATCCCTTTTGTTTTTAGTTTTCTTAGTTTTGCATATCATATCTTGCATTTCCATCTTAGATTTTACAAGTCCTATATCTATAATGAAAGTTTTGACGAATTCTCGTCAGAAAATTCTGACTGCGCAGTTGTCACGAAAATAGCTCTCGAGACTTCATACCGAGTCTGATTTGAGTGGTTGACCCCACCTATTAAAGAGGACAAACTCACCTTTCTTTTCCAAAAAGAAAATATGAATTTGGAGTATGTTAAGTTGGAGCGATAGGCCTGGACATTTGATTTTTGGTATTTTTACAGAACTTTTTCAGATTGCATGTCTGTCAGTACGGAGGCCATAAAAGTCAGACCTTTTATCGAAACACTGTGCCATTTTGACACGTTATAGAAAAGACGTAGACAAACAACTTTCGTTTATGATTTTTTCACTAGTTCCCTACCCATTGGTACAATTTTTGAGTTTTTCAGGGCTGTTATGTCAGAAATCAGAATTTTCAGTTTTGAACATTGAGGACAATGTTGAGTTTAAGTGTGGGGGAGCATTCAGTATCTACTATTTGCATATACACATAAAAAAGATACTCTTTGATTTCTTGCATTCTTGAGGTTTCATGTTTTGGAGTTAATTATGAGCTACTTAGGATGACACTCTAAACCTTTTAAGGTTGAAACAGTTCTTACAACTATAAATTAAGTTCCATTTATTGCAATCCTTAAATATATACATTCATAACTGAATGCGAAACTCATCTATGGTAGCCATTTGAAAGAGTCATCCTCGCAATTAATTATTACTGAATCACTTTCTTTTTATTTTTGCAGTTTTATGTTTCTCTAAGGTGATTTGGTGGGATCCTGATACTACCGTGGATGTTGTAGCAAGGTAATCATTGATTGAGTATAAAAGCCCCATAGACAGTTGTCTAACACTCATAAAGAGTGAGCCGAAAAAAAAAATAAAAAAAAATAAAAAAATAAAATAAAAAAAATATATATTTATTTAAGGCTCCTCTTCATTTATCGACACTTGGATAGCAATACGTGTGAAACGTTGTCCCTGTCTCCGCCTAAACAAGCGTGGAACGCATGATCCAAGGCAACTATCACGTATTTGCTGAAAAGGAACATGCTCTTAGAGTATCTAATCATGTAGTCGATGAAGATAAAAACCATATCATCATTATATAGCAAGTCAAAAAGACTATTGATGAGGTTCTTGACACTTGGGTGGCAGTATGCGTGAAATGTTGTCCCTGTTTCCGTCGCCTAAACAAGCGTGGAATGCAGGATCCAAGGCAAGTATCGCATACTTGTTGAAAGGAAACATGCGCTTAATTAGAGTATCTAATCATGTGGTCAAGTTAAATGGGTGCTTCTCTCAACTATTGCGCTATAAATAAGAATCCTTTGACGACATTCATACAAGTATTGTGGGTAACATCTTTCACTTTAGTTAACTTTTGCACACTTCACTTTTATATTTCCATTTTCTTATCTATCCATGTGATTTCAGCATGCGAGTGTTGTGATAAACGTTGCAACAAGTACAATGACTATCTTAGTAGAGTTTTTGCAAGCAGGTTGAATGTCACTCGTAAGTAATTGCTTGTGTTTGATGATTGGAATGTATGTGGGGTGTTTGCAGCTAAAGAACATATGCAAGCTAATTATTTAGCTTTTTACTTTGTGTCTATCCTTAGTGGTTCTTCCAAGGGGAGAGATTGGAGTAGGTTTTGTGGGTATACCTCTTGTAAACCCTCACGAGACTATAACTCGTCCACTAGGGACACCTAGGAGTTTAAAGGCTTGTTATACATGCTAAGTGTAACCGTTTTCTCAATGACATGGAGTTGTTGTATTTAGGATTAGTTTTATTTAGTTTGATCGAGGACTAGAAAAATCTAAGTGTGGGGGAATTTGATAAGTGCATAATTCATATGATTTTAGTGTCCATTCTATACTTGTTTTAGCTATTATTCTTGCATATTTTCGTATTATTACTCTTGTTTTCTCTTATTTGCCTTTATTAGGTGATTCATCCAAAAAGGAGCTACAAAGTGCTAAAAATATCTAGGAAGAGAAGTATTCCAAGTATCCAAGTGCCCAAGTCCAAGAGAAGTGGAAGAAGTGCGACGAAAAAGAGCAAAATGCTCAAAATCAAGAGAAGGGCCAAATACCGAGCTTAACTCATTCAAATTAAGGATTTCTCATCACCATCTTGAAGAGAATTGAAATAGGAAAGAAAATAATTCAAAAAGAATGAGGTCATTCCGAGTTCGGATGAAGAAGTTATGGCCAAAACAAACTTTTATTAAATACCGAAGACAGTAAAGTATGCAAACCGGGTACGCATACTTTAATTCCGAAAATTTCTGTTGGAATTTGAAGTTTGCGGACTGGGTACGCGTACTTAGCAAGTGGAAAACGTGTATTAGTACCTTGGAAGGCCTAAGGTCACGTTTGGAGTCGCTATTTCGTGTTTTCGGGCCGGGTTATTGAACCGAACTAAATACGTGAAGACCAAGCAATGTAAACCTATAAAAAGGTGTTAGGTTATGTAAAATGACATAAAGGGATCACGAAATTGTAAAGCTTGGAGAGGAGAAACATCACACGGATCGAAAGTTAGGGTTTTGGAGCGATTCTCAATCGTAACGATATCTCTAACCTTTTCTTATATGTATATCATGAGTGTTTATACATCCATGAGTAGCTAAACACCTATTGATTGAGGATGAATTCTAAGTTGTAAACAAGATTTGAGTTATTATATTAATCTACTTTTAAGTTCTTCATATGATTATCGTTTGTTTATATTATAATGAATATTTATGATTGATTGATAGATTGTTTAGGCGGCCAACTAAATTGATTTGTTGATTCAATCTATTGCTAGTATTGAGTTAGGAGATAAATAATCTTCGAATAACCTTTACACAAGTAGATAACACGAAACCTTACAGAGGGATTCTGTGGAGCGATTGTGGGTATAAACAACACTAAAAAGTGGACCTTGAGCTAAGAGTCTAACTATTAGGATCAAACTATAAATTCACAAAAGATAAAGCATTCGACCAAATTACACCTTGAGTGAGCTACTACTAGGTGGTTTAGAAGAATAGAATCTGGTATTGGAGAGCTTTTGTACTCAGTGATAAAAAGGAACTTAGGGAACAACACTGAGCTAGGTGTTATTCCACGGTTGGTGATAATCTATGATTAACGACGAGTAAGAAAATATAATAACTCATTGACGGTTTATTAATGAAGAAGGATTCCTCGATCATATCTCTCTCTATTGATTACAATACAACTTTATTTGCTTTGATTATTTATTTTGTTTACAATCTAAAACAAAACCCCCCTTTTGTGACACTTTGACAACTAAAACTCACTGCTCTTCGTGGGAACGATCCTTACTTCCATTATATTACCAGTTAATTGTGTGGAAATAAGATTATTAATTTGTTGAGCCTACGACACCCATCATCCCCCTCTTTCAAATTGGAGCTTTCCTCATCCCAAAATATCTTTGTAAACAAATGGATTCCCATCTTTGTAAATTTTGGTGGGAAAGACTTTAGATCCTAAGATAGGAAACTTCATCCGTTGCGGTGGGACATTTTGTGCTCCCCTAAGGCAGAAGGTGGTCTGGGATTTAGAAAGGCTGAATTAAATAACCTACCTATGTTGGCTAGGAACGCTTGGAGAATTCTAGAAAATCCAAATTGTATGCTAGCCACTGTTCTTAAAGCTAAATACTTTCCTAGATCTGAATGCCAAGTGCACTAGCAAGTGCTCTTGGACTTGGAAGTGTTTGCATGCTATTAAAGAACTCATTAAGCCTTTCATCTCTTGGATTGTTGGGGATGGTCATTTTATTGACCCCTAGTGTGACAAATGGATCCCTACACTGGGTACTGCCACAACTAAACCTTTAGTCCCACCCGACCCTAATATTAAAGTCTCTTACTTCATTGATCCTTCTAATAGAACTTGGAGTATTTCTAGATTAAACACTCACTTTGATAATGCTTATGTTAAGAAGATTATCACTATTTTCTTAAGCAAGTTATGCACTCCTGACAGAAGGGCTTGGGAGCTTTCAAAGAATGACAAGTTTTCTTCAAAATCTGCCTACATAGGAATCAGAGGGCTTAAGCCCTCCCCTTGTAAAAATCTTTGGATGTATTTGGAATATTAGGGTTCCTTACAGAATCCAAGTCTTCACATGGAAAGCTGCTAGAAATGCTCTACCTGCTAGAACTGTTTTGCATACTAGAATGCCCATGCATAATGTTGATTGTGCTAGGTGTAATGATCCTCAAGAATCCATAATGCATGCTTTGGTCCTTTGTCCTTTTGCTAGCCGTGTCTGGTTTCTCTCTGCTTTTTGTGTCAACACTCAATTTTTTCAAAATTAATCCTTCATCGACTGGTTAATGGTTTGGTGAACTGACCATGTGTCTAGACTACCTGATGAGGCGCAATGTCTCTTTGTTACTATCATGTGGTCTCACTGGACTAGTAGGAATAACCTAATTTTCTAAAATCTGAAAGAAACCCATTTAACAATCTTAGAAAGGGCTAGAGCCATGCTTCTAACTAGGAAACCCTGCTTTACTGTTTCTCCCATTACCCCTGTTAATCTATGTGATAAATGGATGCCCCCTCTTTAGGTTGGATAAAGTGTAACACCGATAGTGCCTATGATGACATTACTGGAGCTAATGGTGCAGGGTATGTGATGAGGGATTTCTCAAGCAAAGCCTCCTTTTGTGCTTCCCTGGTTTTTGAAGTAAAGTCTGCTGAAGAAGCTGAAGCCAGAGCTATCTGGGCAGTCCTGAAGAAATCTTTAGAACAAAAGTTAACTCATATCATTGTTGAAAGTGATGCGAATAATCTTATTGATCAATATTCATCTAGCTTGTTTGATGGAGATTCTCGTACGGATGTTATTCTAAAAGACATTTAGTTATTTTCTTCCAAATTAATGGCCTATATTTTTAATTTTCAACCTCGTGTTTGTAATTATGTGGCTCATGAGCTAGCTCAATGGGTAAAAACAAACAATGCCTCTATATAGTGGTCTGTGCCTCCTGTTTGGTTGTTACCAACAGTTGAGGGGATCATTAGCCTTTCTGAAGGCCGTTATCAAAAAAAAAAAAAAAAAAAAAAAAAAAAAAAACCCTTCTCCAACAAGATGCCTAATGACCTAAACAACCGCCCTCTCTCTTTCTCATCGCCATTTTGAGTTTATCGCCCGACCAAAGGGGGCCCATCATATATAGGATGAAAAAACAGGTTTTTGTCCATCACAAAGTTCGTGTATTTATATTTTCACGCATCCTATATAATCAAACAACCAAATTATCAGTTCAGAGTTCTTGAAACTACCCATTATATCGATTGAATGATCAATTTCAGTTCATCTGTTCAAAATACAAAAAAATAAAAAATAAAATCAACTTCCAATTTTAACAAATCTATTAAAAAATCGAATGACAACAAAATCAAAGGTTATTTAACGAATGGTATTTATCCTAACTGTTTATTGTTAAAGTTTTTTGTTTGACCAATTTATGTCTTTTATTTTTCTATAAGTTTACTAAAAATTATTTTTAATTATTGAATAACAAGTAATTTTACAAGAAACTAGTTGAAAGCCTAACAAGCTGAGCTCGAACGACGTACTTTTTATTTTATTAATTTTACTATTATTGTTTTTGAAAAAAGCAGACCCATCTTTAATAAATCCAAAAATATATGGCTACAAGGAGGAAATAGAAATTTTTAGATATATTAAGATTGGTTTATTTTAACTAAAATGACATTTTTCAGAAAATATATTTAGTTGCTTTGCCTAGTGAGTTAAGTGAGGTATCTGCTCCCCTTCGTCACTTGCTAGCTTTCCCCTTCCGAAAGAAGAAGAAGATGAGGGATAACTTGGTAAAAGAAGATATCTGCAGGGGCAGATCCATATAGTGCCTTGGGCTGGCTCAAAGTCCAAAAAAAAAAACATTTTGTAGTGCAATTATGTTTGGTTACAAAAAATCAAACATAAACAATTGGCTTAAGCTAGCCCAAGTCAAGCCAATTTATTTTCAAGCCACCCTAATATACATTTTCTGGTTCCGCCACTGGATATTTGTATTAATGTAAAATCGAGAAAATAGAAAAGTATTGGTCAAGCGAAGACTTCAACAGTCAACCGGCAGTCCAAATACCATCCAATTTGAAATGTTAGGTACCAAACTAAAACTTTTGCATGTTACCATCAGTTGAAGTAGTCCCAAAACCACCTTCATATTTCATTCAAAAACAAAAATACGGGTCTCCATTTCAATAATGTAGTCTTTTGTGTTAGTCCTTTTTCGTTGAGTCAACATTTCGTATACCAAAACAGAGCACAAATATTTTGCGGTTTCGAAGACGATGGTATCGGTCTAGTTATCGGACCCTTCATTTACACCGACCCAAACCACAAATATAGTGACACGTTGTATTTTCCTGGAATTTCAGTCTGTCAAAACCAATGTCCTCCTCCGTTTAAAACTAAGAGCAGTCTTCGTTTCATAGCATCACCTTTCGATTCCACTTGCTGTAAGTCTCTATTTCCCTTTTTCTTTTAATTAAAACCTTGAACAACTATAGATCTTCATTCTAGATTATAGTATGTCCCAAAGTTGAAACATTAACAATTTTTTACAATGCTCAATCACTGTTTGATAAAATGACTAGAAGAATTGGCTTGAAATTGACTACAGTTTTAAGATTTTAAAAAGGTTTTCATCAGTGGGTTTTGTTTATACAAGGTTTTAGAGAATTGGGTCCTCATAATAATGGTTTTATTTGCTTAGAGTCTTTAGATGAAGTAACCAAAATATGGCAACTGATAAAACATTAGATTCTAGAAATCCTTGAAATTGCAAAATAATACTGTATGTTCATTGGTTCCGTTCAAGCTCTGTTCCAGTTTTGCTGGTACAAGTGTATCTTTCTTGCAAGGAAGTTACTCGTCAAGTAATTCATTCCAGCAACAAATCTTCCTTATAATACTTGCTTTATTTTGCTTAGTCTTTAGATGAATCAACCAAAATATGGCAACTGTTGTACGTAGCTCTGCATATTAATAACATTTTTGAATGTCTGGTTTCTAATTAGGTATTTGCTGTCTGTTATATTGATGTGCTGCCAGGGGACTCGACAAAGCACTTGCAGGGGAGTTTCTTCTTTGTGGATATTGTGCTGTTGTTGCTTCCGCAGGTGCCAATTCAATATAGATAACCATTTTCTTAATTTGTGATTAGCTCTTTTATTGAATGCAGTGTTCTGCTTACTTTCAGGTGGATAATTTTTATGAAATCGGTGATGTAACCAATTATTGAAGGATAGTCTTCTCATCGTTACCTATCCAAGAACTGACCGTCAAGTGCACCTCTCTTTGCAGGCTAAATTTGCTTGACAGCTGAGATTACTCAACGAACACCAAAACAATATCCCCATCAAAATCACAAAATCATACATTCACATTTCAACCAAAACCCTATATCATTATTTCTCGTTTCAAAAATTCCCATAAATCAGTTCGTCGTGGAGACGTAAGCCCCAGGTGTTTTAGATTTCAGATCGATGAATATTGACGATTTTTTCCCCTTTTCTCCTTCTTTCTTGGCATATGCTTTAATCCTTTTCCTGGTGTATCTTTTCTTATCATACTATCTGAATTCATTTGCTTTCTCATGTCGAGTTTCTACGGGAACAACTTGTCTCGTTTTTAAGTGTAAAGGTGGAATTTGTATGGCTGCCGATGGGTTATCCACCGAGTATGACGAAAAGAGTAAAAAGTATGTCCCTACAGAAGAACGTGAACAAAAAATCTTCAGGGTATACTCTGATGTTTTTGCAACATTTTGTGGAGATTGTGTGATGTTGGATGGTTTGGGTCAGTTCCTCGAAGCAAAGGTATAATTTAACAATTATGTACTGTTAATAAATTAGATTAACATCATTTCTTAAACCTGCTGTTTCTTAATATTCTTATGCGAATTACAAAAGTGGATGGGTTTGATATGGAGATTGAATTAATAAATATATAAACCCTAAATATTTATATCTATCCCGTTTGTCAGTTACCTCGGATTGCTAAATCTTTATCTGATGTTGATGCTGGAGCTGGTACATTTGCAGCTAAAATGAAACACCAGTGTGTGCCCCTTATCTATTGCTTTTAGAGGTTTTGTTACATTGCATTGTTTTATTACAACAGAGATTTCTGAATGGGATTTCCAATCTTGTTAGATTTAGTCATGTCGTTGGATTTTACTACTTAGATTCTTTGATTATGTTTTGCGAAGATGATATAGTTTTATTTCACTTTGCAATTTTAATGCAAAATCCATTTGATCTAAAATATACTATCATATGATAAGTGACAGAGTGTTGATTGCATATCTTCGTAATTGATGTTCGGTTCTAAAACAATCTCACATTTACAATGTAATGGGTTATAAGCTACTTAGAGATCATAAGACTCGGAACATACTCTTGGTGTCAAGTCTTTAAAGTAATTCTTTCTGTTATTGGTATTTAGATTAATCAGTCTACTTCTGTGTACTTAATGTACTTTGTAGATTAAAGAGCTGGAATGTGCGGAAATGCGGAGACCAACAGCTAAAGAATATGCTAAGTATTCTTATGAATTTTTCGTCATAAAGGGTTACCAACAAAGGCCAAAGGTTAATGGTTGTATTATGTTTGCAGCTTACGATGACGGTAAACCAGTAAGTTAATTAAGTTCCCCCTTCTTCATTTTTTCTTTATACTAATTTATAAAAGTAAATGGGTTTGAATGAATTGTTGTTGTTTCACTAACCACTCATTTTTCACTATCTCAATTTAGAGAGTAACCATTGCGACAAAAGGAGGTTATACCAATGTTAAGACACTGCAATGCATTGGGTCAGGGGGGAGCTATGCCTTTACACGTGTTCGTGAATTTTATAAATATGATATGTCTGTTAATAGGATGTTTAAATTAGCACAAATCGCATTGGTCAATGCAGCAAGATTGGATGATCGTACGGGAGGATTTCCAATTAGTAAGTATAGTTTATTCCCTTAATTAAATATCAAAATTTGTTGGGTCTGCTCATGTATGACAGGAGATCTGAAAGGCTTTGTTGTACACTAGATTATACTATAGTATGATTGTCTTTGACTGTTTCAACTACTGACGTTCTTTAATGGGGTCGTTTTTGTTTAATGTCCACAGTTGTCGTTCTTAAACGTGATGGATCCCATGAGTTGAGTGAAGAATGTCATATTCAGGATATTGCCAAAAAGTTGGATGTCGAAATATTGTGCAAAAAATTTGAGGAATAGTACGTGCTTTTCGACTTCTTAATTTTTTTTTTGATTTTTGTTTTACATTTGGATAAACAACGATCGTTTTAATATTTCATTTTTAAATAACAAAGAAAAAAAATATGTGCTATTTGATTAGGTCATTTCATATTAAGGAACTTGCTAAAGAGGGGGGTAAAGAAATATTCTGCAACAACGTAAAAAAAGTACGTGCTTTTCGGTTTCTTAAAATTTATTTGATTTTTGTTTTATGTTTCTTAGATAACCAATGATTGTTTTGATGTTTCTTATGCTTCAATGCAAAAGTCTTAATATTTCTTTTCTAAAAAAACAGAGAAATTGAAAAATAGATAAGAGGAAGATTCTGACATTTTTACTTTTGGTACTTTTGCTAGTGGTGGAAGAATCTCATGAATGGTCATCTTGTTTCACTGAATGTAAATAGTCAACACTTTTGTTTCGTAAAGAGATAACCTTGACTTGTTTTCTCGAGGAGCAAGGCCTTCATCACCCAAGCAGCTGCAGAGAAGGGGAGCGAAAGCTGCTTTGTTGTGGGTAGCTGCGAACTCTAGTACTGTTTTGACCGAGAAGGTTAATTTTGAAATGGGTAATAGTATTTTGATTGGTAGAAACTATAATCTATCAGCGCTTAATCTAGCTTTCATATGTAAGAACTTTAATAGACCCCAGAATTGGATGTCCAAATCTGAGTACTCTTGTATCGAGTTTAAAATCCTTCTGATTTGCGTGTGAACTTCATCACTCCACTGCTGCCTATGCGGACGAAAGAGAGAGCTCTAAATTTCCATGAAACAATTTAGGATTAGTCAATACCATGATTTTCGTAACTATAGCATGCTCGTGTTCGTTGATTGTAACATCTGCCCAAGGAATTGTCTTATGCTATCATGATTCACAACTATGTTATGCAAGTATCATCTATTCTATGATTTGAGATTCATCTATGCCATCTACAACAAATTGAAATGCCCAATATGATGTACTGTTAATCAATTGATTTGATTGGATCTCCAGACATGTGTCACCATTTGTTTTGTCCATGCTTAATGTCCGGCAATCATCAGGGCCAGACACATTTGAGTGCCAGTTACTCAAAGTGTTTCTCAATTAGTGTATTGTTACCATTGTTTATCATCTTGTATTTCTCAATTCCTTGGTTTCATTTTTGTAACTGCTGCTATGTCAAGTTGTTTGAGTTGTTGGAGAAAAAATGTCGGTCTGTGGTTGACGCCGTTTCTCTGCTCCAATCACCTTTTGACCCTGGTCTTATGCTTCATGGAGGCTATTCAGAAGTTGTTTTGGGCTCCGATAATCATCACTAAAACTTTACAGAGGTATTTATTCTTTGGTTCTTCCCTATCTCCCTGGTCTTAAGTTGCAATTTGGGCTCAATACATTTTGGTCAGGCAATCATCATGTTTTTTGACATATAGAAAGAGATTGCTTCTCTCTGGTGGTTTCAATTTTACATTCTTTAGTTTGCAATTAGCTGCCTGGCGCCTCCTCATTGTGCTTCATAGTTCATACACATGTCCTGCTATGGTTTCCCCCAGCTTCAACACCCTTCATATCACACCTTTTATCTTGTTATTTGCTGCAACTTTATGTTTTTCCCACTGCTCAATGCGACTTAATTTTTTTTATTATATTGCTGTTTTACTTGTCCTGCAACCTTCACCCACTATTTAAACCTTGCTGACCCTGTGATTGTACCAGTACATGTTAGCATTTTCATTTTAGATTTCTGCATCCATACCTATTTCAAAACCTTATCGCCATGCCTTCTTTACGGAATGGTGATCTAAATAATCTCACAATTACCTTGAATCATCCATGAGTCCAAATCCTAGAAGACGTTTATTATTCCTTGATAACTCACCAGTCCACCAGAATGCTACAGATGTTGTGGCAGAATTGTGTTGTTGGTGGGTTCCTATCAACCCATAATCTTAGCTCCTATAAACTCAAGCGTCTGTTGTTAATCAGATGGAAGTAGGAGGTGGTTTTTCTGTGAGGAGAGTGGGTCTTGAATACTACTTGCTTAGGTTTGCTGAACTATGAACTTGTTAAAGTGTTTCGACAAAATTTAATGGCAGTGATGGGTAACATTTTCATGTTAAGCGTTTGGGGTGGTGGCCTGGATGTATATGAGATTATCCTTACCAATGTGGAGATAAACCTTACTATCAGTGGCTTGACTATGGAGCAAGTAGCTGAGATAATATCAGGGGCTATGTAGAAAGGTCAGGGGAGGTTGTAGCTTATTACACACCAAGACAAACAGATAATTATAATTGTTTGCTTGTAATTAGAGTTGGAGTTACTACTGATGTGTATGAGCAGGTTCGGGATGGTACAAAGCTAGCAATGGAAGAGGTGGCACCAATTGGCTAGCTTTTGAATATCATGGGCTACCCTATAAGTTGTGCATATACATGGACATAGACAAGAGGAATGTGTTGATTACATCCTAGCACAGAACCTGATTCAGTGAGCATGAATGTAACATGGAAGAGTCTGACAGTGATGAAGAAACTGAATCTGACCTTTGCAGTGACGACTCAACTTTAACTCATCAAACTGTTAAAGCTGCAGCAGACTATGAAGAAGAGATTACTCCTGTAATTTGATCAAGAAGTAGACCAGCCCAGGATGTAAATCATGGACATTTACCAAGCTTCGCCACCACCCCTGAGATCCAATCTTATGCAGTGGGATATGGAACCTCACCTTTTTTGACCCTGAACCTCATACTCATATACCTGAATTCAACCTCAACTTTTTGGACCCTCAAACCTTCTGCCAAGCGACTAAACCCAAGCCACTTTTATGACCCGTCGACGCTCGAACCTGATGGTTGCAGTTACTTGGAAATGCTTACAGACCCTTGCTCTTCAGCACCTTCATTGTCTCGTGCTCACCTTTGGCCAACACTTAATGATTACAAGCAATGGATGGAGGGCATCCCATCACCAAAGAGACCAAAATATGACTTTGGCAGTCTCTCATCTAATAGTTTTGGTTGGCATCTGCCGTGCTACGGCCACAAACTTTAAGGCCAGTCGAGCCCCTGTCTTTACTTTCTTTCAAGTGCGTCTGTGTGTCTTTATCTAATTGAGCTCTAACTCAGTTGTAATCGGTGTTTATCAGTAGAAAATAACAAGTAGTTTAAACTGTCCCAGTGTGGAACTCTGTACTGTTACATCCAAAACTAAGGCTAATTTCGGACTAAGCAGCACAGCAGGCCCCAGTCGGGCGAATTCAGAGTTAGAATGTAGTCCTCCTTAAAATTGGGGGCGCCTAAATTCAAGAAATTTCCTAACTTGGAACGGATTCCAAATGCTTTTCCTGATCGGAATTTGGAAGCTCAGGCTAGATTAGAGAATTCAACCCACTCTTTACAAAAATATAGATTTAACGTAACAGTAACGGGAAATATAACTGTAACGGCGGGTAAAGCCCTAGTATAAAATATACACAGTCTCCTTCTCCTTCAACCTCTTCAAATTCTCTTCCGGTATTTATTTATACTTTAATTTATCAGACGTCGCTTACAAAACTCATCTCTCAATTGTTCAATTGATTTCTCTGTAAGTTCTCTGTACCCTTTCTTTTTTAAAAAAAAGAAGAAGAAGAAATTAGGGATTTTGCTTACGAGAAAAAAGAATGGGGGTTTTCGCCAAATCTGGCAAAATCATCCCTTTAGAGCTAGATACTCAATTTATTTATCTATTTTCAATTCTGGTCTTCCTTTTGATGCTTATTGTGAAATATGTCGACAAGCTCTATCAATCAAACCCAAATGAAGAATACAGGAAGATAAATACTAGTGATAATACTGTTTCACCTTCAAGCATTGGTGGCGGTTCTAAGATCGGTGAAGAATTATTGGTTTATCATGTTTTATCTAGACTTCCTGTGAAATCACTTATGCGGTTCAAATGCGTTTGCAAACGTCTGAAATCAGTGATTGAAAATGATTCAAAGTTTATTGGTCTGAGTCTTACACATCTGAAAAAGCACCCTTCAGTGTGTATGGTCCTTTCGGAGGCACTAGAACCAGATGCTGAGGATGTTGGATGGGTTCCAGTCAATCGTCGACAAATGTATTCATTAACAGCAAACTTGTATGAAGGAGGAAAATTATCAGAAATGACAACCATTGGCAGCGTAGCCAAGCTGAGTCATTCTTCAGTCCCGAAGCTCAATCTGAAACCTATAAACGGCTTGATTTGTTTGTTCAACACAGCATCCAAGGAACAAATCAACTTTTCTTTCCGTATATACAATATTGGCACTAGAGAGTCCACACCTTGGATTAAGTCATCAATGGCAGCATCAAAATTAGATACCTGGAGTCGGTTTTATTGGAGTAACCCAATAACTTATACATTCCAGTTCAGTGTCAATCCCACCACTCAGGAATATAAAGTGATTTGCGTATGGGTTATACCTAAAGAAAGAACTCGTAAAAAAACTCATCATGCGAATGTTGTTTGTGAGGTATTGACTATAGGAGAAGGTACATGGAGAAGGATTGATGAGGTCCCCACACATGTTCCAACTGGTGATTCTGTATATGTGAATGGTTGCATATATTGGAGTAACTGGTGGTTTAAGAAACAAAGCAGGTGCAGTGATCAACCAGAAGCTGTCCTAGTGAAATTTGATGTTGAGAATGAGAAGTTTGGAACAGTACCAATCCCCAGTTTCATCGCTGACCAGATAGGTAAGTATAATAAATGCTGTGGGCACAATTATACTTATTATTGTCAAAATATTGTGTTGTTAGAAGTGAAAGGTCGCCTAGCTATACTGAGTAAAACTAAGAGTCACACTGTGAAGCTCTGGATGTTAGAAGACAACTATACGAACAATAAACAGAAGAGAACTACTACTAGTAGTAACGGGAATTGGACTGAAGGGATTATTTCATTACCTTGTCAGTGGGTTGACAACTGGTGCGATCTCAGGTTTCATACAGTTGCGGGAACAACTGATGGAATAATATTACAAGTTCAGTTACACGATGGCATGTTCTTGTACTTTTATAGTTTGGAAAAGAAGACATTGGTGGAGTTTAACATTAGTGGGATCACGTCAGCATATTCGGGTTTGCACTTATATTCCATGTTTACAACTTTTACAGAAAGCCTTTTGCCTATCAGAGAGGAAGCACCAGCACAGCGATGCAGGGGAAATCAAATCTCCAAACAGGAGAGTGAGAGGTATTGATCAGGTAATGACATTTTTTTCTCGAATCTTAATCGTATGGTTCAATCTTGGTATCGTTATGTTATGACATGAAGGCTTGTATAAGTTTTACCTCTAAATATTCAGAATCCATGGGGTTTCTTCTTTTGATTTTTCCTTTTTATGTGTATTATACTTTTATTATATACTTATTTCCATTTTTATGATTGACAATGGCATCCTAAGGTAATCTACACTACAACATAACTATTCACACCACTAGGAAGACAAGATCTTCGATGTATGATTCTTTTTTAGTGCTTGTATATGATGACAAAACCACTAAAGCTATTGATAATGGGCATCCTGAGGTAATCTACAACATAACCATTCACACCACTAGGAATACAAATCGTCTTTTTATAATTCTTTTTGCTTGAAATCCATAAGCAGTGTTATGATAAGTCTCCAGAAAGGCGTGTTTGGTTCTTAGGATAAGTCTCCACCTTTAATCTCGAGTTTTGAACATAAGCTTTTTGTAAGGGAGTAGTTCTGAAATCATTGATGACTCCGTCTTGGTGCACCACTTTTGCATGATAGCATATTGCTCATAAATATGAGAAATGAATTTCTGCCTGGCTGTAATGTTGATGCTCATTAGCTTGGAATGAACTACTCTGGGCCTACTACCGATGACAATTAGCCTGCAGTTATAATTGTCCATGCCTTGTGTTTGTGGAACTTTGCCTAAAGTAACAGTACATAAACTCTACTTAAGCAGTCATTATACTGGTTCCAACTCGATAGTTAGCACCTTTGGTATTACAAATATGAAAAGAGAGCTTTGAAAGCATTGTAAGATTTAAGTCATGGTCACAAGAAGAAGAAGATTTTGTCTGAAGGATGACATTATGCGTTGTTTATTGTAGCTCCTGGCAAGCCTGGTATAAAGCGATAATGGCCCAATCATTTCTTCTTCTTCATTTTCCTTTATTAAGGTTTATTTAAAATTCGGAATCACTCGGTATTTCTGTTGCTCAATGTTGTGATCTCCTGTAACATGTCATAGCAGCCACAATTTTTTGTGAAATCATTTGCAATACTGTCGGAACATATTTATGTAAGTTGTATATCTGTTTTAGTTGTCTTTTGCACTTCTCTGTTATCTTTTGTTTGCTTGGAGTTGGAATATCTCTTGAGAACTTGTCGCCTTGTGTGTTTTTGCTATTCAGGCCGACAATTCTTTTGTCTCTAGAGTTCAGAGTTTGACATATGAATAACAAGTTCACTTCCTTTCTCTAGAGTTCAGAGTTTGACATATTCGTTCCATGTAGTCTCGTATAAGAGTGGCATATGCACCAGTAATAAGTCAATATTCGTTCCATGCTTCAGCTGAAATGCTTTGGATATCTTTTCTACTTACTGAACTGGGTATATCTCTTGCTACTCCATTTATTCTTTATTGTGATAACATGTCTGCTGCTAGCTTAGTAAGTAATCCCATATTTCATGCTAGAACTAAGCACATTGAGATTGATTATCATTTTATTCGAGACTTGGTGACTGCTTCATTTCTCAGGATTGTGTTTGTTCCTTCACATATACAAGTGGCTGATCTCTTCACCAAAGGCTTAGTGTCCTCTATTTTTTTCTTCTTTGGCTGGCAAGCTGCTGTACTTGTGTCGTGCCCAGCTTGAGGGGGAGTGTAACTGAGTGTAATGGAGGTGTCATTTTATTCTTTTATTTTTTGTGGATAACTGTTACTGGTGTCTTGTGTCCGGCTATAAATAGCCGTCTTGTCTGTAACAGTTATCTTTATCGTTAATAATGAATCAAAACTCTTTCATTTCTCTCTCTTACAGTTTCTTTCAAGAAAATCACTCTCCGGTTCTCTTTTCTTCGTTTTAACTCTCATCAGTCATCACTCCGATTTAATGTTTCAGAAAACTCTAAGAAACCTCCGGATTTTCTCGTACAATACCTGAAGTTTGACCATAAAAAGCCCCCGCGATAACCTGATACACACAGGATCGGCTCTAGCCGGAGAGATCTTTAAAACTGTTAACAGACCATATCAAAGTTCAACGGATTATAAAGTCCCAGATCATACTCACATATGGCTAATTATGGTCAAGATTCGAGAGACTGGTCCAAAGAAGATCGGCAGAGATGCCAAGGTCTCAATTCAAACAGTTGTGTAAGGCGCCTTTCAATATAGCGGGTCAGAGAGATGGAAATGGGCTGGAGGTCGATCCAAAGGCGGGTTCGACTTGTTGAAATTAGCCTACTTCCAAGAATCCAGCTCAACCATTTGATTTTATCACCTGAAGTTCTTCGCAAATAAACAACAGTTTAAGGATCCTCCGGATTCCTTCCTATCACTGCAAACTAAATCCGTCCCAGGCGCACAAACCACAGGTATTATTTTTTGTCGCTTGAGTACTTCAAAATTTTATTTGTATTATTTTTGTTTTTGTTGGCGATCATTGTTTTTTTTAGGCATCTTTTGATTTCGATTTTATATAAGCTCATGGGTACTGTATTTTGAATTGATTATAGTTCTCTTTGGTTGGCGGGTGGTGTCGGAAACAAGAATCTTTGCGTTGCTTAATGATGAGTTTACCACACAATGACAAGTACAAACGAAAGTCAGATAAGATGCCTACTTCAAAAACATCACAAGAAGAAGAGACAAAGAATAATCACGATATCGATGATAACCGTCCATGCAAAATCCGTAGAACCTCGTCTTCAATCACAGACCTCTCCGGTGACTGTCTAAACCTTATATTTAAGTGCTTAGAAACTATATATGATCGTAATTCCTTTGGATTAACTTGTCATGAATGGTTTGATATTCAGAACAACAATCAGGAATCATTATGGTATGATACTAGTATTTATGGGCGAGAACTTAGTCCAGAAATTATGTGTAAATTGTTGATTCGATTTCAACACCTCAAATATTTATCTCTTAGAGGGCTGCCTAGGATAACGGATTTTGATACATCAAAGTCACCATCCTTTGGCTCCAATGTTCAAACTCTAATCTTAGAATTTTGCACTCAGTATTCTGATATGCAAATGTCTTTGATATTTTCTTGGTTTCCTAGTTTGACATATATAAGTATGGATTCTTCAAACATTGTTGATAATGGTTTAGAGGCCCTGTCAAAATGTTGTCCATCTTTGGACAAGGTTAGCCTCCAATGTTGTTACTCGATTACTGATTCAGGAATAGGTTTTCTAGTACAAAACTGTCGCCAACTGAGATCACTAGATATCACACATTGCAGCAATATAACAGGTATCAGCTTTCTTGGGTGTGCACAGACCTTGACCTATCTTATAGCAAGTGGGTGCAAAATTAATCCTGAGGGGATAAACGCTATTGTTAGCGGCGGTGGACTTAAACGTCTCTCTCTCCGGACATACAAAGAATATTTGGCCAAGGTTGGAGAAGGATGCATTCTTAATACCGAAGCAGTTATAAGGATTTCAAAAGGTTGCCCTTTATTAACTCGACTGTTACTATCAAACTGTGAGGAGGTAGAGCTAGAGGGATGGGAAGCTATTGGTCTATATTGTAAGAACTTGAAATCGCTTTTCGTGATGGGGTGCCAAAAGTTATGTGATATGGGGTTGCAAGCTATATGTGATGGGTGCAGCAAGCTTTCCGAGCTACATGTAGACGGAGAAAAAAATAATATTAGCAGCTCTGCTCTTGAGCTTTTCAAGCGCAAAAAACCCGATGTGTTGTTTTTATGGTAGCTTGTATTCGAGTTATTTTTTATTCAATTCTACAATATACTGCACAACTTTGAACTTCTGGAGTCTTCGGTGCTAACAAACGCTGCAAAATTAATTCCATATCATTCTTTATCTTTATATAAATAATTGCTGTTTTTTGATTTTTTGCCATTCAGTTTAAAGTCCTTCGCAATAACTTTAAGTTTGCATTTGCCGTCAACTTTGTATGACTATCTCCTAATATCAGTTTAAATTTTAGTTTGTGTATTTGTGCAATTCGAATTTGAGTTCTAGAAACATAGCTGAGCAACCAGTATTTCAGGTTGAGGCAACGTTTCATGGATGCAGCCGAGAGGATAAACGGGAAATTGGATAAGACAAAAATGCACACTGCTTTATTATCAATGGAGGCCGAAGCACCTCATCTTGTTGCATTTGGGGTTGATTTTTCTTCGTTATTTTTTCTCTTTCCCATGACATTGAAAGTGAAGGAAATTAAAAGTGTAATGCCACACAAATGCTACCCAGTAAACACAACTTAAAATGGCCTTCCTTTTTGTCAACTTAAAAATCAATACTTTCTTAAATAAACTTAAGAATAATTTAGGTTCAAAAAATATTTGCAAGTGAAGCTAGATGGAATTGTAAAATCGAACAAGCAATAAAATTTCCAAGAAAAAAAAAACAATAAAAAACTATCACAAAAGATATCTAATCTTGAGTTTTCTAAAAAATAAGATAGCTAATTAACTACTACAAGATTTGATTAAAAATCGAGTTTACAAGTAAATTATAGTTTTAAAAATCAAGTTTTTTTTTTTTTTTTGAACATAAGATTGGATATACTACCAAAGCATAGAGAAAACAGAGAAAAAAATATAAGAAGCCTGAAAAGAGTGTTGTCATACTGTCACAACAGGAACAAGCTCCTGAGTATGATTATCAGACAACATTCTTTCAGCATAAAGCAAATTAGAATTAGAGTTACGATTCTCCATTGGAGTCGTTATTGACCGAAAACCAACAATATTTACATAAGCAGACTGCTGACTGATTTCTTAGAGATACTACTATTCTTACTATCAATTAAAAGAAATTAGGATAAGAAATTCGGCATTTCCTCATTCCATGTCATGAAAACAGAAGATTTCCTCGCTTCCGTTGTTAATTTGTCTGCCACCTGATTTCCGCTTCTCCTTGTGAACTTGAAACCCAAAAAAAATTCACACCTTTTTTGAATATCTTTTTTTGTTTTTTGTTTTTTGTTTTTTGTTTTGATCAGACAGCTGGGGTTAAGGGGACCCCACCCCAAGAAACAAAAAAGAAACAAAAACAAAAACAGGAAGTAAAACATCTAACTACGGGGATACAACTTTCCCTCACTATCCTCTTTAAGAATCTCACAAAACTCGGGCGAGAAGTTCTCAACACCAACATCAACCCATTTTATGGGAGGATGGTAACTTGCTAAATGATCAACAGCTCTGTTGGTTTCCCTATAAACATGGGAAATCTTAACAACCTCAAAACAAGATATCAATCTCTTAACTCTTCTCCAGATTTGAATCAAATTCCATGGGGGAGAAAAATCTTCCTTTGTAAGCATGAAGTAGATAAACATTGAATCAATGGCTAAATGGATTTTATTAAATCCTCTCATAATAGCAAGGTTAAAGCCTAACTCCACACCCTGAAGTTCATGGACATTAACAGAAATTGCAGGGCCACCTCCCTTAGCAGCAGCAACAACTTCACCAGAGCTAACTCTTAAAACTGCACCCCAACCACCTGTCAGTAACCTCATTGACCCATCAGCATTAATCATAATGAAATCCATCTCTGGAGCTAACCAAGGCAAGAACACTGTGGAAGGTAAAACAAATTCACAGCTTACTCTTAGACCTTCCAAAAAGTTTCTGGAGTAAAGAGAGTCCTCAACTTTGCAAGTCCTGGCCAACACTTTAATTCTAACATCAGAAAGAATACAATATCCCACCTGATCAGCAGAGGAGTATTTACTATTAAAAATCCTGTTGTTTCTCTCCCTCCAAACATGATAGACAAAACAAGTTAAGATGGGTTTATTTATTTTGGTAACAAGACCCTGGCCAACAAATTAATTCAGGCACCAGACAATCTCATCCTTCCAACAACTACTAGGAATTCTAGAGTAACCCATTTTAATTAGCAGACCCATCCAAATAGTAGCAGCAAAAGAACAAGTATGAAAAATATGGTTCTCATCTTCAACACAATTCTCATCTTCACATAGCACACATCTAGCAGTCTGCAACTTACCCCAATTCACCATCTTAGCTCTAGTTTTGAGTCTCCCATACATGCCAAGCCAAGTGATGAAAGAGAATCTTGGTACATGAGATTTGAACCAAACAAGCTTAGACCACAATATAGTATCCGTTTCCCCTGCTAAAGTCTTGTAGGTATCCTTCATGGTATAACTTCCAGAAGAACTAGGTTTCCATATAATCAAATCAGTTTCAGAAACATCAAAATCTACTTCCTATAATTGCCTAATAGTCTGAGCAAGATCCTCATCCATTGTATCAGGTAAATACCACCCTTCTTCATCTAAAAAATCAGCCACCTTGCTATCAGAACTGATGCATAACTCATTTATAGTGTCCTGACTGACCCAATCCACCAATCTTCCATTAGGGTGCCAAAGATCAGTGAGAAAATATGTCTTCTCCCCATCCCCAATTATATGCATAAACAAGTTTTTTGCCACTTCTCTTTGTTCCAATAATCTTCTCCAGCACCAAGAAGTATCTTGAGGAATTTTTAAAGTCCAGAAATCTTTACCTTTGATGAGATTTTTTTGAACCCAGTCAGTCCAAATAGTGCTCTTACCACTTACAATATCCCACATATGTCCAAGGTTAGCAGCACAGTTAGCAATATGAATATCCCTTACACCAAGCCCCCCTTCATTATAAGGACTGCAAACAGCACTCCACTTTATAGGATGATAAGCCTTCCCCAAATCAGCTCCAGCCCACAAGAATCTCTTGCAAATAGAATTTAGCTCCTTAACAGCTCTTTTTGGTAAAATAAAGCAAGAAAGCCAAAAATATATCATTCCCATTAAGACAATTTTAATTAACAACAGTCTACCTGCATAAGATAACTTCTTAGACTTCCAGGATTTAGCTCTTTTCGAGATTTTCGAAATTAAAGGGAGACAATATTTGTATGATAACTTCGAAGTAATGAGGGGAACACCAAGATACCTTACAGGTAATTCATCTGTGCTACAATCTAAACAAGTAACGATCTGAGTAAGCTCTGAAGGATTCAAGGCAGAAGAGTAAAGAGCAGTCTTAGATTTATTTATTTCAAGCCCAGAAAACTGACTAAAATCATCAATTGCTGATTTAAGAGAAGTAGCTGCAGAAATAGAGCCCTTGAAGAATACTAAAATATCATCCGCGAAACACAAATGAGTAAGGTTTGTAAGCTTACATCTAGGATGAATACCATATCTTCCTATATCCACCTGGTACTTAAGAGATAAACTTAGAATTTCCATAACACTGACAAACAAATAAGGGGATAAAGGGCATCCCTGACGAAGGCCTCTACTAGAAGAAAAATACCCATAAAGGGATCCATTAGCGAGAACAGCAAACTTCGCAGTAGAGATGCATGTATAAATCCAAGAAGCAAAAATATCTGGAAAACCCAATCTTTTCAAACACAACACAATAACATCCCAACTTACAGTGTCATAAGCCTTCCTAATATCAATTTTTAAGGCACATCTAGGAGGGCCCCTGTCTCTGTGGTAGTTTCGAACAATCTCGTGGGCAAGTAAAATATTATCCTGAATCGAGCGACCCGATATAAAGGCAGACTGATTTACACTAATTAAATCCCTTAAAACATACTTCATTCTAAGAGCCGGGATTTTAGTTATGCATTTGTATATGACATTACAGCACGAGATTGGTCTATAATCAGCAACAGCAGAAGGATTTTCAATTTTTGGCACCAAAGTTAAGAAAGTGCTGTTTACCTCACCTAATAATCTGAAGCTAGTGAAGAAATTCTGAATAGCTCTGATGAAATCAGCTTCAACAATGGACCATCACACTTTGAAAAAATGACTTGTAAATCCGTCAGGGCCTGGAGCCTTACTAGAGCCGATGCAAGACAAAGCATGAACAATTTCATCCCTAGAAATAGGGGAAATAAGGCGAGCAGCGTCATCTGTACTAACAACCTTAGGAAATTGAATAAAATCAGAAGTAGGACCATTAATACCAGGAGAACCACTACCTTTAAATAAATCAGAGAAAAAAGAAGTACATTCAAGAGCAATTTCTTTGTCATCATCTAAAAGAACTCCATTAGCATTCTTTAAGGATAAAATATTGTTTCTACATTTCCTTTCCTTGACAGTACTATGAAAAAATTGAGAATTTGAATCTCCTAAATCCATCCATTGAACCCTGGATTTCTGTTTGAGAATGGATTCTTCGTGTCTCGCAAGTCTAGCATATTTACGCACAACACTCTTCTCCTCGGTAGCAACACTAGCATTTAAAGGATTGCTCTGAATTGTAGCTTGGGCATTGATCATTTCTTGCTTAGCTTCGGCCACAGCTTCAGAAATATTAGCAACTCTTTCTCTTCTTAGAGTAATCAATCGTTTTTCACCCTCTTCAATTTAGAGACAAGAATAAACATAGGGTTTCCATTAACTTTCTCTGCCCAAACACTTCTCACAATATCAAGAAAATCAGGTTCATCAGTTAAATAATTAAAGAAGCGAAAAGGAGGAGGACCATGAAGCTGCTTCTCATACACAGACACAACCATATAGGAATGATCTGAGACGCCTGGAGCTAAGAAATCAGCTTTAGATTGAGTAAACACAGACACCCATTCAATATTGGCCAAAACTCTGTCAATTTTTGACATAATTCTACCAGGGCCAATCTGCTTATTCGACCAAGTGTAAAAATCACCCGAGAAAGGAAGATCAAATAATTGGGAAATCTCAACACAACGATTGAAGTCATTCATAGAAGAGATATGACTTCTACTACTATTACTACCAATTCTCTCATTAAAGTTTAGAATTTCATTAAAATCCCCTAAAACCACCCAAGGTAGATCATAACCACCAGAAAAAGCAATTAAATCATTCCAAAGAGCAACTCTGTTTGAACTATCATTATCACCATAAACAAAGGTCACAGCAAACTTAATATTCCTACAAGTAGTAACTTCCAGAAATATAGCTTGAGAGGCAGAGTGTAACAAATTGATCGACAATTCAAGAGGGTTCCATCCTACCCAAATTCTACCTGAACTGTCATTATTATAATTATCTAAGAAACACCAGTTTCTATTAATAGAGGATCTAATAACATCCTTATTCTGAGCCTGAACATGAGCTTCCACAAGACCTACCATGGATAATTTATTTAAACTAATAAATCTACCTACTTCATGCTGTTTTAGAGGGTCATTTAGCCCTCTAAGGTTCCAGCATCCAACCTTAAACATTGGTTAAAAGTGAAAGAGGCATATTAACAGGCCTAGGTTTCTTAAGCTCCACCCCCTTAGGATCAAGCTTTGATAAAACTGATGAATTACTTCTCTTAGAGAAAAATTTACCTTTAGATGCTCCAACAGATAAAGAAGTATGATCTTTAGAAGTAGTCTCGGAAGAAGGATGAGTTCGGGAGTACCAATTTGAATTTGAAGGACCCCCAGAATCATTCACCATTTTAGGTTGAGTCACCTTATCTATCTCAATCAAGGCATCAAACTTATTTGTAGTAGGTAGGACACCACTATACTCCGCTTCCATATAAACATTTTCCTTATTGCCATTTGGAGAAATAACCCCTTCTTCCATACTCACAGGCTCAGAATTTGTTTCATCTGTCTTTGAAGTATCAACAATGAACTTTGGATTTGACTTTTTAGAACCTATTAATACCCAAGCTTGTTGGTTATTCACAACCGTATTCTGTTTAGGAACCTCCACTGGAACAATTTTCGGTTTAACCCATGGGTATTTACCAGCAACATGCCCAAAAGAATTGCAAGCAGAACATTTAGGTGCCTTCCATGGGTACTCCACAGCAACATCCACTATGTGTTTTCCTTCATAAAATACTGGGACCGAACTAGGATACTCACAGTCTATATCAATTTCAATCAAGACCCTTGCAAAACTCATCTTAGCTTTAGTAGCTGTTAATTTATCCATCATTATTGGTTTTCCAATGACACTAGCAATCTTAGACAAAGCTTTAGAATTCCACATATGTAACGGGACTTTTCTAAGATTAACCCAAACAGGAATTGATTTCATCTCTGCAATTTCTTGCTCAATTAAAGGATGCCATGGACGAACAAAAAACAATTGCTGAGAAATGTAAACAGGACCATATTCAATAGCAGTGATACGATCAGATTCATCCTAAAATTCAAAAACATACAGAGAATCACCATGGATTGTCATATGCATTAACCCTTTTGTTCTCCAAGCCCTCTGTAGAGTATTTTTTACTAACATATAAGGTAGTTTCCTACCAACAATGGTACCAATAACTAGATACTTACAATGAGCAAGGTATTCTTCAACATCATTAAACACTATATCAAAGAACCTTCTTACCTTCAAATAGATCCAGGATCTTCAAATTCCAAAGAAGAATCGGGGATTAATTCCTTCTTCTTAGTAAAGAACTCAGACCAAACAATCTTTGAACTAAAAACCCTAGCGAAAGATCGTAACGAGAACCTCCCAAATTAGCCCCCTCTACCACCGGAGGAACAAGGTAGAGATGAACCCCCTTTACCAGTACCTCCATCGTCATCCATGATGAAGAACGCAACAGACAATCAAAACGAAAATCAAAACCCTTGACTTTTGGTCAAAATCGCCCGGCCAAAGTCAATCTATCTGTGTATGTCTTGTTTTTACCTTTTTAGAATGTCCATTGCTTCCTTTGTAGGATCAGAATATCGCAACACCAACAACCTTGCGAAATCCATAAACGAAACATTGCGAAGATATCGTAGATGGGTAATAAAAATGACGCAACGGATGACGACATCCTGAACACGAGAAAGATGTGAAGACCTAGCGAGATTTAGGAGTGTTGCGAGATTTTACATTTGTACATTTGCGAGAATTCGCAAGTCAGATCCGAAAATAAAGGACAGCTTAGCTGTCATCCACTATGTAATGTCCAATATAAAGAACTGAACAGGCTTGAGAAAGGGGAGATATTTTTCGAGTGTTGGGCAAGTTATTAAGAGAGAGAAAGACTCGAGCGGTTGTTAATTCTTTAGTTTATTTCCTTTTCATCTTGTAACATTTGTGAGATTAATCAATAAAGATTATGATTGTTCATCTTAAAATGACTTGATTGTGTGAATTCTTGTGAGGGTGTAGTGTGAGATTTCCTGCTACTAAATAATGGCGCTAGAAACAGGGATTGAAGATTAAAGATTAGAGATTGTTATTAAGGTTGTTCAAATCAAGAAGACGATGAAACAAATTGATAAATCTGTTAAGGTAGAGAAAATTAAAATAAAGGAATGTGATAGAAAGTTGGAGTGTAGTTTGATTACAAAAACAATGATTAATGAATTCCATAAAAATATCAGTGGGAGAATACATAAACGAGATTTTGAAGGAAAGAAAATCATGACAATGGAGAAAGCATCACCCTTGAAAGATTGGGAAAAACAGAAGATTACATTCACAACAGCAGGGATACCAAGAGAAAATTTAAACCACAATCTCCTTTGGTAATCACGGTAGCCACACGGAAAAAAAAGGAAAAATCAGCAAAAACCATAGAAGAATGGGCGGTAAACAGAACTCTAGTTGATACGGGGAGTTCAGTGGATATAATATTTTACCATGCATACAAAGGAATGGGATATAAAGATGAAGAGATGTCTCCTTCAACCTATCATATTCATGGCTTTGGAAAATCTACAACAAAACCAAAAGGAGAAATAAAGGTGCGAATTTCACTAGGAGAGATTGAGACACAAGTGACACTATGTGTAGTGGATATGGAATCACCATACAACATGCTGTTGAGAAGGCCATGGATACATGTAATTAAAGTTGTAGCATCAACATTGCATCAATGCATTAAATTTCCTATGCCAAGTGGGATTGGTGAAATTAGAGGAGGGGCTGATGAAGCGAGATTATGTTATCAAATTGAAGTGAAACAGTATGAAGGACGTGCAAAGAAGCGAAAAAATCGCAGAAAAATGGCGAAGGAAGCAAAGAAAGAAGAGGAATTTAGAGCTTATATGATAAAAGCAGAGGAAGGAAAAGGGATACCCAAATGAAATTTAGGAAGAAGGAACTGAGCTTGCGAAGGAGATAAAAGAACCTACACCTATGGGAGAGCCTAAGGCCAGTTACACTGCGGCGGAACCGACAAAGGAAGTGAATGTTGGAACCGAAGAAGAACCCAAAATACTAAAAATTGGGACTAAGATGGAGACAGACGAAGAAGAAAGAACTATTGGTCTGTTGCGAGAATTTAAAGATATTTTCGCGTGGAATATGGATGAGGTGCCTGGAATAGACCCGTCTGTGGCATGTCATAGGTTGGAGATCGACAAAAATGCAAGGCCATTCAAACAAAGAATCAGAAAAATCGCAACTACATATCATCCTCAAATAGAAGAAGAGTTGCAGAAGATGCTTGATGCAGGAATCATAAGACAAGAAAAATATCCGGAGTGGATAGCAAATATGGTGGTAGTTCCAAAGAAGAAAAAAGGGATAAGAATTTGTATAGATTTTACTAATCTAAATAAAGCCTGTCCGAAGGATAGTTTTTCGTTGCCAAATATTCCACAAATGGTCGAAGCTGCAGCAGGAAATGATAGAATATCTTCTCTAGACGGTATAAAGGATACAATCAAATCCACAGCCATTTGAATAAGACTAGGAGCATACTGCTTTATTCGCTCCAAAAGGATTATATTGTTATACAAAAATTCCATTTGGTCTGCGAAATGCTGGAGCAACATACCAAAGGATGGTAGAGAAGGTGTTTGCGAAATGGATACACAAAACATTAGAAGTGTATGTGGATGATATGTTAATAAAAAGTAAAGAAGCAAAAGATCATGTCCAAGATCTGAGATAAATTTTTGAACAAATGAGACATTTTAACATCAACGTAAATCCAGAAAAGTGTATCTTTGGGGTTGCATCAGGAAAATTTTTAGGTTACATTGTATCAAAAGAAGGAATACAAGTTGATCCAGAGAAAGTGCAAGCAGTTCGTGACATGCCAACACCAAATGACGGTAAAAGATGTACAGAAGTTAAATGGGCTTTTAGCTTCGCTGGGAAAGTTCATTACGCGATCATCAGACAAATGTAAACATTTTTTCAACATACTCAAAAAAGGGACGAAGTTTAGATGGACGAGACGAATGCGAAAAGCTTTTCAAGGAATAAAAGAACATTTGACGAATATATCTATTTCGCAAAAAAGCGAGAACCGGAGAAGAATTATTAATCTATCTTGCGACAACTTCGCATGCGTTAAATCTTGTGTAAATGCGAGTAGACGCAGAGTTGAAAAACCAATTTATTATATCAGCAAAACCTTCAATGCTGCGGAGAAAAATTATTCAAAAATTGAAAAGCTAATTTTGGCATTAGTTTATGCAGCATTTAAGCTTCACATATATTTTCAGGCACATGAAATAAGGGTACTGACAAAATACCAATTCAGTAATGAAGAATTCAAAAAGATCAGGCAGAGTTGAGAGGTGGAATGCACAAATAGGACACTTCAAAATCAAATATGAAATATTATCTTCACCAAAATCGCAAGTTGTTGCAGACTTCTTAGCAGAATTTCCTTTAGAAGATGACGGAGCCGTGGAAGAGATGATGGATGTAGAAGAGGAACATGGAAATCCGAGAGATTTATTAGCAGAGCCAAATAGATGGGAAATATTGGTGGATGGATCATCAAATGGGGAAGGTAGCGGAGTTGGAATTGTTTTGATTTCTTCAGAGGGAAACAAAATGGCTTTTTCCTTCAGATTGGAGTTTGAATCTACCAATAATGAGACAGAATATGAAGCTGTGATACATGCCTTGGAGTTCGCAATAGAAATGAAGTTGGAAAATGTGAGAACTACCAGTGATTCGCAACTGGTCATTCGTCAAATAAAAAGGAGAATACTCTACAAATGAATCATCCATGAAGAAATACAAGAAACTTGTTGAGGAATTGTCAACGAGAATCTCAAAAATAAAATGGAGACACATATCAAGAAAAGATAATAGACTCGCGGATGCTTTTGCTTTTATCTCAAGTATGATGACAGACCCAACTGCGAGATGCATAAAGATACAGACACTTTTATCACCATCAATCAACAAAACAAGAAGAATAAGAAGAAGAAGAAGAAGAGGTAGATGTAATGATAATAGAAGATGAGGAACAAATACCTAACATCGAAGATTGGAGAGCATAACTTCATGCATATATGATGAGAGGAGAAACACCAAGGAATAGATTGGAGGAGCACAAATTGAAAAGCCGTGCAACAAATTATGAAATGAGGGATGGGATACTGTATCGGAGATCCTTTAACGGACCTTCACTCAGATGTTTAACACGAAAAGAAGGAGAAGCAGTGTTAAAAATGTTACATAGTGGGGATGCTGGCAATCACAGCGGCGGAAGATCTTTGGCATACAAGGCGAAAATGCAAGGCTATTACTGGCCATATATGCATGAAGATGCGAAACAAATATCAAGGCGTTGCGAAGATTGTCAAAGGCACGTGTAGTAGCAGGTTTTCCCACACTACACCCCTCACTATATTTTGATTAATTAGTCCATTGAAAGTTGTATAATTGAGAATGTTTATTGATTAATTTCATGAGTTGTTTACACAGGAAAAGTAGGATTACACTTAGCAAGTAAAACACTCTTGAACTTTCTCTCTCCTAATGACTTGCCCAACAATTCCAAAAAGATCTCTCCCTTACAACAGACTCACTCAACCCTTTATATAGGGCGATACATAGTGGATGACAAACTTGCTAATCTATCCTTTTATTTCGGAAATGTTCCGCGAAGTGTCGCAGATGTACAAACATTTATTCTCGCGACACTTCTTAACCCTCGCCCGGTTCCATGTCTTTCTACTGTTTTGTGTGTCGTTATTCATCGCGTCATTTATTTTAGGCATGCTGCGATCTGCCTCGCGACGTCGCTGTTTATTAATCCCGCGAGCCCTGCACGTTGCGATATTATGATCCTACATCTTGCCTCTTTTTCCTTAAATATTGCTTGAAGAGCGATTATTTAAGGAAAAATCTATTGTTGTAGTAATCTTTGATCTTTGTTGATGAAGGAACGAGCAGAAGAATACTGTACTTAAAAAGTACGTACTTGCCTCTATTCTTTTGCGATGTTCCGGAGTTTTGCGTCTCCTGTCTCTCCTCATACTTTTCTTGCGAAGGGAAGAATATCATGAGAGCGAGTCTTTTTATTCACTGCGATTTTGCTTATCTTTATCTCGTTTCAATTCCGTACCACGTTTTTAACCATTAAAGCCGTTTCTCGACACGTCTCTTCCAACCGTTTATTCTTGACCGTTCATGTCTCTTCTCGCATTAATTGACCTCGTTTTTCTCGAGGATCTTTTTTCCTATATATAGTTTTCTTTTCCCCTCCTTTTCATTCTTTAGTTTCTCTCTGCAACTTCTTTGATTTTCTCCTTCCACAATTTGCGCTCCTGCTACTGCAAATCTTCTCCCTGCTACTGCAAATCTTCTCTCCGTCTTTTCTAGCATCGATCTTAACCTTTAACCTCTCATCCATTCCCATACTGATAATGGCTGCCACTAGTCGTGCATACAAAGCTTCTTTTGATGAAGTTCAACAGAAGTTGCTCGAGAAGGGTTTCACTCTATCGACCATTCCTGATCAAGAACCCTCATCCACTCTTTCTGCAAGGTTATTTTCTGATCATCAATGTGATGATCAAAGGATTATCGTCTCGCTAGGTCAGCTTCTCGCGGGACTTCCCATTCCCTTATACGATCCAGAGTTGCCTCTATTTTATGAAATCTTGGCCCATGAAAAATTCTCTCGGGCTGTTTATCAGTTGAGTGGCGATTGCATTCGCCTAATGCTTGAATTCGCGAATCGTGGCGCTGGCAAAGGATCTTTATACTCTACTACTGTTAGACACCCCGATTTCAAAGACTTGGAAATATCTGCAGAGAAGTACACTGTAGAAAATTTTTTTGAAAATTATTCAGTGATAAAGATGGTTAATGCGAAGTCTCGCTGGGGCATTCGCCTTAAAAAGAAGGATAATGTCTCTGAGGATAAATTGCTCATGCAGGATATTGATTGGCACCCGGGTAATAATACTACTCCTCGCCACTCCAAAGATGAGAAATGGTGGGTTGTACCCTTGTTTTTAAATGGTCCTTATATCGCGGGCTCGCACGTTCTTCCTGCGAATCTCGCAGGGTATCATCCTTGGGAGTTCAAATGGCCTGATAAAGCAAATGAGGTATGTTTCCCATTTTAAACCTTGCCTTCGCAACTTTCTTTTTTTCATATGTTGAGTTTGTATAATTTTTCAGATCGCCAAATTGAGAAGAAAGTACAAGGATAATCCGTTGGAGAGTACTCTGACCATACTTCGATCGCTTACGAGTGAAGTAAGAAACACTTCCTTTGTTATTTGAAACAATATTGTTGCCTCTGTTTCTTATCTTTAACCGTATGCGAAGGTTGGAGTTGAAGAAGCTGTAGCCGCGAAGGATAAAAGTAAGGGCAAAACTGTCGCTCGCCAGAATAAATCCTCTGCCCCCTTAACTAAGAAGCGAAAGGTCCAATCCTCTTCTCGCCTTAATTCAAACTCTGAATCTTCTGACGAGGATAACCATGAATCGAATTCCTCTCTCGCCAAGAAGATTCCATTGACCAGTTCTTCCATGGATCAGTTATCCAACATCTTCTCAGACTGTTTCCAAGGAATGGGAGATGCTCCCTAGCTTCTCTTTGCGGGGCTCTCGCAAACGTGCGTAATCTTGCTTTCTTTGGAAGGCAATAATAATTCATTCAATGGAGTCTCTAGAGTTGTGTCTCTGACCTTTTGAATGCACTTGGGTCTCTCGTATGTGTACGAGTCATACTTCCCACTAATCTTTAAATTGTTTAAGTATATATATATGTTTTAATGATTTTTCTATCTTCTTTTATAGGTTGGAAGAACTTCCTTTGTAGTTGCCTCAGATCTTGAGAGAAGACGCAACAATCTTGAGAAGAAGAATTCGCAATTGAGCAAGAAGATTCGAGAACTGGAGACTGAAGCTGCGTCATCTCGCGATAAAGACGAGACGATTCAAAAGTTAAATACTGAACTTGACTCCCAAAGGGATAAGGTGTCCACTCTTCAAAACGCTAATCAGCAACTTTATGGTATAAAATTTTACCTCCTTTTACTATTTTTTATTTAATCGGTCGCCTATTGCTACCTAACTTATTACTTTCGCAGATGTATATAATCTCTCCGATGAGGCTATTCTTCTCCATACATTTCCTGATCCTATGGATAATAACCTTCTTCTCGCTTACCTCAACAACTCTTTAAGTAGTTCATCAAACAAAATTAACTCCCTTTCATTAAATGAACTTCAGACCAAATATCGTCTTTTAGAAATTGAACATAGATCTGGTTTAAGTGCTGCCAACCAATTTAAACGAATGTTTCTCGAATCCAATAAAGAAATCAAAATTTTGAGGAAGAAAATTAGTGACCTTATAGATGATAAAGATCGCATTGCTAACAATGGTGCACAGGCATTAGCAACATTTCAAAAATCTCTCCTTGAACTACAAATTGAACGGGATGAATTGCTTCGCCAGAATTCCTTGCTTAGTGAGCGAGAAGATCAAATTCGTTCCCTCCTTATTATAAATAGTGACGATGAATTCGCCTGGGCTGCGAAAGTTTTAGATAATGCCAGGAATAATCTAGGTGTTGATGTTAGTCTTCACGCCGAGCATACTTCCTTGATTAAAGATATGATATCTGATAGAGAAGGTTATTTATTACACCTTACTACTTCTTACTACAGAAGATACTTGTAAATTATTAACTTGTTGTTACTTATTTGCAGAATCTGAGAAGAGGCTTCAGGTTAGAATTAGAGAGCTTGAATCTGAGAAAGAACAACTCGCCGGGAATTTTCCAGCAAGAATTGAAGAACTTGAATCTGAAAAACAACAGCTCGCGAAGAGTCTCTCCCTCCGTAATAACAAGTATTCCAAGTTGAAGGAACAATTTGAAATGACAGTGAAAAACTTTAATAATGATGCCGTTCGTTTTCGCAATGGAGCCATGGAGTATGTTTGTAAACACCAGAACATCCCTCTGCATACATATCCCTGGCTTCTTGAAAAGGTTCTGAGAATCTACCCCGTCTCGAAGTTTACGATAGTGAAGGGCGAAGAAGAAAATTACGCGATGAGAATAATAAAACGATGAATCGGATGAAGAAGAAGAATCACCAAAGATATAATTCTTTTTGTTTTCTTTTGCTGCGTGTAATATCTGTACATTGTTGTATCTTTGTTATAGTGAACTCTCTTTTTTTATGAATTCAATCTTCATTCCCCTTTTTTGTTAGTTCTTCCTTGTAATATAATTGGCTAACATTATTGATGTATAACTCTTTCGTCAGAAGATGAATAACAATGTTCCATCTTTTCCATTCCCATACTTGCCTCTGTTATTTATCTTCAGATGGAAGATTTTAGTTGTCTTCTTGTATTTGATAATAATCTTATTTTGAATTGAAATGGATCATCGCGACGGAATCGCGGGTATCTTCATGAATTGAGAATTCTATCTCTTTTTGCTGCGACAAGGTCGCAGGCCGCCTCTACACTTTCATGCAAAGGCCCATTGACCTTGCCTTATCATTTTGTGTGGTCTTCCAAGTTAGACCTCCCTAATTAGAGGTCCTCCCACCACCGTTCATTGCGACAAAATCGCGGGACGTCTTTACACTTGTATGTAAAGACCCATTGATCTTGCCTTATCATTTTTCAAGTATTTTTGCCTCTGCAGGATGTTTTGGTTGCAACAATATGACAGGCCTAGATATCCTTGCGAATATAAAGCCCTATGACATTGCCGTCTTGCGACGAAATCGCAGGACGTCCGTACACTTTCGTGTAAAGACCCATTGATCTCGCCTTACCCTCGCGTTAGTATTATTGCCTCTGCAGGATCATTGCACAAATATGACAAGCCTAAGTCTCCTTGCGAAAACAAAGCCTCATGACATTTGCGTCTGTTTTGGCACTCCCCTAATGGAGAGCACCGCCCTTATCATCTCCCCAGTTGCCCCTTCAAGGAGGCGAAACATCGGCCATACAAGACTAGCTCCTCCCATCCGGTCTTAACAACAACCAGTTGTTTTCGCATCTCTTATCCCTTATACCTATAGGGTTTATGGTTACGAGACTGCACCCTAAGTGGAGTTTTCTTCGGGCGAGTGCAACGCATGCCAAGACTTGCCAAGAATGGCCAGGGTAGGTTCATCCATCCCGGGCACTCGGCTCAACCGTGTACCTCGGCGCCTTGAGCATACACGACTCCTAGGAAGAGACCCTCGGTCGCCCAACCAGGTATAACCTACATATGTAGTTGGGAATCCAAGGTACCTCTTCCGGATAGGCTTTCATGGGCCCCAAATTTTCATGGTTCGGAGCTTCGGGAGCGGTGTAACCTTCCCCACCGAACCACGGCGAGAGATACCCCCTTATATGACGCACTTTAGGTCTTACATTTGCCTCTTACGAAATGTTATTCGCGAACTAGGGTGTACGCCATAAAGGTTCGTCCCATTCATTTGCGCATTTATATTTGTTAAATCGTTCAATCATTCATGTTTCATTATTTGCGATATTTGTCTCGCAGAAGTATTCGCACAGTTCTGTTTCACTTGTTGTATTTCACTTTTCTTTCTTAATCGTATTCTCATTTTACTCTTGGCTGCGAGATTCTCGCACATCATTACTTCAACTGTTACTTTGCATCCTGCTGTTATTGATTATTCACTTCTTATGCCTTTTGTTCCTCATATCTTTTGCTTCTTCATTGTTATAATATTGGTCTGTCTCTAAGCATTCACCTCGCGAGGTATGTTCAGCCCTCACTTCTATAGCATCTACCATCAGTTTTTCTTTTCTCTGTTCATTTCTCACATGTTGCTTCTAACCCTTTCTTTTGGCACTTCTTTCTTCGCAGTTTTCTATATCGACCTCATGGCACTGTTGCGACTCCTTCCAATCTCCCTGTATGATACCAATGCCACTTGGGTGTGGAAATTTTATGCATTGATGGTATGTTGAGGCGATCCCCAAAATTTCATGAAGCCATGGCCTCCCAATTAGTGCATTGTACGGGGATTCCACATCAACCACGCAGAATAGAACATCAGTTGATAATCCTTGTAGAGGTATTCTCATGTGAACCTCTCCCTTTGGCTTGTTTGCGGTGCCATTAAAGCCATATATCTTGTATGTCGAGGGGATTAAATCCTCATCTTTTCCGCCCATCGTCTTGTAAGTATGGTAGAAGAGAATATTCACCGAACTTCCAGTGTCGATTAGAATTCGGTTGATCGCCCAACAAGCTTCTGCCTCATCATCTTCCCCATCGACTGGTTTCGGGTTAATCTCTAGTTTCACAACCAACGGGCTATCGTGTGTTTCTCTTCCTTTTGGTACTTCATCTGCAGAGAAAGAAATAGTCTTCAACTGCCACTTTTCTAACTGCGTCGTTCTCGCCAGACTCATTATTTCTTTATCATTAGCATCTCTCGCAAAGACTCTACTGAGTACGTTGTCATGGAAATCTTCGATGGTGCGATAGGAGTGGACAATAGAGTTGCAGTTCAAATTCTTGGATTTTGTTCCTACTTCTATCACAAATGTTTCCTTTCCTTTCGCTGACACTGTTCTCTGCATCTCTGGTGGTAGTGGTAATGTCTGACCTGTTTCTTCTCCCTTTAGAAAGTGATTCAGCTTCCCCTGATCAATCATCCTGAGAATAATTCTCTTTATGTTTCTACAATCGTTTGTTTGATGCCCATGGAAGCGATGGTAAGAACAAAACTCATGACTTCTATCGCCTGGCGGTGGTTCCATTCCAACATTCCAAGGTGCTGGTACATTTTCCATCACAAGTATAGCTTCCCAGATCTTTTCAACGCTAGCATTCAGTGGAGGCATCTTAATCTGTTCCCATACTGTTCTATGACTTCTCTGCCCTCCACGGTTATTTTGTCTTCGTCCACCATAAGTTTCTTGCACATGATCTAGCCTCTGAATCTTATTATTGGTGTTACGGTTGTAGTAATTCCTTTCACGTTCAAACTCTTCTTGATCGTGGCTTCCCATGGCTACTATCTTCTGATGTCCCTCATCAGCTCTCCTTGCCTGCTGTCCTTGCGAAGTGCTCGCCACTGTATTTATGAATTGAGGTAACAAACTTGCGTTCGCGGCGTTGGAGCTCGTGTTCGCGACTGGATAAGAATTCATTTCATTTTGTCTTTCTTCTAAGGCAATATATTCTTCCTGTAATTCTCGCAGTTCTGCCATCGTGATTGTATTTTTGATTCTAAAAATTTGAATGTATAACAAGTTAGTCGCGAAGAGAGCATTCACAAATGAGAGTATGAGATATCTCTCCTCAACCCGTCCTGCCATTTCGCTGCACATGGTCCTCCATCTTACTGTCAGCTGTCTTAAGCTCTCGCCAATCCTTTGTTTCAACCCGAATACATCTTCAATACCTGGTCGCGAAGAGTTGTTACTTATGTATGCTCCCAGGAATGTGGCTTGTAAATGATTGAAAGATGTGATTGTGTTCCTTGGCAGACCTTCAAACCATTTTAGTGCTTCTCCTATTAAGCTTGACGCGAAATATTTGCACAATATGGCATCATGATTCTCCCATTGTAACATACATCTCATGTAAGCCTTAATATGTTGTATCGCACAAGTTGTTCCATCAAAGATGTTGGTTAATGCAGGTAGATTGCATTTAGGAGGTATTCCTCCCATCTGTACTTCTAGCGTGAAGGGATTCTTCGCGGCTTCTGCGATGGCTTCGTCCAGTTGTCTCCTTCCTCCTTCCCTTCTATTATTCAGTAATCCTCTCATTTCAGCTAGTTCTCTTAAGATTTGTTCATTTGCCTCAGAATTTGTTTCTACTGGTCTTTTTAGCTCTGCTTCTCTCCTTCTTCGCTCGTGTCTATTTTGACCTTCCTGCTCATTATTTTCTCCTCTTCTCTCCTCGCGACGCTCTTCTTCGTCTCTTTCGTTAATTCGCACGCCATTATATCGGTTGTTCTCTCTTCTTGGTTGCCTCTCAGCTCTCATCATCTGCACCCTCTCATACTGTTCGTTAATATTTCTATTGGTACGGTTTTGTTCCCTCCTTCTCTCGCGGTTGTCATGGTTATTCTTCCGGATTGCTTCTTCCATCTCTTGATTTTCCATTTCTGCTCTTATTCTTTCTCTTTCGCGAGCTAGTCGCGCTTGTTCAATGTAGTGTCTCTCAATGTCATCCTCGATCTCTCGGTTTCTTCTCAATTCTTCTCTCCCGTGTAGAATTATTCTTCCTTGACCGAATTGGATCATTCGGCCCTTGGAGTTGCGTGTTTTCTTGATTTTCCCTATTTCGCTCATTTTGAAGATTTTCGGGAGGAATATGACGATCTTCTATTTCCCCACTTCTCTCGCCATGCTCGTATTCGGATTTTGTGTTTCTTCCCGGCACTTTCTGTTGGTAAAACTCTCCTTCTTTCTTCTCTCTGTTCGATCTAGAACTTGATCTCACGCTACTTCTAGATCTCCTTCTTTGCAACCTCATATTTTCCATCCTCAGTTCATGATTTTGTCTTGTCAAGTTTGCTCGCTCCTCTGCTTCTAATCGTCTCTCTTCATGTATTGTTTGTCTCAATCTTTCTAACGCTGCCTCTTCTTCGTTTCCTGGGTTCATTTCTCCATTCATCCCTTGCTCTCCTTGTCCATTGTTCACCAGCTGCTGCTCCTCTTCTCTCTCATCTTCTTCGAATCGAGATCTCCAAGTATGCACACTTACTCTATCATAATCCACAGCCGCGTTTGCTCTCGGGGAGATTGGTGATTGGTTTTGACCTTCTCCATCATTTCTCATATTCATCCTTGATGATTCTCTGTTTCATTCCTCCTTTCTCCAAAGAAGTCTCCCACTTCTTCTTACAATCGTTGGTTGCCCTTGTACATTTCTTCTTCTAGCCATCTTTCTTTTTCAATGAATTCTTGAGTATCTTTTCCAAATCTCTTCTCTGTTAATCTAAATTCTTTCCAATTTCTTCGTCAATCACTGCTCGTCCCTGTTTCTAGCGCATATGTAGTAGCAGGTTTTCCCACACTACACCCCTCACTATATTTTGATTAATTAGTCCATTGAAAGTTGTATAATTGAGAATGTTTATTGATTAATTTCATGAGTTGTTTACACAGGAAAAGTAGGATTACACTTAGCAAGTAAAACACTCTTGAACTTTCTCTCTCCTAATGACTTGCCCAACAATTCCAAAAAGATCTCTCCCTTACAACAGACTCACTCAACCCTTTATATAGGGCGATACATAGTGGATGACAGATAATCTATCCTTTTATTTCGGAAATGTTCCGCGAAGTGTCGCAGATGTACAAACATTTATTCTCGCGACACTTCTTAACCCTCGCCCGGTTCCATGTCTTTCTACTGTTTTGTGTGTCGTTATTCATCGCGTCATTTATTTTAGCTGTCTGCGACTGCCTCGCGACGTCGCTGTTTATTAATCCCGCGAGCCCTGCACGTTGCGATATTATGATCCTACAGCACGGAAAGAAAATACATGCACCAGGAGCACCATTAACTTCTTCAAGAAGTGTATGGCCTTTTGGAAAATGGGATTTAGATATTGTGGGACCATTTTTACCGGGGTCTGGGCAAAGAAGATATCTGATTGTCGCTACAGACTATTTAACAAAATGGGCAGAAGTAAAGGCAGTACAACACATTCACGACAAAGATATTTTTACATTCATATTTGAGAATATCATATGCAGATTTGGAATCCCTGCACAGTTGGTATCTGACAATGGGAAACAGTTTGAGGGACAGAATATAGAACTGTTACTTAATGCATTCAAGATCAAATTTGGGAAGTCAACTCCTTTATACCCTCAGGCCAACGGACATGCAGAGGCAACAAATAAAACAACCGTAGATATACTGAAGAATAAATTAGAAGGGCATAATAGAGCATGGTGTGAACATGTCTTACAACACAACTAGGCGAGAAGCTACGGGAATGTCACCTTTTTATTTAACATATGGAGTTGAGGCGGTGCTACCAACATAAATTATTATTCCAACAACAAAGAGAGAAGCTTGGGAGAAGAATCTCAGCGCGGGTATTATTTTAACCAAGCTAGATGAATTAGAAGAAAAAAGAGAAAGAGCTCTACAGCATGTGGAGAATTACCAGTGAAGATTAGCCCGAGAATATAATAAACGTGTTAAAACACGCGAATTTCAACCAGGTGATTTGGTGCTATGAGAAACACCAATATATCAGCGAGAAAGTGGTGGCAAGCTTGCGAAAAAATGGATGGACCTTATATCATCAAGGATATAGTTGGAACATGGGCATATAGATTGATGGATCCCGAGGGTAAAGATATGGGCCACAGACTTGATAGACCGTGGAACCGGTTATACTTAAAGAGATATTACCCGTAAAAGATTGTGGGGAAAGAATAGACTGCGAAATGATGTATGGATGAAGCAAAATGAATTTATATGAAAATCTTGTGAAAGAATTACTGCTAGATTATGCTAAACAAAGAAAGATCATGCGAAAATTTCGCACAAGTAATGACAAGAAATAATCAAAGATCAATGACACAATAGAAAGGGGCGAACCTGCTATGGCGTACACCCTATTTCGCGAAATTAAAATTTCGCAAGAGGCAAATATAAGACCTAAAGTGCGTCATAAAAGGGGGTACCTGTTAACATGGCTCAGGGAAAAGGTTACACCGCCCCGGAACTTTGAGTCATGGAGATTTGGGGTCAATAAAGCCCATCCAGGAGAGGTACCTCGGATTTCCAACCTAAGCTTATGACTTAGGTTGGACGACTGAGGGTCTCTTCTAAGGAGTCAACATATGATCAAGGCGCCGAGGTACACGGTTGAGCCAAGAGTGCAGGGGCATTTGAAGTGTCTCGGCCATTCTTGGCAAGTCTTGGCGTATCTTTCGGCCCGAAGAAAACTCCACCTAAGGTGCAGTCTCGTAACCATAAGCCCTATAGGCAAAAGGGATAAGAGGTTGTGAAAACAACTGGCTGTTGTTAAGACCGTATGGGAGGATCTAGCCTTGTATGGCAGAAGTACGCCTCCTTTAAGGGGCAACCAGGGAGATGATAAGGGCGGCACCCTCCATTAGGGAGCTGATAAGTTTCTTAAGACGCAAATGTCATGAGGCTTTATTTTCGCAAGGAAATTTAGGCTTGTCATATTTATGCAACAATCCTGAAGAGGCAATAATACAAAAGACAAAGATAAGACGATATCAATGGGTCAGTACATGAAAGTGTAAGGACGTCCTGCGATTTCGTCGCAAGACGGCAATGTCATGGGGCTTTATTTTCGCAAGAATTTTTAGGCCTGTCATATTGTCGCAACAAAAATTTCAAAGAAAGAGTTAAGTCAAGATTAATGGGTTTTTGCATGCAAATGCAAAGACGTCCTGCGATTTTGTCGCAATGACAAGAGGTGGCGCAATAAGACCTTTAACTAGGAAGGCAAAATAAGACCACATGATTCAATAAAATATTTATAAACACTAACTATCATTTATGCAGGTCATCGATCGCAAGAAAGATAATGAGAGGCAATATGGGAATTATTAAACAATGAACATTGTCTTTCTCGCTAACAAACACAATAATAAAAGAGTAAATGCATCTCAAAGATGACTGAAGTGCACCATATGTAAGAAGTTATACAAGTGAAGTAATCCAAAGAAACAAAATTACAAAGAAGTTCATGCCTCAACATCGACTTTTCGCTAGATGGAGATAATGGACGTCCTTCGCTAATTTTATCACTCTCGCCAGCTTTCTCACTTTCACCGGCCTTTTCAGCTTCGCCAATCCTTCCTTCATTTTGGTCTATTCTAGTTTCTTCTTCATCTGGATTATTATCGACAATTTCATCATTAGGTGGAATTTCTTTTTCATTTGCGAAATCTTCGCCACTTTCATTATGATAATCACTATCAGGAGTTCCAGGAACTTCATCATCCTCTACTTCCAAAGGTTCAACAGATACATGGGAAAGAGATTTGGACAATAAGATATCATTCACAAGAACTTCAGCCCTGAGATGAACTTGGCGAAGAAGTTCCTTCTGGTGATTCCTACTTTGGATGTATTTGGAGTAAGCGAGATAATCAAATATTCTTTCTGCCCGATCGCGAAAACGAGTAAGAGTAGAGGCAAGTAACGCATTCTCTTTGTGAATCTTGGCATAGCTAGATTCCAAAATAGAAAGGGAGGAGCGAAGATCTTTCTCAGATTCTGCAAAAACAAAAAACAAAGAAAATTATTCAGGCGAAGGATTCGCGAGGAGGATATTATAAGAAGACTTGACAAAGAAAAAATGGATGAGGCAGTCAAATTTTATGACTACCTTCCTTTTGCGAGATAAGATGTTGGGTTAAATCCAAGCAACTATTCTCCAAGTGGTCCATGGCATCGTCAAATTTATCCCAAACCAAACCTTTCAGTCGAGATCGCAAACTTTTTTCATTAGAAATGAGTAAGGTATTTTCCTTCACAAGAGAAGTATAAGATTCTTCTAACTTGGAGTATTGATCTTTGAGTTGACTTGCCTTTATGCTTAGAGCTATTCTACCTTGAATAAGTTTATCTTTCTCAGCAGAAGATGATTCTATTACTTCTTTGAGTTTATTTCTCAATGAGCAGAGGGATCGTTCTTGATCATTACATACTTTTTGGCAAATGTTAAGTTCTTGCGAAGAGATCGCCAACTTATTTAGAAGAATTCGCTTCTCCTGAGATAGGGTTTCATTCTCATCTGATAAAGTTTCCAACCCCAGATTAGCTTTAGTCAAAGAGTAAGAGAGACGAGATAATTTACTACTTAATGAGTTTTGCTTCTGAAATAATTGAGCATTTTCCTTGGTAAGATTATCTACTTGATCAACAGAATATGTATGAATATTATCTAATTGGTTATATTGATCCATCCAAGAATCTCTATCCATTCGAGCTTCTTCAGCGGCGGACTCAATATGATATATCTCCATTTTTCGTTTCTGGTTTAAAGCTTAAAGGGCGAACAAGGAATTTTTTTTTTTAAAAAAAAAAAAAAAAAGTGAGGGGTTATACCTTTTAATTCCTCGTTCTTTTTGCGAAGATTATCACGATCCAGCGAAACATTTTGAAGTTTTTGATTCTCAAGATGAAGAATGTCATATTTCAAGGTCATAGCTTGGAGGTTATTTTTCAAAGCTTCAACTTCCTTTTCCAAGGATGTTTGCGAAACCATTCTGTCAGAGCCAAAATTTTTACCTGAAATCTCGCAGACACCAGATCTGATAGGATCGATGGAAGCTTTCTTGACATCATCCAGAATATCTGATAAAATCTTGAAAGCAATATCCATCCCTTCCAAATTTTCTTTTGTAAAAGGGAGAGATTCGGATAAAGAAGTGATGATGGCAGAAGGTGGGAGAGTTGAATCATCTTTCGCCATAGAAGTGTCATCCGAAGATGAAATTTGATGAAGGTTAACGGATGAGGCAATGTTAAGAGAAGAGGCATTGACAGTAGAAGAAGGTAGGGTTCATTCGCAACAGGGTTATCGCGAGGAATTTCATTTATAGAAAGGTTAGTTACATGGGAGAAGTCTGTGGCGATGCTTTCGCGAATAAGGAGAGGGGATTCAGCTTGCGAAGGTATCGCAGGAGATGTTAAAAGTTTAAACATAGGAAATGAAACAGAAGTTTCAACATTTTTAGGGAGGCGAGATCTTTTGGGGGGCCTATCGATATTTTCATCACCCTGCGAATCACAAGTCAAATAAGAAACAGAGGCAACAATATTGTTATTAAAAAAATAAGTGTTCCTAATATCTTGCTATTCGCAGGCTTTCTTTTGTTTACAACGACTTTTGGTTGCGAACCCTTGGGAACCTTAGGGTTCTGGATTGTGAACTTGGTGTTAGAGTTGCTTTTGCTGAAACAGAAACAGTATGGGAATTATTCAAAGATGAAAAATATCAAATAAAAAAATTTCAGTAGAAGAGGTCAATTCCAAAAAGATCAGTTTCAGCAAAATCAACAAACCTTGATGGCTCCATAGAAACAGTAGCAGAAAGATGGAGGAGATCTGTAGAAAGATGAACAACAGTAAAAAGTTGCAGACGACAAAAAGATTCAAAAAGAACGTACAGATGAAGAAGACGAAGTAAAAGAAAGAAAATATTCTCATGATGGATTTCTTCTTAAATAGACAAGAAAATGATGATCGGTTAGCATTTACTTTGCCGGTGAATGGGGGAATATTCAACACGTGTAAGCGGTTATGCTTAATTCATGGAATCTTGTCGGCAGATAACTGATGGAAAGAAATGAACAGCTGCGGCATTTTGAAAGTATTAATTCTCATGACATTCTCTTCTTCGCAGAGAAGGCATGAGAAGAGGAAAGATGTAGGATCAGAATATCGCAACACCAACAACCTTGCGAAATCCATAAACGAAACATTGCGAAGATGTCGTAGATGGGTAATAAAAATGACGCAACGGATGACGGCAGCCTGAACACGAGAAAGATATGAAGACCTAGCGAGATTTAGGAGTGTTGCGAGATTTTACATTTGTACATTTGCGAGAATTCGCAAGTCAGATCCGAAAATAAAGGACAACTTAGCTGTCATCCACTATGTAATGTCCTATATAAAGAGTCGAACAGGCTTAAGAGAGGGGAGATCTTTTTCGAGTGTTGGGCAAGTCATTAAGAGAGAGAAAGTCTAGAGCGGTTGTTAATTCTTTTGTTTATTTCCTTTTCATCTTGTAACATTTGTGAGATTAATCAATAAAGATTATGACTGTTTATCTTAAAATGACTTGATTGTGTGAATTCTTGGGAGGGGTGTAGTGTGGGATTTCCTGCTACTACATCCTTGACAATACTCTGATTCTGCCAGACCATCATTGAATCTTTTCCTTCTACAAACTTCACAATTCTTTCACAGTCGCCTTCCATACAGAAATCCTTTAGATTTATCTATTCAGCCCATCTTTCTCCTTGCAGCAAAGCTAAAGCTTCATCTTTTTCTGGACATGCAATTCTGAATAAGCCATATTTATCTTCGATTCCATTTTCTGCACAATTTCTTAAGATCATACCATATCCAACATTTCTAATAGAAGAAATCCATGCAACATCAAAGTTTAATTTGTAGCAGTTTGTATCGGGTTTTATCCATGGGGTTTTGAGTTTAATACTTCCTGCATTTAAGCCTGTGGACTGGTTTATCTGATGAGGTTGACTACACCAGAAATTTAGATATCTATGAATTGAGATTGAAATCTATATTGAAGATGTAGATTTATCTTCAAAAATTCTGGTGCATCTCTCCTTCCAGATAAACCAACATTTGACTGCACAAATTGCAGCCATCTTATCATTATTCCCTGCATACCACAAGTTATAGTGATCTTTGAAATTCATGTCAGCAGTATTAGTCATTACTCCTCCGTAAATATATAGGTGGTAATAATCATATAGTTTTAGCAAACCAGCAATCAAACTATAAATGTTGTATAGATTCGTTATTATGATGGCAAAAAACCCAGCTATTGTCTACACTTTCCATATGACAAGCAAGAATCTGTCTGACAGGTAAAGCATTATTTATACATTTCCATATGACTAGTTTTACTGACTGTATAGTAAGTCTTCTTTTCTCCAAAACTTCTTCCAGAATATCTCTGTTTCATTATTCACATTATCTGTACCATTTAACCTATCATATAGAGATTTTACAGTGAATATGCCATTCCTAGTCAATGTCCATCTAGGTTTATCCTGATCTAAGGCATTATCAGAATCTGTAAACAAATTTATATTCAAAATTGAGCAATGATATGAGGAAAATTTCCAATAATCAAGTTATGGTTCCACTTATTCGTATCAGGGTTGATTAAGTCTGATACAAGTGTTAACATGTTGTTCTTTTCAGAACAACTTTGATCTAGAGTCACCCGTAGATCAGGAATCCATTGGTCAGTCCATATGTTTATTGACTGACCATCACCTACCTCCCAGCATATATACTTATGGATTAGGTTTACTCCCTGCAACACACATTTCTACATCCAAGAATAGTTAGTACATTTTTTGACAGTAAATATTGATTTTTTTTCTAAAATATTTACCTCCCAGCAGTTTGACCCACCAAGCTTTTGGTTAAGAAACAATTCTCCAAGCAATCTTAGCAATCATTGCTAAGTTCATCTTATTTGCCTCTTTGAAACCTAAGCCTCCCATACTTGTTGGTTTGCAACATAAGTTCCAGGCTATTGTAAAAAGCCCTTTAGAATTTTCTTTACCCCACCAGAAATCTCTCTGGATGGCATTTATTCTGTGAGTTGTTTTCTTTGGTAATTTAAAGCAACCCATTTGGTAAACAGGCTGACTTGAAAGGATTGATTTGTTCAAAATCATTTTACTTATTTGGTTTACAAGTAAAGTTTTCCATCATTTTCTCTCTCCTCCATTTTTGCCACAATGGCATCAAAAGTTTTAATTTTTGACTTATCAATGAACATTGGAGCACCCAAATAAGATTTTTTTTTATTTTTTTTAAGTTTAGCCATCATTCTTTTCAGTTTTGGGTGAGTTTTCTTACTGAAGAAAACTCCTGATTTGTCGAAGTTTATTAGCTGACCAGAAGCCTCACTAAATTCTTGCAAAGCATTCAACAAGTTTTTGCAGCTTTGAAGATTAGCCTTTGTAAAAATTAGGCAATCATCCGCAAAAAAAAAAAGATGCGAAATTGGTTCACTATTTTTTTATCCCTTGCTGGCCATTAGGAATCTTGAGAAGACTTCCATGCAGATTAGGAAAAGATAGGGGGATAAAGGATCCCCTTGTCTTAATCCTCTTTCTGGCTTAAAGAATTCCCCTGGGATTCCATTAAGCAGTATTGCAATTGAAGCTGTTGATATACATTGCCTAATCATTTCACACCAGTTTTTACAAAAAACCATATACTCCGAAGTTTTTATCAAAAAGTCCCAACTTACCCTATCAAACGCTTTAGACATATCGATTTTTTTTCTTATTCCTTATGTTTTAGATTTTTTTATGATTTAGAGTATATATTAGCTCATGTGCTACAATGATATTATCAGAGACTTGCCTTCCCGGTAAGAAGGCCGATTAAAAAGGCAAAATTAGGTTTTCCAGATGTTTTTTCATTCGATTAGCCAGTAGTTTTGAAATGAACTTGCAAAGGATATTGCGTAACCTTATGGGTCTGAAATCAGCTGGGGATTTTGGTTCTTTCATTTTTGATATTAAGAAAAGAAAAGTTTTGTTTAGTCCTGGATTCATGATTCTAGTTAACCAGAAATTTTGAACTAAACTGAGTAATTGGTCACCCACTAGAGACCAATTACGCTTAAAGAAGCATACCGGGAAACCATCTGATCCCCGCGATTTACAAGTAAATTTAAGGGTAAATTTATTAAATACCCTTAGTTTTGACACCCAATAAATATACCCTTATACAACAATATAAATACCCCTATCGTTTAAATACCTTATCCCTTAAAAAACAGATTACCTTAATACCCTCACTTACAATATTATTTTCCATTAAAAAATAAATTTTCCTATTATTTCACATCCACCAACAACACCATTTCACCACCACCAACAGCACTGCCGCCACCACCACTCCACCACCACCACCGCCACTCCGCCACCACCACCACTTACTAAATACAACCACCAATAATATTCCACCACCGTCACACACCACCACCACTGTTGTTGCCTCCGCCGCCGCCATTAATATTAGGTGTCAACAACTGAAGTTGATCCAAAAAATCAAAAGTTCAAAAATATTTGTCAAATTTGGTTGTTGATTCCATTTTTCCATTGTTGATACACAAACATTGGTTGTTGACTCCCTAAAACTAAGGTCAATTTCTATTGTTGATACACAAATATTTGTTGTTGATTCCATTTTTCCATTGTTGATACACAAACATTGGTTGTTGACTCCTTAAACTAAGGTCAATTTCTATTGTTGATACACAAATATTTGTTGTTGATTCCTTACACTAAGATCTATTTCTATTGTTGATACACAAATATTGGTTGTTGATTCTATTTTTCTATTATTGATACACAAACATTGGTTGTTGACTCCCTAAACTAAGGTCAATTTCTATTGTTGATACACAAATATTTGTTGTTGACTTCTTACACTAATATCTATTTTTATTGTTGATACACAAATACTGGTTGTTGACTACCATTTCTATTGTTGATACAAAAACATTGGTTGTTGACTCCCTAAACTAAGGTCAATTTCTATTGTTGATACACAAATATTTGTTGTTGACTCCTTAAACTAAGATCAATTTCTATTGTTGACACACAAATATTTGTTGTTGATTCCATTTTTCCATTGTTGATACACAAACATTCGTTGTTGACTCCCTAAATAGTTGATGGAGTAGTATTCAACAAATTGTCGTCCAACCTCACCACCACCACCGCCAGCAGCGTACAACATTTCCAACACCACAAACAACCAGAATCACCATTATCTTCATGACCAACTTTAATTAATCATTACAACCACAACCAACACAATCTCCATCATCAAAATTCATCGTTCTAACCTCACCAGCATCACCAACACCATCAGCACACAGAATATCCACCAACACCACAACAACCATAACCACAACTATCTTCAAGATTTAACGAACCTAAATCTCAATTGGAATCACTATAAATAAAAAAGCTTCTGATGTAACCCCAAATTTCAAAACAAAAACAGATTCCAACACATACCTCTTCCACCACCGCCGCCACTAGAACCATCACCACCACCATCATCATTGCTTTTTGAGCTTCAATAATTCGAAGAACTTCAACTCTAAAATCATACACACTGCAACAGTATCTGGCTTCAATGAATCTAACATGCAAAGATCTCGTTCCATTTTCAACTCGAAAACCAAAAAATCGAATCTATCGATCTGAATCTGGAAAATCATACACACCCAATCTCCACCACCACAACCACCACAACAACAGCAAATAACCACCACTATCTTTATCACCAATTTTATCATTCCGACCCAACCACCACCAAAAACAACAAAAAACTAGTTATACCACCACCGCCGCCATCACCAGGCACCAACAGAAACTTAACTAAACAAGAGAAAGAAGATAATCGATGCAATCTCATTTTATCTCCATCACCAATTTAGAAAACGAAGGAATTTGAATTTGGATCTGTAATCCAAAAAAAAATAAAAATAATAATCAATCACACTTCTCAATCTGTTTGTTCATAATCTGGCTGCGGCGGCTTCGACGATGATGGTGAAATTTTGGAAAACGATGATGTATTGTTGATGGTGGCGATGAAGATGGTGGTGGTGGATTTAGTTTGGTTTAATTTTCGATCGAAGATCTCTCTCCCAATCTGGATCTAAATCTCTTCTCTCTCACTCAGAAATGGTAGTGGTCTTGGTTATGGTGGCGGAGGACGACGTGGTGGTGGCAAACGACTTTGCAGGTGGTGGTAGTTGCGAGAGGTGCTGGTGGTAAGTTCAAAGAGAAGGAGAGAGAGAAAAGAAATAAAATTTCTGATTTGGAAATGAATCGATCTCAAGTAGGATTAAAGGGGAAGGGCAAATATGGAAAGAAAAAGAAATATTAATGGATCCTAAATAAACTTTGATGGATAGGGGTATATTTATTTTATGATAAGGGTATTTATAAAGCCCATCAAAACAGGGGTTATTTATCCAATTCCCACTAAATTTAACTCAAGTTTCAACTCAAGAATGAACGTGCCCACCAATGGGTTTTGGCGGAGCCTTAAGCCTTACCGAGGACAAATGATGACAACGAATGAGTAAATCGGTAAAATCGGTGAGTTCATAACTTTTACTAAAACCCTCGCTGAAAAGTGAAAACAAGCAAATTCATTAAAATTCTACTTTTTCCTTTAGTCTTCTGCATTTCTCTCATCTCATTTGGGTTTTGTATCTCTCCATTTCTGAGTTTGCTTTATGTTGCTCTACGTGTCTTGCAAAAGCATTTCGTCCTTCAAGCTTATCGATCGACAAAGGTATTTCACTGGATTTTGATCCAATAGTGTAGAAGAACGATGAGATTCAATTGTTTCTTGTCCTAAAGTTTTCATCATTACTCATGACATTGACTGCAGTATTTTGAGTACCCATGGCTTTTCATTTGTAATAGGTATGATTTTCTGATTTTGCTTCTTAATTTTGGATTTTTTAATTTGTAAACAGCATTCCTTCAATTGCTGGATATTTCTGATTCCACCAGAAAGTGATTGTTTTCTTATTTTACTCAGCATCTTCTTGTAATTACCCACAAACCCATCAAGCTCCCTAAGTGTCTCAACATCCAAAGCTTCAATATCAATCTCATCCCCATCTTGAGCTAGTTCAACATTTCTCTTCCTAATTATCTGCAAGACTTGATCCATCTTATCTTGAGGTAAATTCTGCAACATCTCACCCGATTTCTCCTTCTCATTAATAATCATCTCTCTTTTAATTGCATATTTAGCTTTCTGGCTTTGGCTGTATCCCTCTCCAAGGTCTTCCTACTCTTCCACTTATCTGTTCCGCAGTTTGTTGATACAAAGGAAGACCAGCAGGCATCACTGGTTGTGCAGCTGTTAGTCATTGTAATTGTGGAGTGTTGCTAAGTTGTTTGTTATGCATCCCTTTTCATGTCCTTGTTTTTTGCTTCTTATAAGATCTGTCTAATACTTAGAGAACTAATTGATACTGAAATCCGAGGCAGGTTACGGTATCGTGGTTATAGCCAGTCCATGGATATATCTCCAGGTACACGGATTTGTAGCACTATTGTTTTGCAGTTGTGATTTTGCTCTTGTTAATGACAGGTCATTCTTTTACTCGAATTTTTATTTCTATCTTGTCCTGTATCAGCTCATTGTTTAATTGAGTACTCAAAATGTGTTTGTTTCCTTTGGTTCACAGTTCAATATGATTTCAGGAATATTTCAACAATAACCTGGTTTATGAAGTTCAGAATGTACAGCTGTAGGTAATCCTTATATCCGCTGTTTTTATTTTGACATGTATATATGCGAATGTTGCCTGGTTCTCAGAAACAGTGTGTCACAAACTAAGATAAGCAATTCATGCTGACAAAAAAACAGCACACAAACTTTCTGTACTGGAATATCATGCCAAAGTATGCACAGTTGTGATTTCTAGATTAGGATCTTATGACTACCAGTTAAAAACATCAGGATATTACAATAGATAAGCACATCACTGTGGGATGGGGGTATGTCTTTGCATTTTACAAGTGAAAGAGTTGATCACTTATATCGTTTGAATAGTAAGACTGAGTACGTAGTTCTGGCATTTTTTGGCACATAGTCAGTTTAATCATTCAACTTAAGTGGCTTAAAAAAGCATTGTTTTTTCACAGGTTAGCGAGCTGAGGGACAGAGAGTTGGACTTGAGGACCTTATTCATAAATTTGTTAACAAGGGTAAAGAATTAAGCAATGCAGAAAGCGAGTTAGATGATACAGGTCCAGTTGTAACTAAAGCTGATATTTCACCACATTGTTGCTTCTTGCCTTTCAGCCTTCTTGGAAAAGCGACAAATTCGATAAGCTACTTGAGATGCAACACACTCTACACAGGGGTCATAGGACAAGGCGATGCTGTTAAAGCTACAAGTCGTGCAATCCGTCGTGCGCTTGTTGCACTTACATCCAAATCGTCACCTGCCAGCTTCATATTCTCTGCACTGGCATTAACTGGAAGGTCAGAATTTGAAATAGCCACCAGGTTCTTACTATTTATATTTGGCTACGAGTTCAATTTTTCCCTACTGAAACTATATCTAAATTTTTAAAGCTATTAAAAGTTGTAGTATCTTATATCCTAGTAAATTTTCTTTCGAAGCCTTCAGTAAACAAAATTCCAATTGACAATGCGCTCTAAATGTTGTGAAACTGTAAGTTTTTGATAATATAACAACGATTTTAAAGAAGTATTGTAGCAATGTTACCTTTTATAACTGTTGGTAGGATTTGAGGGCATCCTGCAATGTTTGCTAGAAAACTGAAAGTGGTAGATTGATGATGCCAAGCGCGTGTAGATGTATCAACCTGCACACCTTTGGATCCTCTTGATTCACCTCTAGTTGTATGAATTTACGTATGCTGCCTATGTGTTCACTTAGCGGCTCATCATCCTTCATCTCATGGACATTAAACGCGATCAATCTCTGGTATCGAGCAGAAAATCCGGTTACTTGTTGTATTCGCTGCTTCAACCACAGTACGGTCTCGTTAAGATCAACACTTAATGTCACATCTTGAATTAACCCACACGGGTTTGCGATTTGTACATCAACTCCATTAATACCCTCTGCATTTAGAATGTGATTACTTCTGAGAATCTGTTGTAGACAAGTGACTAAATCCTTATTAGCACCATTAGCAATGTTGATCTGTTTTTCATCCTTAAAAGCTTCGGAATAATGCATATTACGGTAAGCATTCGAATACGCAAGATCAGCCTCAGCATCATGTACTTCAAGAAAGTCTTTAACAGCTTGAAAAAACAGATTCCGATCGACAACATCATTTCTCTCAAGTTGAGCAGAAATCTTTTCAAGATAATAATGAACATCAGTTAGGATAATGGCAAAACAAAGCTCGTTACGATCTGTTTTTCTGAAACCCCAGAGCAGTAACTTGGTTTTTTGGGGTACTATTTTGGTTTCGAATTTTCTAATGAACTCTATCCAGTTGCCGCCGCATAAGACATATTTTATGATATTTGGCCACAATTTGAATTTCAATTCAGATGTCTCCCCCATTTGATCAACAACTGTAACACTGACTTCCTCAACCCTCTCATCACGTTTTAGAAAGCCATTCAAGAGTTCAGAATACGGCAAAGCTAACCTTGCTGGTCGTGATGATACGTCGTCTTTATGTGGTGTCATTTCAAGTAACCATACAGGTCCTCTGCCGCCAAGTTCAGAAATTTTGTTGCGAATAAGTTGAGGAAGGAATGGTGGTGGTGGTGCTGGAACTATACCTCCACGAACAGAAGCGTAACCTTTTTCAACATCTCCATTAGAGCGTACAAGATCAGGAGGTTTATAATCTTTTTCTTTAACATTACCCTCTTGAAGTTGTTTCTGGAAACGCATTGCCCCTGCAAATTCTTCATCGTGATGATGATGAACAGCAACATCTTCTTCTTCTTCAAGATTATGATGATGAACAGCAACATCTTCTTCTTCAAGATTAGCGTTAAACCCCTCAAGAACTGGATTAACATCATTATTTACTACTACTTCACCTTGTTGTTCTTGAACATGTTGATTAGGAAATTGTAGCACCCCTGTAATTTCGTCATTGTGATGATGAATTTGATAATGATTCTGATACGATTCCATGTCAAACATCTCTTCAAATTCATCATTGTATTGATGATGAACTTGATCGTGATTTTCTAACCCTCCTACTGGAATTGGATCATCAAGATTATGATTTTCTGCCATTTTCGTATTTATTATTCTCAATATTCAAGAATCTTGCTACCTTTCTTTCTTTCTGATTTTACTCTTTGCTCTCAAGATTGTTCATACAACAGATTGTTGTTCTGATTTAAACTCAGTTCTTTTATGGCGCCACTTTGATGCTTACAAAAGACTACTACTGCTGAATAAAATAAAGCCCAAACCTATTGGATCAAAAACAAAGCCCACCAATACTAAACCTATTGGATATATACCCAGAACCGGGACATACATTGTTGTTTATGTGATGGCACTTATCTCGAGTCTACATAGCGTATTGTGTTGCATTGTTCTTACTCTAAAAATGTATGGTCTCTAGTCCCTAATGGTCAGTCAATTCTTCAAGATGCAGATTTTGGTATATCCATATGAGACTGGATTCATAAATGGCTAAACAATTGTAAAGATGTTAAAATCTTGAGTATAATTTTCACTACAGCTTGGTCAGTATGGAAGGACATGTGCTATAAACTTTTTCAAATGAAGAATTGTTTTCCTAATACTACTGCTAGACTTGCAATAAAGTTGTCCGAAGAAACAACCAATGATTTACCTGTCCACAATGATATTCATTCTGTCAGGAGTTCATAGCATTCAACAACGTTTGCTAGACATGTCAAACATAGATAACATTTGAAAGATAAAAAACAGAAAATAAAAATGATTCTCCTTAACCAAATCCAAAAGAGAGAAGGAGTATAAATGGACCAGATACAGGACAGAAGCACACACACACCTCACACGCTTACAAATAACAAAGATACATGTGACAGAGTGTAAAAGAGGTATAACAAAGAACTAAATGCTATTACCCCCCCACACACACACACACACCCACCCACCCACCCACCCACCCACCCTCAAGCTGAGCTGTTTGAATTGAGAGATGCCAAACACACACAGCTTGTCTTTCAGAAGTGAGAATCTAGGTCCATGTAAGCCCTTAGTAAAGATGTCAGCCACTTGATCCAACGTGGAGATGTAAGAAACCTTGAGATTCTTAGCTTGTACCAATTCCCTGACAAAGTGAAAGTCCAAAGCCATGTGCTTCATTTTACTATGGAATTGGATGCAAGAGACAGAGCACTGTTGTTGTCACAAGACAGGTGAGGAGGTGTTGGAAGAAAAATATGCAAGTCTTGAAGCAGTTGACATATCCAAACAAGTTCAGCAGCAGATTGAGCCAAAGCCCTGTACTCAGCTTCTGTGGATGATCTAGCAACAATAGCCTTCTTTTTGGATGACCAAGAGATGGGATTATTTCCAAAGAAAATGCAAAAACCTGTAGTTGATCTTCTGTCATCAGGCGACCCTGCCCAATCAGCATCACTAAAGCCTTGAAGAACTTGTAAACCCTTGGAGAAGAATAAGCCATGATCTAAAGTACCCTTGACATATCTAAGGATTCTTTTGGCAGCTACAAAATGGGTAGAAGTGGGTTTATGCATGAACTGACAAACTTGATTTACAAAATAAGCCAATTCAGGTCTAGTCCAGGTTAAGTACTGTAAGGCACCAACTAAGGATCTGTACTCAGTGGGATTGTCCAGAATATCACCATCTGAGCAACTTAGCTTTTGAGACAAAGAGGCAGGGGAAGAACAGGACTTGGAACCAACCATGTTAAACTTAGCTAGCAAATCCAATGCATACTTAGTCTGACACATAAACAACCCAGTTGCATTCCTCTTTACTTCAAGCCCCAAAAAGAAGTGAAGGTCTCCCATGTTCTTAACTGGAAATTGCTTAGTAAGAGTGTTGAGTAAAAGTGAGCAGTGAGCAGCAGAATTACCAGTTAACAGTATATCATCAACATACACTAGAACAATAGTGATGAACTTTCCTTGAACTTGCACAAATAGAGAAGTATCAGCAGCAGAAGCAACAAAGCCAAGAGAAACCAATACAGAATGCAGCTTTGCATACCAAGCTCTGGGAGCTTGTTTGAGGCCATATAAAGACTTGTGCATCTTGCAGACATAATCAGGATGAGCAGGATCCACAAATCCAGGAGGCTGAGTCATGTACACCTCTTCTTGTAAATCTCCATGTAAGAAGGCATTACTCACATCCAATTGAGTAATTTTCCAATTATAGTGAACTGCCAAAGAAATGATGAGTCTGATAGTAGTTGGCTTGGCAACAGCAGAAAAGGTTTCATTGTAATCCAAACCAGGTTGTTGATGAAAACCTTTTGCTACAAGCCTAGATTTAAACTTATCTATAGAGCCATCAGCTTTATGTTTAATCCTATACACCCATTTACATCCAATGGCATGATGACCTGGAGGGAGAGACGTTTTAGTCCATGTACCAGTATCTTGCAGAGCTTTGTGTTCATCAAACATAGAAACCCTCCACTCTGGAATCTTGTTTGCAGATGAGAAGAAAGTGGGAGTGATGGGAAGAGCCTTTGCAAGAAGTGCAGCAGAGAGAGGATGAGTGGTGGCCAGATACACTTTAGGAACATAAATACCAGATTTACCTCTAGTTTGCATGGAATGAGCATTAGTGACAACTGGTAAATTGGTCTGAGTGGCATAAACTGGTGTAATGGTAGGAACCTGAAGGGACTCTGAAATGGCATGACTGACAAGTGAGGGAGGAAGTGAAGGTGCAGTGGAAGTGGACTCAATGATAGAATGAGAAGATTCAGAAGTGAAAGATTCATGAATGAGAATAGTGTAAGAAGGCTTTGGTTGAGATACCAATGATAGATAAGGAAATAAGGTTTCATTGAAAACAACATGCCTTGATACATAAACTCTGCCACTAACAAGTTCCAAACACTTATAGCCCTTTTGGTTTGTACTACAACTAAGAAAGATGCATGCAACACTTCTAGGTAACAGTTTGTTTGCAGCATATGGCCTGAGCCAGGGAAAGCATGAGCAGCCAAAACTTTTTAGAAAATTGTAATCAGGATTTTTGTGAAAGAGCATTTCAAATGGTGTTTTAAAGCCAAAGGATCTAGTGGGTAGTATGTTGATGACATAATTAGCAGTGATGAAAGAATCTACCCAGAAAGATTCAGGTAAATTGGCTTGAATAAGAAATGTTCTGCCAATATCAAGAGTGTGCCTATGTTTGGCTTCAGCTACACCATTCTGTTCAGAGGTATGTGGACAGGTAACTTCATGTATAATTCCATGAGGAGAAGTGAAAGTAGCTAATTCTCCATTAATAAACTCCCCCCACCATCAGTTCTAATGGTAGCAATCTTATGACAAATGGCATTTTCAATATAAGCTTTAAAATTGAAGAAGATTGTCTTCAAATCAGATTTGACATATAAGGGAAACAACCAACAAAACTTTGTATAATCATCAATGATGTTCACATAATATAAGTAACCACTATTAGAAGCAACATGGGAAGGACCCCAAAGATCCATATGAAGTAGTTCTAAAGGCCTAGTTGTAAAACTTGTAGAAACAAGAAAAGGTTGTTTATGAGACCTTCCTAACCGACAACACTCACAAAAAAGTGGGGACTTAACAACATTCTTGATAGATAAATCATTACAGACTCTTTGTAAGACTTGAAAAGAGGGATAAGCTAGTCTGTGATGCCAAATTGTAGAGGACACACTTTGAGCATGAATGGACTGATGAAAATTGATTGGGTACAAGCCATTATTGTGAGGGCCTTGCAGAAGAATCTCCCCAGTATGAAGATCATGCACAGTATAACCAACAGAAGAGAAGGTTATAGTGCAGTTGTTGTCAGTTGTGAACTTATGGACAGAGAGTAGGTTGGTTGATGCTTGAGGAACATGTAGAATCTGATGAAGGTTAAATTGCTTAGAAGGAGTATGTATGAGAGAGTTACCAACTGCAGAAATGGACATACCTTCACCATTAGCTGTTTGAATAGAGTCATAGCCATCATAAGAGCTGTAATCCTCAGCAGGAACAGCAGTAGCAGAAATATGCTGATTAGCTCCACTGTCAGTATACCAGGGGTTCTCACCAAATATGTTAGCTTCAGCTAACATAGCATGAAGATTTGCAGGTGGTTGATTGCCTTGATATGCAAAATTCAATCGATTGGTGCACTCAGGAGCAAGATGATCAGGATCATTACAAATTTGACAAGGAGGATGAGTACTTTTGAATGAAGTAGGTGGAGGTGATGATGTAAAAGATGGGGTAGGCCTTGGATAAAAAGAATAACCACCTCTATAACCTGAATGAGGTGCCCTTCTACCTCTAGGAGCTGAATAATAACTACCTCTCATTGAGGGAGCAGAATATCTGTAATTATAATTTGATAAAAGAGTTCTAGACTGAGAATAGAAAGATTTGTTCTCAGATTCAGCAACTAGAGAGGCATGTTTTGATGAAATAACAACCTCTTCAATTAACAATAGATTATGTAGTTCAACACAGGTTACAGGAGGGCATCTAAGTCTGATATTGGTAGCAAATGAATCATAAGAAGAAGGCAAACCAGACAAAGTAATAACAACACATTCAACATCACTCACAATGGATCCAGCGGCATCCAAGGCATCAACAACTTTCTTAATGGAATTGAGATAAGTTTGAATAGAGTCATTACCCAATTTGATTAAATGAAGTTTGGTAAGCAATTGAATCATGTGAGTTGCAGAAGCTTGAGCAAATCGAGCCGCAAGATTAGACCAAAGTTCATGTGCAGATGTAGCACCATCCACGTAAGGAAGAACAACATCTGAAATCAACGAATTTAGAAGTAGAATAATCGTTGAATCTTCATCTTGCCAAGTCTTGTATGCCGGATTGACGATATCATTGTTCTGATGATTGCGAGATGTATATTGAGGGGGACAAGTTGTAGAACCATCAAGATAAATAGTAACACGAAATTTGTTGAAGAGAGCTAGAACTAGGGATTTCCAAGTGAGGTAATTAGTATCAGTAAGTTTAAAGGAGATGATATTAAGCAGTTGATTGAAAGGAATTTGTGCAAATGTTCGTTGTGCCATTGAAAATTTGTGAAAAAGCTGTTAACAGTAATGGATGAAAAAGAGATCTCAGAGAAAGAAATAGCTCAAAAACAAAATCAAAGTAAACACATAGAAGGAGCTATTGAAGACATGAATTAGAAATCTCTGAGAAGGAGAAATTAACCATGAAGGATCGAGAAACCCCGAGAAAGATGTACTTTCTCAGTCTGATACCAAGATAACATTTGAAAGATAAAAAACAGAAAAGAAAAATGATTCTCCTTAACCAAATCCAAAAGAGAGAAGGAGTATAAATGGACCAGATACAGGACAGAAGCACACACACACCTCATACACTTACAAATAACAAAGATACATGTGACTAGGGGTGTACATCAGGCCGGGCAGGCCAACCCAAGCCCGATTATAGCACAGGCCTGGACGGACGGGCTTGTAGTCATTACTACCCATTAAGTTTAACAGGCCAGGCCGGGCCGGGCAATAACAAAAATTTAATGCCCATGGACCGTCCATACCCGTGAAACAATACAGGCCAGGCCAGGTCGGGCCGGGCAGGCCTCGGGCCCAAGAGATAATTTAAAAGTTTAAAGTATATATGTTTATTTTTTTGGCTTAATGAATGATGATATATCTGTAACTCGTTCAAGTGATAGTTCAATCAATTCATATTCATTACTGTGAAATGTAATTCAGAATTTTCTCTAACCCCAATAAATTATCCACATATGAAATTTAAGTTCTTGAGAAATCCATCACACTAGTAGAAAACTTTATTCGAGGCTATTGGCAGTAAGGCAGGCCAAGTAACTAAACAGGCTACCGGGCAGGCGAACAGGCTAGACTCCAATATTTGAATAAAAACCCGGATCCGCCCACTTATAATTATCGGGCAGGCCGGGCTATCCCATGACAGGCTGTCGAGCGCCCATGGGCTCCTTCGGACCCGGGCGGTACATGGCAGGCCGCAGGCTTCCGGGCATTGTGTACACCCCTACATGTGACAGAGTATAAAAGAGGTGTAACAAAGAACTAAATGCTATTAAACATCTCTTCAAATTCATCATTGGATAGATGAGACCTGTATTCAGCTTCTGTTGAACTTCTGCCCACACCATTCTATCTTTTGCTTAACAAAGAATTGGATTAGTTCCAAAAAAAAGATACAAAACTCACACGTAGATTTTCTTGTATCAATATAGAACTTGCCCAATCAGCATAAGTAAAACCATGAATAACAAACAATCCTTTGGAAACCAACAAACCATAGTCAAAGAGTTGACTTAATGCATGTCTAAATCCTTTTGGATATTGTAAAATGAACATTTGTAGGTGCTTGCACGTGAAGACCGTTAGAGCATTGCTCGGCCGAACTCACAAGTGTTGTTATCTCAAGCTTGTTATCAAATTTAGTTGATCAAGAATATATATTTATTTTTAGTCTACATTTAGTCAAGTCTCGGATTAGGATAAAAGTGTGTAGTTGAGTATCGGATATCATTGCGTTCTACCGTTTGAAGGCGAAGATCAACCGAAGTTTTTCGAGAACTTTTTCAACAAAAGGTAAGTGAAGACCGAACCACCTATTTCCCAAGTTTTCACCTTTTTATCTATGAGACATTGTCGTATGACTAAATTAGACAGTACAAGCATAATAGAAATTTCGAGTCAAGTTTATCTTGATTAATTTTTCAAAATATGACTAAACTTAAGAACATTTGTTCATACTATATGAATTTGGTTTAAAATAATTTATTATTTATAACCTAAATAGCCCAAACTTATAGATTTAATCATTTGAAAATAGCATGGAACAGTGATATGTGTCATTGATTTTATTCGGGAATGTTTCGAATTGATTGTTAGAGAGATATATAAAACTACTGTAAATTTGGATACATGACAGTATGCATACCAGTTCACATACTAGAAGAACTGTTATAAGTCCTTAGCCGCAGTACATGTACCTAGTACACGTACCGGCGTAGCTATAGTTCGGCAATAACTTTTTTGTACGCATAGTCGCATACCAAGGATCCCTACCACAAAAAGTTTGTTGATCGTGAACCAGGAAAGTTACGCATACCTAGTATGCAAACCAGAAAATATTTGTTGGTTTTAAAACCGAAAAAGGTACGCATTACCAGTATGCAAACCATAAAAGATATGTGAGTTCCTGAGCTCGTTTTTGTCTTAAGGGTATACATACCCAGTACACGAACCATGACAAAAATATTCACGAACATGTATAATACACATACTTACCCCGTCGAATATTTTCAGATGCATCCGAATTATTTATCTGAGATAATCGACATTTGAAAAAATCTCTAAAAACACTATATAGACATATTGATCACATGTGTGACTCGATATTAAAGTCTTAAAGTGTTATATGAAAATGGTTTAGCTTATCCTTCAATTGGCTAGCTTCGGCTAACCTTCATAAACATGTCACTATACATGGTTCGGTTACGGTTCATCCTAACCAAAGTGTATATTCTTTTATGTTAATCTCAAGTCAATTTTTTCATCTAACGCTGATTTTTGATTGCTTGGTTCCAAAGCTATCTTAGCTTAAACCTAAAGCAACCTTGATCTTAAAAGTCTATATAAGGAGAACCTCAAACAACTGGGATCTTTGAATCCCTGACATTGTTCTTGTGTGTCATAGTTGTAAACTAGAGTCATCCTATCCTTAAAACCCTTTTAGGATTTAGCGACTAAAAATACTTCACATAGGAATTCGTGAAGCCAGGTCCAACTATCCTTATCTTGATAGTTCGTGTATCCTGATCTTACCTTATTTTTCGAGTTAGCTCCAACATGTAAGATAGATAGAAATCGCACAGTATCTTCATCTCAGACTTTGTGATTCCACAAGTTTATACTTGTGATGAGAATATTAATCTAGGTTGCTCATCGGGAGTCATAAGATCGGATTTTGAGGTTTGCTAGACTTTGTTTGTCGCAATCGATTTCCTACCTCACCTTGATCTTTGATCCGAACGGAAATCACATATAGGCTTATCTGTGGGAGGAATATTGGTTTAAAGTCTTCAATTGAGTTGAAGCAACTCTTAGTCTATAAAGGACGTCAACTAAGGGAATCAGTTGTGCGGAGTCCTGCTGGGATTTAAGAGGCGTAAGGAGCGCGACTGTAACTGAATTGTTGTGACGGTTTAATTCGGTCTCAACTACATTCCAGTACGAAGTTTTGATACTAGGCTAGTGTCTGTAGCGGTTTAATACAGTTTGTTGTTCAAATATGGACAAGTTATCTGGGTTTTTCTTCATTTGCAGTTTCCTCGTTAACAAAATTTCTGATGTCTGTGTTATTTGTATTCCACATTATATAGTTTATCTTTATGATTAAAATATCATAGGTTGTACGTTAATCAATAAAAGTAGATATATTCATCCTTGTTTGTTGGATACGACTTGATTGATCTTTGGAATCGTCCAAGTACTCTCACGGGACAATCAGGTTCACGGACTTGTCTCTATTAACATTCTGATTGTGAGAGAAAGAGATATAAGCTCTTCATATAATTCCTGATTTAGATTCATTAAGTTGAACTCTCGTAATTGTATTCGAGGTTACTCCATATAGGTTTCCTAAGAAAAAGTTGGTGGTGTATTTTGGTACCCCCGCGTTTTCAAAGACACACTTGATTGTCTGTATACCAAATATCAGGTCTGGTCCAATTGTCCCATCTGACTTTGAAAGCTGAGTAGAAGGAGACGTATTATTGCAGGGCTTTGCACCAGTCATATTGAACTTCTCAAGAAGATCTAAAGCATACCTAATTTGGTAAGAAATAAGTGTTCAAAAATCCTCTTCACCTCAAAACCAAGAAAATAGTGAAGTGGCCCTAAATCCTTGATAGGAAAGTGTTCTTTAAGCTGAGAAATAAAGGATGCACAAAACTCAAAAGTATTACTAGTAATGAGAATATCATATACATATACTAGGATAATGGTGATTCTAAATCCATATTTATGTACAAACAAAGCTAATGAAGGTTGAAATCCATGAGAAACCAGAACAGTCAATAATTTTTCATACCATGCCTTAGGTGCATGTTTCAAGCCATAGATAGATTTATAAAGTATGCAAACATGATTGGGCTCAGATTCATCCACAAAACCAGGTGGTTGCTTCATATAAACAACTTCAGTTAAGTCTCCATGCAAAAAAACATTGGTTACTTCCAACTGGTTAACCTGTCAACCAAAGTTAACTGGCAAAGATATAACTAATCTGATGGTTGTTGGTTTGGCCACTGGACTGAATGTCTCTGACTGATCAAGACTTTTTTGCTCATGAAAGCTTTTGGAAACAAGTCTGGACTTGTACCTATTGATGAAGCCATCAATATTGTGTTTAATCATATAAACCCATTTACAACCAACTATGTTATAAGATGGATAAGGATCAACTAAAGTCCACATACCTGCATGATACAGGTATATCCGTACTCCTTTAGGGAACTTAGTTAACCTCAAGCTGAGTTGAGGGAAGAAACCTATTCTAGGCATGAATCCTTGTTTAGGCAGAATTCCTAGATAGGGAAGAGTTTTGTTTTAGGCAATACTCTTAGTTTAGGAAATAGATTCCTAATAGAAGTCCTTGATCGGCTGAGTACGATGAAGACTATAAATAGAGAGCTTTGGCTAATAGCTAAACACACAGATACTAGGCACAGAAAACCTAGAGAAAGCTTACAACAATACTTTTGCAAGCTTAGCAAACAATTTAAGTTTAATCCACTGTTTAGAGAGATTGTGAGCGTAACAAAGAGAGAATTGTAATCGTTTTCTTGTTCATAATCTAAGAGAAGATATTTTCTTCGAATTACTACTTGTGTTCAGTTTTCTAAGTTTCTCGTCTATTATTATTCTGAATTCCGCCTTTATAGTAATAGTTACCAAGGTATAGAGATCAATACGTATCAAGTTGGCATCACGATCAAGGTGAGTTTTTAGGGTAAATCCCTGTGGTTTATGGTTTTCACTAGATATCTCTACATAAAGCTTGGTGAGGTACTCGAGAAGTTGGAAGACGTTAAGAAAATAAGGGGATCAAGGATGACAAATTCAGATGGTGATCCTAAGGAAGGCGAACCACAAACTATGGAAGAAAAGGTGGCTACGCCGCAGTATGTACATGAAGTCTATTCAAGTTACCCTTCAGGAATTGAGTGAATGTATTCGTTCTCATACACCTAAGAAGAAGACAAATAAAAAGGTTACACCTTCATCTGAAGCTTCGGAAAAAGATGATTCTGAAGAAGACGATTCACAAGAAGAAGAAGAAGAAGAAGACGAAGAAGAAAAGGAGAAAGAGTTTCTTAAAAGTCCTACATCAACTAAACCTCATGGTAAGAATATGAAAATTGATTTTCGTGTTGATATTCCACTTTACGATGGGAGTGTCGATGTAGAAAAATTAGATGATTGGATTGAACGTCTAGAGAATATGGTTCAAAGGAAAAGATTGCTTTCGCGGCATTGAAGCTACAAAAGCATGCTCTAACCTGGTGGAAAGCTTATCAAACATAAAACCTAGGTAAAAGAGTATTGTCGTGGAAAAGATTCAAGGCAGTCGTAAGGAAACAGTTTTATCCGGTTGTCTACCTTGAGGAGAGATGGTTCAAGTGGTACAACTTGAAGCAGACTTACAACCAAACCGTACAAGAATATACTTCGGAATTTCAGAATCAAGCTATGATTTTGGACTTAGACTTAGGAGATTATGTTATCTACATGAAATATATTTCCGGGTTCCATGAGTATATACTAAGGAGTTGAAGATGTTTTCGGTGGATACTATCTCCGAAGCAAGTATAAAAGCTAATGCCATTGAGGGTAGGCTTAAGAAATCTGATTCAAAGGGAAATACTAAGGTGAAACTGAGGTACCACTGTAAAAGGAGGTGAAAGGAGCAAAGAAGAAGGGAAGTCTAGTGACAAGGAAGGTTTGTCTTGCACTCATTGCAAGCAAACATGTCACATTGTCGACAAGTGTTGGGTTAAGAACCCTCATCTAAAGCCTAAAGGGTTGCAGAGGAAAGAAGCCAAGAAGGCAAAGACTAGTCGCTCAAACTCCAAAAGAAGTCCACGGACTAACGGAACCCAATTCAAAGCTTTCTCTTATGACAGGGGTAAAAGAAAGACCTTCAAAAGATGATCTTAGGGAGCAACTCTTCACAAGAAAGATGCAAGTCAAAACTTCACTAGTTGATGCTTTGTTATTGACCGGAAGTCGAAGAATTTGCTTTCAAATTCTTTGGTGCGAAGTTAGGTTTGAAGACTTTCAAACATCCAAAACCATACCCTTTAGGATGGCTTCAAAAGGAAGGGGGCTTACAAGTTTCACAAAGAAAGTGCACGTTCAAATTTGCTCTAGATGAGTCATATATTGACGAAGTTACATGCGACGTAGTTCCTTTGGATGTTTGTCAGGTGGTACTAGGTAGTCCTTACCTATGGGATAGAGATGCAACTCTACACATGAGGGAACAAAAGTACACCTTTAACAAAGATGGAGAAAGTTTTGTGATTCGGGCTATTGATTCTCCTCTTGAGGGAGCAAGTCTGATCACAGCCACTCAGGCTAAGCGGTTGGTGAATGCTAGCACGAAGTTCATTCTCCTTGTGATCCGTTCTCTTGAGGAGAACCGAGTATAGTTTGTTTGGCAGCCTTGACTACACAACAAGAAGATGACCTAGAAAGGTTGAAGTTGAAGTACAAGGATTTATTTTCAGATGTCACAGGATTACCTCCAAAGAGGAGTGTGGAGCATGAGATCATGTTGACCAGGGAGAGTTCTCTTCCTAATGTAGGTATTTATCGCACGACCATAGAGGAATCTAATGAGATCAAGAAACAAGTCCAGGAACTTTTAGAATTAGGAATAATATTGCCAAGTGCTTCACCTTGTGGATCAACGGTGTTGTTGGTTCCAAAGAAAGATGGAGGCTGGCGCATGTGTATTGATTATAGATCGTTGAACAAGATCACAATCAAGAATCGTTACCCTTTACCTAGGATAGACGACATGATGGATCAGTTGGAAAAATCTCGAGTCTTTACAAAGTTGGATTTAAAATTCGGATATCACCAGATGAGAGTTCGAGAAGATGACACATGGAAAATTGCTTTCAAAACCAAACAAGGCTTGTTCGAATGGTTGGTGATGCCTTTTGGTTTGTGTAATGCTCCAAATGACGTTTATGCGTTTGATGAATGATTTGTTACGACCTTTTATAGAAGATTTTGTGATTGTTTACTTGGATGATATCCTAATATACAAAGCAGAACTTGGGAAGACCATCTCGCTCACGTTGAGAAGGTGTTTAAAGTATTACATGAAGGCCAACCAAGTTGAACGTAAAGAAGTGTGAGTTTGGGAAAGAGGAGTTAGTGTATCTCGGATTTATTGTTGGTGGTGGACAACGGAAGATCGATACAAGGAAGGTTGAAGTGATCACTAAGTGGCCTAGACCTAGTACTGTAACTAAAATCAGGAGTTTCTTAGGGGCTTGCACCTACTTGCGTAAGTTTATCCGGCATTTTTCAAATATTGCAGGACCATTACATGGTTTGACGGGAGCTAAGGCAAAGTTTGAATGGCATCAAACTCATGAAGACGCTTTTCGGTTACTAAAAAGAAAGATTTCGAAGCACCAAAGTGTTGGCATTGCCTAACCTACAACGTACTTTTGAAGTTGAGACCGACGCTTCTAACTATGCATTGGGAGGAGTGTTGTTACAGGATGGTAAACCAGTGGAGTACCATTCAGAATTGTTCTCAGATGCTATTAAGAACTACGCACCTTATGACAAAGAATTTTATGCTTTATATCAATGTATCAAGCATTGGCGAGTGTATCTCTTAGGTAAAGAAGTAGTGGTACATTCAGATCACAAACCGTTGGAGTATCTACATGCACAGATGAAACTACAACAAGCCCGGCACATGAAGTGGATGTCTTACTTGATGACTTTCAATATTCTCATTAGGTACAAGAAGGGAGTAACAAACAAGTTGGCAGATATGTTATCTCGACCTCCGCCCGAGCATTAATGGTGGCCATGAGAATTCAGCCAATTGTCCCTCAAGAGTATGCGGAATCATACGCATCCAGCAAAGACTTCAAGAAGGTATTAGAAGGTGTAAATAGTGGTTTGAAAAGCGAGTATGAACTCCGAAATAGATTGTTATACAAAGGTCAGTTACTTTGCATACCAGAAGATGGAGATCATTTACAGTGGTTGAGAGAGGCACACACTTCTAGAGTTGCTGGACACTTTGGGATGAATAAAACTCTACTTAACCTCCGGCGTTATGTATTTTGGCCGAAGATGCAAGATGATGTGGCTAAGTTAGTTAGAGGGTGTAAGTTGTGCAGCACATCTAAACCTTCCAACATAATACATGGTTATATCTACCATTACCGGTACCATCAAGGCCTTGGGAGAGTATTTCTATGGATTTTCTTGGTGGGTTACCGAAGACCAAGTCTGGTCATGATTACTTGTTCATTGTGGTCGACCGATTCAGCAAGATGATTGCATTAATTCCATGTACAAAGACGGTAACGGGAGCCGGTGCAGCAAAGCTCTTCTTTGAGCACGTGTGGAAGCATTTTGGTTTGCCTACTTCGATTATTTCTGATAGGGATAGTCGATTCCTTAGTCACTTTTGGGATTCTTTATGGAAGATGATGGACACTAGGTTGAAGAAGAGTACATCTTTTCATCCACAAACAGATGGACAAACATAAGTGGTCAATAGGACTATGGTTCACATATTAAGGGGATATAATTCTAAGCATCCTAAAACTTGGGATGAGAGTTTACCGTATCTACAGTTTGCTTTCAATAGAGCAGTTCACAGTTCTTCGGGGAAATCTCCTTTTGAGACGTGCTATGGTTACTTACCACCTAGTCCTTTCGATCTAGTATTTTCTAGTGACACCTCAATGGGGGGAAAGGAAGGAAGTGAACGGCAAAAGGCACAAAAGTTCTTGGAGAAGATATCTCAGATTCATGCGACTGTTGAAGCACAACTAAAGAAGTCACAAGCCAAATACAAAGCAAAGCATAACAAGCATCTTGTACCTTGTAACTTCGGTATTGGTGACTTGGTATGGTTAAAATTAGGTAAGGAACGACTGAAGGGGGAAGGTAAGAAGTTGCAACCATTGAGGTATGGACCATTTCGTATTCTCGATCAGATTGGTGACAATGCCTTTCGTCTAGATCTGCCACCTTATCTAGGAATATACTCGGTCATAAATGCCGAATACTTGAAGTTGTTTGAACCACAATTACTTGATGATGACGGCGACGACACTATGATCTTACCACGAGTAGAAGACTTATGGTTTGATAGATAGGAACCACTCAAGGAAGACTGCATATTGGAGCGAAGAGTGACTAAAACACGACAAGGAGAGAAAGAAGCCTTTCTAATTGGATGTCAAGGTCAAGTTCCTAGCAAGGATAAGTGGTTTAACAAGGAAAAAGGGGCTCTTGAGTTCCCTAAAATTCATTTTTAACTCTCACAGGAGTTCAAGTTCTTAAAAGGGGGACCCATGATACAGGTGTATCCGTACTCCTTTAGGGAACTTAGTTAACCTCAAGCTGAGTTGAGGGAAGAAACCTATTCTAGGCATGAATCCTTGTTTAGGCAGAATTCTTAGATAGGGAAGAGTTTTGTTTTAGGCAATACTCTTAGTTTAGGAAATAGGTTCCTAATAGAAGTCCTTGATCGGCTGAGTACGATGAAGACTATAAATAGAGAGCTTTGGCTAATAGCTAAACACACAGATACTAGGCACAGAAAACCTAGAGAAAGCTTACAACAATACTTGTGCAAGCTTAGCAAACAGTTTAAGGTTAATCCACTGTTTAGAGAGATTGTGAGCGTAACAAAGAGAGAATTGTAATCGTTTTCTTGTTCATAATCTAAGAGAAGATATTTTCTTCGAATTACTACTTGTGTTCTGTTTTCTAAGTTTCTCGTCTATTATTATTTTGAATTCCGCCTTTATAGTAATAGTTATCAAGGTATAGAGATCAATACGTATCACTGCATCCTTTAAAGAAGTGTATTCATCAACCATTAAGTGTTTCCAATTTGGATTCTTGATTTTCTTTGAGAAACAGGTAAGAGTTGAAGGTGGTATAGTAGTAGTCAAATTAGCAGACAAGACATGCTTTGTGCTAAAAAAATTAGGTCTAAAGATACTCGATGATCCTCTAGTTAGCATTGGATGAGAAGTAATAGTAGTAGCTGAGACAGATGTTGGAGATATTGAAGCAAAAATATCGGTGATTGTGACATAGGGTGAAGTAGTAGAAAGTATGTCAGAAGCAGCAATATGTATAGATTCATAAACTGTGTCAGATGAAGAAACTATGTCAGATGTTGCAGTAGGTGTGTCAGATACTGCAGTAGATGTGTCAGATGCAGAAATTTTGTTTGATGGAGAAAATCTGCCAGAAACAGATGAAGTAGAATAAGCATTGCCAGAAATAGATGTGGTAGGAATTAAATTCCTGCTTCTTAGAGGACATGAATTATCATCGAACACAACGTGTCTTGAGGAATAAACTTTACCAGTTAAGGGATATAAACATTTGTGCCCCTTGTAAGAGAACTTTAACCAATTGAATACACAATGAATGCTTCTCGGCTGCAACTTGTGTGGATTATGTGGTGTTAGCTATGGAAAACAAGAAGAACCAAATGATTCAGAAAAGTATAATCCGAAGGCTTGGCAAAGAGTTCATCATAAGGGGATATGAAATTAAGACTTCTAGTAGGCAATCTGTTAATCATTAAAAAAAATATTGAAAAAAGATTAACAATTGAAACAATTTAGTGAATCAGATTTCCTAAAAGAACAAAAAGGATGTGGGAATAAAATCAATAAATTGAAACAAGAGATTCCAAAGGAGAATCATAAAATCAGATTTCCAATTATATCAAGACATTCCAATGGAGATTGGGCTTTTGAATTTTATTTTTTTTGTATGTAGACATAATGCATTCTTCAAGTGTTGCCGAGTCATTTTACATCTTGATTAATAAAGATAAAAAGTTGTCTGCTTATGCTCTTCTGGATGAGATAAGGTTAGTACGATTTTTACTTTATTATTGATTTATTTTTTGTTTATTTAATGAAGATGCTTTTTATTTTGTGTACATAGTTGTGCAGAGGTTGATTGTTTTCAACATGTCCATGTTTTGCAACAATGTGTATATAGTTGTACACATATATTTTATTTATATGTATGTTGGTATACACATGTTTATTTTGTTTTTGAATGTGTGTTTAATTAGTTATGCAACTTTACGTTTTGTTTATCCAGATTATTTTGATTAATGTTTTGTGTTTTATTTTCAGGTTGAAGATTATGAAGATGAATTCTAAGATAAGGGTATAATCTCTAGAAACTTTCAACATTAGTCTCACTCCTATATACGAGGTTTTACAAAAGGAGAAAATCGACATTGGACGTCGTACATGGAGTGTTAGTGAGTCAGGGGATAGATCGTATAAATACCCTCGAGAATAATGTCTTGAGGCTGATCTAGCTGGTGATAAAATCAATACGTTGGGAAGAGGACTTGAAATTTTTCAATGATAGCTTAAATAAATTAACCTCAATGGAAGCAAGTAAAAATCTTCGTGATACAAGAGGATTAGGATATAAGGAATAAATGCTTCAATTACTATGTAAATGCGAAGACATCTGATATTTCGAATTGGAAACCATCCAAATAGTATGAAGGAGAAAGTAATTGTTGCAAAACCCATTTATAAATAGGTCCTGAAATCTAGCATACAACAACCAAATAGAAACCATAAGTCTATCACAAGAAAAACACTCAGATGTTAACCGTTGGTGACAATGATTACGAATGACTAGCCAATAGACTCAAGAAATACCACATATTTTCTAATGTCTAGTATGAATAACGTTTTGATAATGATACTCTTTATCACAAGTCAAGGAAGAAAAACTGGAGTAGGAAAAAGATAACTCAAACCAAGCAAGTGGTCAAGAATTTTGATTCTGTCTTAGTCACCGTGACGAAGAAGACTAGACTGACCTGAACACAACCTAGTTTGGTTGGAATGCATGCTCACTTTTGTGCTCAAACAATATCCATGCCCACATAAAAATGCATAGGTTCCTGAAACAACATATTGGTATACAAATCCATACACTACTACAACAAATCTGAGACAAACAATATCCATGCCTACATAACAGGAAAATATATCCCTGAAATAACAAGTCGGATACAAATCTGTACACTGCCACAAAAATGTGAGAAAAACAACATCCATGCCCACAAAACAGTCCATATATCACTGAAACAACATTTATATTTGTGTAGTAATATATACACTACTACAATAAATTTAAGGAAAACAACATCCATGCCCACAAAACCGTTCATTTATCCATAAAACAACATGACTGTGTACAAATATATGAAGTGTTACAATGAATGTGAGAAAAAACATTCATGCCCACAAATAAGTCAATATATATCACTGAACCAACATATCGGTATACAAATCTATACAATACTACAACAAATCTATGAAAAATAATATCCATACACACCAAATATGCCAATATATAACTGACACAACATGTCGGCGTACAAATCTGTACAGTACCGCAACAAATATAAGGAAACAATATACATACACACTAAACATGCCCATATATAAATGTAACAGAAGATCTTACCTTTTTCTAGTTGAATAGATATTAAATCATCCGTTTGTTGTTGTTTTGTTTTCCTTGAAGGTCTTGATTTTTTATAGTTGCTAATTTCATTTTAGATGATGATGATTTTGGACTTTGTGCTACTTGAAAATATGTTGAATCTAATTCTTGTTGTTGTCTTGTTCTCTTCGAAGCTCTTGATTTGGTTTCTTCCACTGATTCCCGTTTAGACGATGATGATTTTGGAATGTTTTGTTGTTGCTTCTTCTTCACAATGATGTTACTCACTACAAAAAAATGATTTATTGCAGCAGTTTTGCAACTGCATTTTTCATCAACGGCTTATGATGATGGAGATTTCTTCCAGATTATGATGTTGAAAACGCATGGGATACCAAATACACCCAACTTTTTCGTTCGAAAACTTATATAGACAAAACTTAACACAATTGCAAGTAGACCAACTTAATGATCGTTGAAAATATGTATATAGAGTTAATATCTCAACCTCTACTCAATCAGTATGTATATAGACACAAGGTCCGTGAACCTGATTGTTAAGCAGAGTACTTGGGCGATCTCATAAATCAATACCCAAGATCAATCTAGTCGTATACAAATAATTCAATCGGAATTCTGCCAAGTGATTAAACTTGTTATATATCTTTCAATATACCATTTCTACTAGAAACAAGTCTCTTAATCGATTACAATTAAGCGGGCGTATCTACTTAGATTGGATACGTATAAACCTGTGTAAATCCAATTGTAAAGATAAACAATATAATACGAAAAAGGAAAAACACAAGATACCAAATTTTTTTGTTAACGAGGAAACCGCAATAGCATAAAAACCACGGGACCTCGTCCATATTGAACACCACACTGTGTTAAGCCGCTACAGACAGTAGCCTACTATCATACTTCGGACTGGAATGTAGTTGAGACCGATCCACCCTCCAAGCGATTCAGCTACAGTAGCGCTCCTTACGTCTCTTGAACCTAGCAAGGTTTCTACACACTTTATTCCCTTATCTAACGTCCTTTACAGCCTAAGAGTATCTTCAGCCGAAGTGAAGACTTTTGATACCTATCTGCCCCTAATAGATAAGCATAATTGATTCCCATAGATCAAAGATCAAGGTGTGAAAATCTGTTTGCAATAGACAAGCTAGCAATCCTCACAAATCGAGAACTTACGACTCCCGAAGAGCAGCCTAGATTCTTAATCGCCTCCCAAGAACAATCGTTGAAAGATCAACTAAGATCAGTCTTTCGATATCTATCTTGAGGAATCACAAAGTCTGAGATGAAAAAACTTTATGATTACTATCTATGTTGCCTGAAAGAGATTATGAAAACCTCGATAACAAAAAAACAAGATCAGGATACACGAACTACCAAGTTAAAGATAGTCAGACCTGGATTCACGAATCCCCAAGCAAAGTATTTTTAGTCGTAGGCCTAAAAGGTAAATAGAGGCGACTCTAGAATCAACTAGGACATAAAGTGTCAGGGATTTTTTTTCCCAATTGACATAGATGCTATGTTTATAGTTTTCAAAGACCAGGGTTAGTTTAGAATTCAAGCTAAGATAATTCGAGAATCAAGCAAACAATATAAGTCGTCAAACTACAATACAAAACTATACACATAGGTTTGGTTACTGACCCGTGTATAATGACTGTTCGGTTTGGAAAGTTATCCAAAGAACTAAAAGATACTTTATCGATGTTCATTTAAACACCTAAGAAAGTAATCATGATTCAAATACATAAGTGTTTAAGTAATCAATGAAGTCTTAGAAGTATTTAAGAGAGTTCTAAACATATTAAAATAATAAGTCTTTGAGCATCTGCTAAACATTGTCAGGACAGTTGGTATAATGGTATGCCAACCGCAATACTTGTTCATGAGTCAGGGTTCTATGGTTCTTGAACAGGGTTCACCAACCCTACTAGACTACCAAACTCAGTTGACCTCGATTTTTGAACCAGATTCGCCAACTGCTAGCCAATTAATCCATCTTATAAAATTAGTTCACCACGGTTTGCCAAACGGGTTCGTGGACTTTTCCCAACTGAACTTGTGGTTTGCAAACTGGTTCGCCAACCTTCCTGTATCTCAGATATCTATGGTTTGCAAACTGAGTTCACCAACCTACCCTGAGTAGAAATTCTAGTAAGTTCATATTCCCCTCTTATGATGTTTGAAACATTCCCAAGTGATTTAATCATTCGCATGGGCATTTTGTTAACTGATCCACAAATTATTTCATATTACTAATATTGTTAAGGAACTTTGAACATCTAATTGCTAAATCATATTCCTAAATTTTTCACAAGACAAGCTTGACTCGAAACACCTTCTTTGTGAATCTACTATAAGTCATACAACATAGTCTCAATAAATAGAATGATGGTATGGTGAGTAAAATAGAATAATTCAGTCTTGACATACCTAATATAGAAGTTCTTTAAATATCTTCGTGGATATTCACTCTTCAAGGGTGATCTATGATACTCAACTACAATTTAACCTGTCCGAAACTTAACTTAGTAGACTAGAAATCAAGATATAGTTTTGATCACATAACATTGACAACAATCTTGAGGTAGCAAAACTTGTGGGTTTAACCGAGCAATGCTCTAACAAATGTTTTTGGTTTTCTCTCAGTTAGGGTTTTAATTTCTTTCTATACCGATTTCTTCTCTTGTTTAACTGATTTTTTTGATTTTTTTCATTAACTTTTTCAGTTTTTATTCAGGTATAAAAGATGAATAACCTGGCAACTCCTAATGGAATGTTTCAGTTACAAACAAGTTGTATAATTTGCTGCACGTTTGCATTATGAAAACTGTGCGAAGGATAATAACGTCTTTATATTTTTTTAAAATAACTACTGGACTACTCTGTACCTACTTGACTCGGGCTCGACTAACTAGTATTTTTGGACAAGTTTTGGACCAAATCGTATTTCCCTATCGGTTTTGGCCTTAATTACCTTCCACCCGACTTGCTAATGGCAGGTAGAAGCAAAATCATCATTTGAGCCTTCCCACCATGATATATAGGAAGGTTAGATCCTACTCGTCTTATTGTGTGACCAAATCCAGCCGATACAAGTCTAACAATGCTATTTTTTTCCTTTTAAAGAAATTTAGTTAAAATCTCATAGAAATATTGGCGAATCAACATTTTCAAAAGCATAAAAAATCTTGCATTCAAATAAGATAAATCATTCATGCTTGGCAAGGTCGAATGTACACACCTGGTCAATTGTTATCATAAGTATCTTTTTTTTTTTTGGATTTAATGATGATCTAAAAAATGACTCATTTGATATTATATAATTTTAATCTCGTTTGTGATGCTGAATAATCTTTAGAACATCTACTTTTCCATTGTCACTTTGCTAAATCAGTTTGGGTTGTAAGTCTCAACCCAGTAGAATTAAAATTTAGTACCACTACAACTTTCTTAGAAATCTGCAAGGTATGGATGGCTCAACCAAACAAAACCTTACTAATAGAGATTATCATGGAAAAAATATGGTTTATTTGGAAAGAAAGATGTGACAGAGTTTTTGAAGAAAAAAAACCAGAAAACTAGCTAGTCTACAACTAGCCCTGGAAATCCAAAGAAATATGAATTACTGGAGTAATGATAAAACTAGAGCTCACCCTAGCTCATCTATACATACGAAACATTCCAGAATAGTTTGGAAACTACCTAGCACTTCGCAATAAAAAATTAACTCTTATGCATCATGGATATCCAAAGATAGACCAACAGGTTATGATATAATTCTACGTAATGACACAAGTACTTTTGAGAAACGAAAAGCAGGGCCCTTCACAGCGTCATATCCTGAAGAGGCAGAGGCAATAGGATTTCTTTAAGCATCTAAATGGGCAACAGAGCAAGGCATATCCAATTTCAGCATGGAAGGGGTATGCAAAAATCGCTTTGATTCCTTGAATGAGTCTCATTCCTTTATATTGTGGCAAAATCAAACTATTATGGATGCAGTGAAGTATGAAATTAGTTTTTTTTTATCTACTTTTCTAGGTTTTTTCTTTGTTCCAAGAACAACCAACAATCCAGCTGACCTTCTCGCAAAGGAAGCTAGGATTTTCCGAGGCACTTGTAATTGGGGTAGTACTCCACCTTTTTGTATTACTGAAGCTTTGGAAGTACATAAATCAAATGTCAGGCACTCATCAGCCGTTTTGACATTCGATGGCTCTACTCCACCAGATGTAAGGGTTTGTAACACCCCAGATTAGCTCTTTAAAATGAATAACTTACAAAAAAAAAAAAAAAAAAAATCTCGTTAATCTTATAATTAACTATTAAAACCCTATTAACTACATGAAACTAGAGTTCCAGTTCAAGATGATAATGACTAGCAAAATAAGAAAAATTTGGTGCTATTATAGGAGGAAGTCCAATGTCTCCCCAAACTCAACCAAACACTCTTTCATTCGAAGAAATGTAAGATAGTCTTCCCTAAACAAAAATTTATCCATCATATGAAAAAAACATACAAGATAAAAGCGGCATATAATTTGCCTCCCATGATTGTGTGGGTTTAAAATATTCTCATAAATGTCAATTAGCTGAAAATTTTAAATTGTGGGGCCAACATCAACTACAAGCATCGTTTTTTGAGAATGCTCTAAAAGAAACTTATTTTTATATAAATAATAAGCCTCTTCACGAGATTGGTACAAGCCTCCCAGTCATATCTAGGTCAGTTAGTTGTTTGACTTCAAATAGACTCGCATTCAGGTAGTTGTATTCTTTTTTCTTCACTCATTCGCAAAAAATCATATTCTTCTTCATCTTTTTTGATTCCATCCTCCGATTAGAATTTGTGTTGTCTTAATAGGATATACTATGTATTTTATAAAACAACAAGATGAAACCCTATAATTCAATTTGTTCCGTATACTTATTTCTACATAAAATCCTTCGATTAACTCCTTATTGTGAACCATCTTTTAAGACTTCAATATCAACAATTCTCACTTTAGCGTAAACCCTGTAGGATCATAATATCGCAACGTACAAGGCTCGCGGGATTAATAAACGACGGTGTCGCGAGGCGGTCGCAGGGAGCTAGAATAAACGACGCGATGAATAACGACAAACAAAACAATTGGAAGACATGAAACCTGGCGAGGGCTAAGAAGTGTCGCGGGAATGAATATTTGTGCATTTGCGACACTTCGCGAGACATTCCCGAAAATAAAATGGAGGCACATATCAAGGAGAGATAATAGACTCGCAGACGCTTTTGCCTTTATATCAAGTATGACGACAGACCCGACTGCGAGGAATATCAAAATACGTACGCCATCGGGCGCCATCAATTAATAAAGAGGAAGGACAAGAAGCGAGATATAATGATGGTGGTAGATGAAATGCAATGTCGCGAGGAAGACCGGAGAGTAGAACTTCACGCGTACTTAATGAAAGGAGAGGTACCAAGAAATAGATTGGAAGCACACAAGTTAAAGAGCCGGGCAACAAATTATGAATTACGAGATGGCGTGCTTTATCGGCGATCTTTTGATGGGCCTTCGCTTGATGTCTAACAAGGAAAGAAGGAGAAACCATATTGAAGATGTTTTGCATAGTGGGGATGCCGAAATCATAGCGGCGGGAGATCTTTGGCATATAAGGCAAAGACGCAAGGATATTATTGGCCATATATGCATGAGGACGCGAGAGCAATATCCGTGACGCTGCGAAGATTGTCAAAGACATGGGAAGAAGATACATGCACCTGGAGCACCGTTAAATTCTTCGAGAAGTGTGTGGCCTTTTGGAAAATGGGGTTTAGATATTGTGGGACCATTTTTACGGAACAGGACAAAGAAGGTACTTAATTGTCGCAACGGACTATTTCACAAAATGGGCGAGGTGAAAGCGGTCCAAAGACATTCGCGATAAGGATGTTTTTACTTTCATATTTGAAAATATTATATGTAGATTTGGGATCCCCGCACAATTGGTATCGATAATGGGAAGCAGGTTTGAAGGGCAAAATATAGAGTTCTTTGCTTAATGCATTTCGGATAAGATGTGGAAAATCAACTCCATTATATCCACAAGCTAATGGCCAAGCGGAGGCAACAAACAAAACAATTGCCGATATATTGAAGAAAAGTTGGAAGGACACAATAGGGGATGGTGCGAACAAGTACACAATGCAAGTGTGGGCTTATAATACAACTAGAAGAGAAGCCACATGAATGTCTCCTTTTTGCTTAACTTACGGAGTTGAAGCGGTACTCCCAACAGAGGTCAAGATCCCGACAACCAAAAAGAGGTTTGGGAGAAAAAATCTTAGCGCAGCAAACATCCTAATCAAGTTGGATGAACTGGAAGAAAAACGAGAAAAGGCATTGCGACACATGGAGAATTATCAAAGACGGCTAGAGAATACAACAAGCGTGTCAAAATACGTGAATTCCAACCGGGAGACTTGGTGCTGCGAGAAACACCAATATATCAACGTGAAAGTGGAGGCAAGTTGGCGAGAAAATGGGATGGACCTTATATCATCAAAGAGGTGGTTGGTACGGGGGCATATAGATTGATGGATCCCGAAGGAAAAGATGTGGGACAAAGATTGGGTAGACCATGGAATAGATTATATCTAAAGAAGTATTACCCGTAAAAATGGGAGAGGAAAAATGAATCAAGATGACGTACTTCTTCGCAAAATATTTGCGACATTCAATAAAATGCGAGAAAATCCGCGAAGATCTCGTGACAAGAATAACAAAAAGTCATGAATGGCTTAACAAAACAACAAGAGATAATGAATGATTAAATGAATAATCTAATATCTCGCAAGCAAAATAGCAAATGATGAAGAATGATTGAATAAAAGAATGAATGAATGGGACGAACCTTTATGGCGTACACCCTAGTTCGCGAATAACATTTCGTAAGAGGCAAATGTAAGACCTAAAGTGCGTCATATAGGGGGTATCTCTCGACATGGCTCAGGGGGAAGGTTACACCGCTCCTGAAGCCTGAGTCATGAAAATTTGGGGCCCATGAAAGCCTATCCGGAAGAGATACCTTGGATTCTCAACTATATATATATGGTTATACCCTGGTTGGGCGACTGAGGGTCTCTTTCAAGGAGTCGAGTGTATGCTCAAGGCGCCGAGGTACACGGTTGAGCCGAGTGCCCGGGATGGATGAACCTACCCTGGCCATTCTTGGCAAGTCTTGGCATATGTTGCACTCGCCCGAAGAAAACTCCACTTAGGGTGCGGTCTCGTAACCATAAACCCTATAGGTATAAGGGATAAGAGGCTGCGAAAACAAGCAGTTGTTGTTAAGACCGGATGGGAGGAGCTAGTCTTGTATGGCCGATGTTTCGCCTCCTTGAAGGGAAACCTGGAGATGATAAGGGCGACACTCTCCATTAGGGGGAGTGTCAAAACAGACGCAAATGTCATGAGGCTGTGTTTTGTGAGGAATTTCGGCTCGTCATATTTGTGCAATGATCCTGCAGAGGCAATAATACTAACGCGAGGGTAAGGCGAGATCAATGGGTCTTTACACGAAAGTGTACGGACGTCCTGCGATTTCGTCGCACGACGGCAATGTCATGGGGCTTCATATTCGCAAGGATATTTAGGCCTGTCATATTGTCACAATTAAAATATCCTGCAGAGGCAAAAATACTTGAAAATTGATAAGACAAGATCAATGGGTTTTTACATGCAAGTGTAAAGACGTCCTGCGATTTTGTCGCAAACAAAGGTGGCAGGGTAAGACCTTTAATTAGGAAGGCCTTACTTGGAAGACCACAACAAAATGATAAGGCAAGGTCAATGGGCCTCTGCATGAAAATGTAAAGGCGGCCTGCGACCTTGTCGTAGTGAGAAGAATTAAAATCAAATCCCTGATTGGGATGGATTTACTTAATAAAAAATTCAATGAGCGAACATGCTCACAAGATTGTCTTAACTAAGAAAGGAAGAAAGAAATATGGAAATTACTCAATCAAAAGAGTTAAGTCATTCAAACAAAAGGAATTCTAACAAATTACAAAGAGAATTTAACTCTCTACATCAGCATTATCAAATACGAGAGGGTGGTTGAGACTTTTCGCGCCTTTATCGCCTTCACATCCGCCGGTTGGTGGATTTTCTTGAAAATGTTTTCATCACCTTTGTTCTCGCCGATTCTTGGATTTTCATCGAAATTTTTTCTATTCGGATCTTCATCGACAACTTCCTTACTAGGGAGATCTTCACCGCTTTCATAGTCATAATCACTATCGGAGAATTAGGGACTTCATCGTCACTTACTTCCAAAGGATCAACATGTATAGGATCAAGAGACTTAGACAAAAATCTCATTCACGAGGACTTGACTTTGAGGGGGAATTGACGAAGCAGCGCCTTTTGACGGTTTTTACTATCTATGTCTTTACTGATCAGGACATGTAATCAAATCTACGTTACGCACGATCGCGAGAACGAGCGAGGGAGGAAGCGAGTAATCCATTTTCTTTGCGAATTTTGGAATAATCCGATTTGAGAGTAGAAACGACAACTGCGCAAGCTTCTTCTCGGGAATCGCATAATAAATACGCAAGAAAAGATTAAAAGAGATCCTTACAACGAGATCTTTGGAACTTTCAATAATTAAAGATTTGTGAAATAAATGAATTAAGGTAGTCAAATAATTTGACTACCTTCCTTTTGAAGAGTAAGTTGTTGAATTAAAGCCGCGAAGTTATTCCCCTTGCATACCCATGGCATCATCAAATGAGTCTCCAACTAAACCTTTCAATCGAGATCGCAATTTCTTTTCATTAGAAACAAGTATGGAATTTTCGGTGGCGAGAGTAGAGTTGGATTTTTCTAATTTGGTGCATTGTTCCTGGAATTGCTTCGCTTTTACACTCAAAGTTATTCTACCTTGAATAAGTTTATCTCTCTCGGTGGAACTCTCTTCAAGTTGATTTTTCAAAGTATGAATGGCCTGTTCTTGTTCTTCGCATAATTTTTGACAAGCATCATACTGTTGCGAGTAGATCGCCACCTTATTCAACAGAGAACGTTTCTCTTGTGAAAGAGTTCGATTCTCATCTGATAAAGTTTCCAACTCCAAATTAGTTTTAGTCAAAGAATAAGAGAGGCGAGATAAGTCATTACTTAATGAGTCTTGCTTTTGCGATAAATCAAAATTCTCTTTAGACAAGTTATTTATTTGATCAGCTGCATAGGTATGAAGATTATCTAAGAGATTATATTTCTCCATCCAAGCATCTCTTTCAACTCGAACTTCTTCAACGATAGACTCCGTCTGATATATCTCCATTATTCGTTTCTGGTTCAATACTTGGAGGACGAGCAAGGGATTGAGTTGTAAAAAAAAAAAAAAAAAAAAAAAAAAAAAAGGGTGGCGAGAGCATACCTTTTAATTCTTCATTTTTATTGCGAAGATTATCACGATCTAGTGAGATATTGAGAAATTTTTGATTTTCAAGGTGGAGATTATTGCACTTCACAACCATAACTTGGAGATCATCCTTCACTTATTAATCTCTTGAACTAAAGATGCTTGAGATCCTATCAGGACCAAGATGCTTACTTAAAATCTCGCAGACATTGGATTTGACAGGATCAGCAGAAGTCTTTTTGGCATCATTCACGAGATCAGAAAGAACCTTAAAGGCCACATCTATCCCCTCCAAATTTTCTGCAGTTAGAGGAATTTGTTCAAACAAAGAAGACGAGTCGTCCTTTGTCAAAGGAACCTCATGAGAAGAGGAGGTTTCGGGAGAGAAGTGATTGGAGAAATAGCGGGGACATTGATAGCGGGGAGGAGGTATAAGATCGTTTGTAGTAGGACAGTTATAAGGAACTTGGTCTATGAGGAGTTGAGGTATAGAAATATTGTTGCTAGTAATGTTACCAGAGGAAAGAGGCACAAAATTATCTTGCGAAGATTTCGCAGCAGGAGATGAAGGTGTGAATGAAGGAAATGGAACGTCGGGGTAACGGAGTTTTAGAGTAGCGAAGCCTTTTGGGAGTATTACAGTAGCTTTATCATCCTGCGAATGACAAATTAAATAAGAAATAGAGGCAACAATGTATTGTTAATAAAAACAGATGTTTCTTAAATACCTTGTCACTCTCAGACTGTCTTTTGTAGCCATAGATTTTGCTCGCGAAGAGGGCTTTGGTTGCGTGAGGGATTCTTGTTGCGAAGTAGATTTCGGTGGCGAGCCCAAAGGAAGAAGAGGGTTCTTCACGGTAAATTTAGTTCTGGGTTGGTTCTTGCTAAACAACAATGGCAGAAAGAGAACTACAAAGTTAATCATACCAGTGTGATTTCAACAAGAGGAGCTAATCTCAAATTTAATCAACCACAAAATCAGCCGATATGGCAAAATTAACAAACCCGGACGCCATGAGAGTAACGGCTAGTAGAGAATAGCAAAAGTGGTGAAGAAGACGGTAAGAGACAACAATAGGCAAACACTTGCGTAACGATGAAGAAGAAGAACACTTGCGGATTTATGAAGAAGATGAAAAGGAAAAGGAAAATTCTTCACAGGGGATGCTCCTATAAATAGATGAGAAAAAAATGTTATGACCGGATAACATTAAATGCACCGGTAAAAGAGGTAAATATAGACACGTGTAAACGGTCACTACTAAATCCAAGGAAACCTGACGAAAAGAACTTTAGTAGAATCCAAATATACAACGTATTTCCTAATAGGCGAGAAGAACTTGCGAAATTGATTATTTTCTGTAACTCATGAGGCAAGAAATGACACTTCGTATATATATTACAAAGAAGCTTCGGAACTTCGCAAAAGAATAGAGGCAAGTACGTACTTTTCAAGTCCAATATTCTTCCGCTCGTTCCTTCATCAACAAAGATCAAAGATTACTACAACAACAGATTTTTCCTTAAAGATCGCTCTTCAAGCAATATTCAAGGAAAAAGAGGCAAGATGTAGGATCATAATATCGCAACGTACAAGGCTCGCGGGATTAATAAACGACGGTGTCGCGAGGCAGTCACAGGGAGCTAGAATAAACGACGCGATGAATAACGACAAACAAAACAATTGGAAGACATGAAACCTGGCGAGGGCTAAGAAGTGTCGCGGGAATGAATATTTGTGCATTTGCGACACTTCGCGAGACATTCCCGAAAATAAAGGATATCTTAGCTGTCATCCATAATGTATTACCCTATATAAAGGGCTAAGTGAATCTGTTGTAAAGAGAGAGATCTTTTTGAATGGTGAAGCAAGTCATTAGGAGAGAGAAAGTTTAAGAGCGCTTTAATTTCCAAGTGTAATTCTATGGTCTTGTGTAAACATTTCAGGGAATCAATTAATAAATATTCTTGATCACACATCTTTCAATGGATTAATTAAGCAAAATTGAGTAAGGGGTGTAGTGTGGGATTTCCTGCAACTACAAACCCAAAAACAAAACCCCATCAAGATCATTCAAATAATTCATTCGCATTTTGTATAATTAATTATCCCCGTTCACAACTCCCCGAAAATCCACATCAAAAGTGAATAAGACCTAACTTCTTTTTTTTTGGGGATTCCAATCATATCTACAATACTTTTTTCTTTCGTCATTCATTATTCGTATATAGAGATTTCATCTTATTGTTGGTGTATGTTTTCTCATTATATTGTTACAACTCACTTGGTTTCACTACCAAGACTATATTTTGAAATACTACTCTAGTTTTAGTTTTGGAATTTGTGTGGATGCGGATGGGTTGTGCACTGTGTATAATAAGATATGAGAAAGTATGCACCTGTGGTGAACATGAAAAGAAGATCTTCAACATACACCCTAATGTAACTTCTACTTTGATGCAAACCATAAAATGTTGGAAGGTTTGTGTCTATTTCTCGATATAAAGGTATACTTTACCAATTACTATCGATGAATTTGATGAACATCCTTTCCTAAATATGTTGTTTCTTAGTCTTCTTACGTGAATTGCTAAAAATGGAATCCAATAATTTTGTAAATCCTAAATATTTAGATCAACCCCATTTGTCATTTAATCCAGATTGCTAAATGTTCATGTAATCAGATGTTTATGCTGCTACATTTGCAATTAGAATGAAACAACACAACATGTGCTCCTTATAATGCTTTTGAGGTGTTATTCCATTGTATGTTTCATAATAACTCGGATATTTTCAAACGGGGTTTCTGATCTTGTTAGATTTTGCTTTACTATTTAGAATCTTTTAATATGTTTTACAGAGATAACATAGTTTTTATTCCACTTTGTAATCTTTGCGAAATCTATTTGGTAGTTCTGAAAAGTACAAACATTTAATCAGGTGAGGTGTTGCTTCCTTAACATTTAGACGTACTACTCTTGCAGAATCAGAATCAGAATCAGACACCTCTCCCAATAGTATGAAAACATTTCTTTGAGATATGTATATGATTTTTTTTTATTGTCAGGTGAAGAACCTGACATGGTCCCTGGACTATGGTAGGAAATCAACATGTCACGGGTATGGGTATGTATAATTTCTCTAGGGGAAAAGCTTTCTTGATAGCTAATATTTTGTAATTTGGTCATATTCCTAACAAAAATTGATGGCAATATGATAATGTTGATTAAAGCTTGTCTCCTTTTGTACATTGGTTTGTGGTTGCTTGGTTGGTTACTCATTGTTCCGAGTAAATAAAACTAATGACACTTGTGACCAGATCCACATCCATGGCTTGAAATGTTAGTAACAGCTCGTTATACATTTTGTGAGTGATGAAGGCGTAGTTTGTTATTTGAATAATAATATAATAAAATATTTGTTTCTCCCTCTTCTTTCGATATAAATTTTTGTAAATTGGTGCTGGGGGTATGCATGTTCATTGAATTTTTTTGATGTAACATCTATGCCACTTGCACTCCTGAGTCTCTTCACGCTTGCAGGTGAAGTGGTAAGCGTCATACCAGTTGAAGATGAAAGGGAGTTCGTTAGATTTGATGACACTCCTGGACCTGGTGAGAAAGTTTCTAGGAAATTTTACATTACAAGAGTGTTGATTGTGTATTTTCACAATTGATGTTTGGTTTTGGAATAATTTCACATTTACAATGTAATGAGTAATAATTTACTTAAAGATAAAATTAAAGAATCAAGATATACCATGGTGTCAAGTTTCCAAAGTCTAATTTCTATTTTGGTACCATTAGTGTCAGCATTTGTTAATCGATTAGTTGTAAAGTGAGAATAAATAAACTCGTTTGACTTATGTGTACTTATTTTAATTCGTAGATTAAAGAGTTGGAGTGTTTGGAAATTGCAAGTCCAGCATTTAAAGGATATGCCAAATATTCTTATGCCTTTATTATGAAAAAGGGCTATACCAAAGGAAAATGGGTAGTGGTTGAATTACGTTTGCAACTTACGAAAACGATAAACTAGTAAGTTAAATAAGTTCTTCCTGCTTTATTCTTATTTTTTCAAATTTATAAAAGTATATGAGTTAGATTAGATTGTTATCGATACTTTATTTTACTAACATCATATGGTTTTATTAGTTGTTAATCTCACACATATTTCTATCTTAATTTAGAGTGTCACTGTTGCAACAAAAAGAAGCTATTCTGATGTCAGAGTACTACAATGCATTGGATCAGGAGAAGGGTATGGGATTTATGCCTTTACGTGTATAAATTATTGTTATAAATATAATATTCTTGATGATAAGATGATTTTCAATTTGTAGCAATCGCATTGGTCAATGCGACAAAATTAGATGGTAGTACGAGAGGATTTACTAACAATAAGTTTAGTTTATTCATTTGATTATGTAGGATCCAAATATCGCAAGAACAACACACTTGGAGAATCTTCATTAACAACGTCGCGAAGCCGTCGCAAAGTGATTTCAGAAATGACATAACAAATGAAGATAACGTAAACATGAAGACAGTGCGAAGATCTTGCGACATCCTCTGCGAGATTTAACATTTATACTCTCGCGAGGATGTCGCAAGGTAAATCCGAAATTAAGGGAAATATTAGTTGTACATGAGCTGTCATCCACTATGTAAACACTATATAAAGAGGAGAGCAGGAGAGAGAAAAATGGGGAATAATTTTGGTAAGAGAGAGAGAAAGATATTATTTTGGAGAGAGATATTTTTAAGGAGAGATTTATTTTCTTTATCATCTTCTTCCCCTAAAATTAGATCTAGAGCTCTACAAAATATCCATTAATGGAGATTGTAAATCTAATTCTTATGTAACCTCAAAAATCATAGTGAAGAACCATGGATGTAGATCACATTGATCGAACCATGTAAAAAATCCTTGTGTCAATTTATATTCCTAGCACTTATATTTGAAATTTAGGTGATTAATAAGATTTAGATCTACAAAATATTATGAGGGGTGTAGTGTGGGATTTCCCGCAACTACATATGCGCTAGAAACAAAGGGACCTAATCTTGTTGGTTCAAGAAAGTTTAGAAAAATTGACTACTGTTGGTGACGAATTCAATTGGATCTATAAACTTTAAGGAGAAAACACCGTCAACAATTCAAAGACATGAAAAGAGGAAGAGAAAAAAAATATATATATATAGGTTGCTGTGATGAAATTCAAGGAAGAAAGCTAAATTTTTAATGGAAGATTTCATATTCGGAGAAAAAGAAAAAGGCAAATTGTTGAAGGAAATAAAGGAAGAATGAAGAAAAGGATAAGAACAAAACGTCGTGATTTTTATCACAAACATAAGCTCGCACGTGATGGTTTGAGTTGGAGCGAAGAAGCTTGATGTCGCAAGATCAAATCTCGCCACATTCATATTTTTTCACATTTTTTCTACAAAATTAGAGAGGAGAAAAGAATAAGAGGTGGTTACATGCGAATCTTCGCAAAACGGAAACTGGCACGTATGGTCGTGGATTAGGAGTATGGGTTAGAGCTCGCGTGATTAATTCTCGCAAAGCACAATATTTTTCACACTTTTTTGGAACTGCTGAAAAGAAAGGAAGAATAATAGAGTGGCAATATGGTCTTCTATCGCAAAATGCCGAGCCAAAGACGGATGGTTGTGCGCGAGGTATACTAGGTGGATGTCGCGAGTTCAACCCTCACATCACTCATATTTTCCATATATTTTTTCCGAACGGTAAAGGGTGGATGAACTCAAGTACAAAGATTATGTGTTTCTTTCACAAACAAAGCAGCTAGCACAATTGGACACCGCGAAGAGTATAAACATAAGGTCGCGGGTTCGAGTTTTCCCCTTCGCATAGAATTTTTGTCAATTTTTTCCTTGAGTATCAAAGGGTGAATATAAGTCATGTATTAGCATTCTGCGATCCTTTCGCAAGCAAGAGACAAAGACAATTGGTCACGAGCGAACATGAGGAGCTTAAGGTCGCGGGTTCGAATCCCACCTTCGCATATTTTTGAACTTCCAAGAGCGAAGAAATGGAGTAAAGTTATAGTATTGTATGTTTCTTTCGCAAGCAGCAAATAGCCCAGATGGTCAGCAGTGAATAGAAGGAGTTTGATGTCTAGAGTTCGAATCTCCCCATTCGCAAAGAGTTTTTGCACTTCGCAACGCAAATGTTTACCTTGCGAACGTTCGCAGCACGAACACTTCGCAGATGTTCGTTTGCTTCATGCAAATGTTTACTTCGCACAGTCTTTGATAATTTCGTAAGGATATTTCGCAAGAAGAAAGTAGGTGGTTATTTCGCAGACACACTTCGCAGAGGCAGGGCTAGCACAGTTGGTCAGGAAGCATGAATGCAAGCAGAAGGTCGCAGGATCAATTCTTGCTTCTCGCACATTTATTTTTGTTATGCGAAATTTCGCACGGATTTTTCCCATTTCGCAAAGGAGAAAGTTGGTGATTATCTCGCAAATAAATTCCCAAGAGAGGGTTAGAACAGTTGGTATGGTGCGAGAATATGCATGAGGCAGGTCAAGGGTTCAAATCTCATTTCTCACACTCCTTTTTGCTGCGAGATAATTATATTTTGTGCGATGTTTATACATTTCGAGGATGCTAGCTTCGCAAGCAAATCATATACTTCGCAAGAGACAACAACAGCAGCAAACCACAAAAGCTAAGTACCACTTTCCTTGAACATTTAACTTCTACAGAAAATAAAAGATTTTTGATTTGATTACAAAAAAAAAAAAAAAAGCGATTCAATCGCAAGATTACAAATATTACTAAGATTTCAAGATTATAAAGACTTCAAAATTACAAAGATTTCTAGATTTCAAAAAAAAATAAAAAAAAAAAAAAAAAAAAAAAAAAAAAATGAAAATTACAAAGATTTCAAGATTTCAAGATTTCAAAGATTCGAGAAAAATCTCGCAGATTAATTTATATATTTCTCTTGAATATTTACTATACTTCAAATGATATGACATTATGAGAATAAATGAAAGAAAATGACAGAAATGAAGGAATGAATGAAAAGAATGAATGAAAGAATGAAGACATGCGATAATTTCGCAGAGATAATGGAAATGCGATAATTTCGCAAAGATAATGAGAAGAGATAATCAAAAATGAATGATTGAGACAAAAATGAATGAGTGAGTGAATGGGACGAACCTTTATGGCGTACACCTTAGTTCGCGAATGATATTTCGTAAGAGGCAAATGTAAGACCTAAAGTGCGTCATATAAGGGGGTATCTCTTAACCTGGCTCAGGGAAAAGGTTACACCGCTCCTGGAACCTGAGTCATGGAGATTGGGGATAATAACATCCATCCTGGAGAGATACCTTGGATTTCCAACTATATAAGGTTATACCGGTTGGACGACCGAGGGTCTCTTCCAAGGAGTCAACGTATGACCAAGGCGCCGAGGTACACGGTTGAGTCAAGAGTGCGGGGAGCATGGAACTTCCTTACCACTCTTGACAAGTCTTGGCACATGCTTTTCGGCCAAGAAAACTCCACTTAGGGTGCAGCCTCGTAACCATAAGCCCTATAGGTATAAGGGATAAGAGGCTGCGAAAACAACCGCTGTCGTTAAGACCGGATGGGAGGAGCTAGTCTTGTATGGCCGATGTACGCCTCCTTGAAGGGGCAACCAGGGAGATGATAAGGGCGACACCCTCCATTAGGGAGAGTGTCAAAAGACGCAAATGTCATGAGGCTCTATTTTCGCAAGAAAATTTAGGCTTGTCATATTTGTGCGATGATCCTGAAGAGGCAATAATACTAATGAGGGTAAGACGAGATCAATGGGTCTTTACATGCAAGTGTAAAGACGTCCTGCGATTTCGTCGCAAGACGGCAATGTCATGGGACTTCAAATTCGCGAGAATTTCTAGACCTATCATATTGTCGCAAGAAAAACATCCTGCAGAGGCAAAAATACTAAAGAAATGATAAGACAAGATCAATGGGTCTTTACATGAAAGTGTAACGACGTCCTGCGATTTTGTCGCAAAGACGACAATGTCATGGGGCTTTATGTTCGCAAGAATATTTAGGCCTGTCATATTATCGCAAAAACGAGGGGTGGCAAAATAATACCTTTAACTAGGAAGGCGAAATAAGACCATACAAGAAAACTGATAAGGCAAGACCAATGGGTCATTACATGAAAATGTAAAGACGTCCTGCGATCTTGTCGCAATGACAAAATTCAACATAAACATTTTGAATGTAAGTAACAGAGATCTTTCATTGCAAAAAAGATTACATGATAAGCTTGCGAGCTTGATGAAATGATTAAATGATAAACTTGCGAACATGTACATAATAATGAGACTGAGGCAATGCAAATGCCACATACTTGATATTATGATCATATTATTATGCGATACTAATAGTGCAGGAATAAGAAAAAAATGAAGCACAAGCAAAAGAACTCGCGAGGAACAACAAATACGCAAAGAGGAATGCATATACTAGAGACAAAATCGAGAAATGAAGAATGGAAGCGATTTAAAGCTACATCAGTTTTAAAGCGGCGAATGAGATAAGTAACACAAACATTAGCTATACATTGCAGTAGATAAGCATTCTCATCATACAAGCATCATACTCGCATCATGAAAGCATCGCATAAGCATTTCATGACATAAACATTGCATAACAAAATCATTACATAAGCATTATACTCGCACAAGTATTTTACAAAATTTTACGTAATTATTCGTAATTTCGCACTATTCAATCTCTCAAAGATAACTATTTAGAATCTCTCGGAGTGTTATTCAGAATCTTTCAAAGTGATAATATTTATAATCTCTCAAGAGTGTTATTCGAATTTCTCAAAGAATATTATTTAGAATCTCTCAAGGTATTATTCAGAATTTCGCAGAGGTATTCATAATTTCGCGAAGTATTCTTAATTTCGCGAGAATGAGTCGAAATTTCGCAGATGTGATTATTTCACAAGATGTGATTATTTCGCACAATTATTTCACACAATTATAAGCAACTTGAAGAGATTATACTATCGCATGAGCACAAGATATGAGACAGAGGCAAAATAAGAATGCAAAAACAATTCGCTCATTCAACACTTTTTCAATGATTATACCCTCATAGATAAAGAACAGAGGCAATTATGGATAACCAAGAAAACATTTTATGTTCTTTATCTTCTCGGCAAGAATCACTTCCAAAGAAGATATTCACCAATGAACAACAAGAATCCTCACCAAAAATGGAATAATAACTTCGCATGAACAGAGGCAATACTTCTTATACTTCAATGATTAATACTTCTTATTCACTTCGCAAAGTTTCTAACTTCGCAAAAGAATAGAGCATTGCATGAGGCAGAGAGCATGGAGTAATAATTTCGCAATACTTCTTATTCGCAATCAAGGATGGATACTTCTTATATTTCTTCAAGGATACTTCATACTTCATATACCTCTTCAAAGATACTTTATACTTCGCATACTTCAAGAGATAATACTTCTTATTTTCGCAAAGCTTCTAACTTCGCAAAAGAATAGAGGCAAGTACGTACTTTTCAAGTCCAAAGATTCTTTCGCTCGTTTCTTCATCAACAAAGATCAAAGACTACTACAACAACAGATTTTTTTCTAAAGATCGCTCTTCAAGCAATATTCAAGAAAAAAGAGGCAAGATGTAGGATCCAAATATCGCAACAACAACACACTTGGAGAATCTTCATTAACAACGTCGCGAAGCCGTCGCAAAGTGATTTCAGAAATGACATAACAAATGAAGATAACGTAAACATGAAGACAGTGCGAAGATCTTGCGAAAACTAGAGTGTCTGCGAGATTTAACATTTATACTCTCGCGAGGATGTCGCAAGGTAAATCCGAAATTAAGGGAAATATTAGTTGTACATGAGCTGTCATCCACTATGTAAACACTATATAAAGAGGAGAGCAGGAGAGAGAAAAAGGGGGAATAATTTTGGTAAGAGAGAGAGAAAGATATTATTTCAGAGAGAGATATTTTGGAGAGAGATATTTTTAAGGAGAGATTTATTTTCTTTATCATCTTCTTCCCCTAAAATTAGATCTAGAGCTCTACAAAATATCCATTAATGGAGATTGTAAATCTAATTCTTATGTAACCTCAAAAATCATAGTGAAGAACCATGGATGTAGATCACATTGATCGAACCATGTAAAAAATCCTTGTGTCAATTTATATTCCTAGCACTTATATTTGAAATTTAGGTGATTAATAAGATTTAGATCTACAAAATATTATGAGGGGTGTAGTGTGGGATTTCCTGCAACTACATATGCGCTAGAAACAGGGACCTAATCTTGTTGGTTCAAGAAAGTTTAGAAAAATTGACTACTGTTGGTGACGAATTCAATTGGATCTATAAACTTTAAGGAGAAAACACCGTCAACAATTCAAAGACATGAAAAGAGGAAGAGAAAAAAAAATATATATATATAGGTTGCTGTGATGAAATTCAAGGAAGAAAGCTAATTTTTTAATGGAAGATTTCATATTCAGGAGAAAAAGAAAAAGGCAAATTGTTGAAGGAAATGTAACTTATTAGTTTACCATCATCTTAAGCTGCAAATGTAATACAACCATTAACATTTGGCATTTGTTGGTAGCCCTTTGTCACAATAAAGTTAAAAGAATATTTTGCCATTGTTTATTTGTTGGTATTGAATTTCAGCAAACTCCAACTCTTTAGCCTACGTACTACATTAAATATATCGAAGTCAACTATTGTTTTCATTCTCATTTTTCAAGAAATCAATTAATAAATGCTAACACCAATGGTGCCAACACAGAAAGAATGACTTTGAAAAATTGACACCAAGGGTATATGTTTTGAATCTTCTTATCTCAAAGTAGCTCATTACCCACTACATTATAAATGCGAGATTCTTTAGAACCAAACATCAATGATGAAAATACACAATCAAAACTCCATCACTTATCATATGATGGTATATTTAGAACCAAATGGATTTTGCAAAGTTTATAAAGTGCAATAAAACTAGATTATCTCTGCAAAACATATTTAAAGATTCTGAGTAGTAAAATCCAATGATTGACATGACTAAAACTCAAAGATTCAGAAACCCCATTTGGAATTTTCTGTTGTAATGGAATATCGAATGACACTGTAGAAGCAATTATAAGGGACATATGTTGTGTTGTTTCATTATAGATGCAACGTACCAGCTTCAGCATCAACTTCAGATCATATAAAGATTTAACAATCTGAAGTAACTGACAAATTGGGATAGAACTCTATGTTTAGGGTTTAAAAATTTATTAGATTCAATCTTCATATCAAGACTATCGATTTTACCAATTCACATAAAAAGACTAACAACTACATATTTATAGTAATGAAACGATAGTAATCAATAAACTGTATACTTTATATCGAGGAACAAACACAAACCTTCCAACATCCAACAGTCTCTAAAAAACTGGCAATTACATCAGGGTATATCTTGAAGGCCTTCTTTTCACGTTCTTTTAAAGGTGTATGCTTTCCACTATCTTTATTAGTATACTCAATGCACAACCCATCCGCAGTCATACAAATTCCAAAACAAAAACTACATAAGTTGTTCTGGTAGTATTTCAAAATTTAGTCTCCGTAGAAAAAAACAAGTTGTAATAATTTAGTGATAAAACGTCTAAGATGGATATGAAAGCTCTGCATGCAAAGAAAGAAGAAGGAAAGGAAAAAATATTATTAGTATTCATCGACTAGTAGTATTTGATTGACTAACGGTTTGATTGCACCTGGTTTGATTGTTCTTGATAGCTTCCTCTTCTAACATAAGGTCACTCAAACTAAAGCAAGAGGTTAGTGGTAGTTCAGATCTGTCTTTAGATCTGACGTGACTTGTGAGTATCCATTGTTAACATATTCTACTTTTATACGTGATCGATCATAAGTCGAAATTAAATTTGTTATTATTCAGGTAAAGAAGACTACTAAAGATTTGACTTGTGATTATCCATTGTTAACAGATTCCGTTTTGTACATGATCGATCATAAGTCGAAATTAAAATTGTTATTGTTCAGGTCTAGAAGACTACTAAAGATTTGAAGAAGAAGATTTTTCTTCTTGGTTTCTTATCTTTTGTGATTTGCTTCGTTCACAAACTTAATTGGATGGGATCTGAGAAGATCTAGTTTATCTTTTGATAGACTTGTTAGTACGCTAGTCGTATTAATTTAGATGGAAAAGTTATCATTTAGTGGTACTCTTCAGTATCCGAATCTAGTAGTAATGTTTGACTCGATGTAGTTAACTTGTTAATACAGATCTTGGAAGAACTAAAACCGATAAATGAGTTTAATTAATTTTAAATAGAAAAGCCATGCTCTATACAAATATCTCTAATTGATTTCCCTAGATAGGAGAGTGGCTACCAAACAGATTAGTCCTTTACTGTTTGGAAGATGATCGAAAGGGTGGAGTGCTTAAAGCCTTCAGAGAGGTTGGAGCAACTTAAGATAGTGGACTCTAACTTAGGATTCACGTGCGTTGACCAGATTAGTTGTAGGCGCAGGGATATTGAGGAAACTAGGTAACTAGGGGTAGTTTACTTGGTCTTAACTATACGAAGTTGGTAGTGTCTTTGTATAGCGACTTAATTCTTAGAGTATTCAAAACTGGACTAGGTCCCGAGGTTTTTCTGCATTGGCGGTTTCCTCATTAACAAGATCTTGTTGTGTGCTTTTACTTTACTTTCCATATTATAATTTGTTTAAGTTATAATCAATGTAATCACACTTGTAAGTTGATCCCAAACACTTAGGTTGATCCATATAGTTTAATGTTCTGTTTCGAACTAGAAACTATATACCAAGTGTATACCTTGTAGTTGCTATCTTCTTGACAGTTTCTGTCTATATTACATCATGCAAGGTATATGACTTATAGGTTGATATCGAAAAGATTTTGGTGTACTTGGTACCCTCATCATTTCAACATGATACATATGAAATTGTGAATATCCCCTAGAAGAGTATAAAGGCTTGAATGATGAATTGAAAGGAGAATGATGGAAAGTTTCACAACCACGACCTCTACCTTTAGATAATGAAAATTCGATCTAGTAGGAGTAGCAAAGGCATTTCCATTAGCTCCAGTAAGAAAATCTTTCTGCCTAGTGGTAAAACAATTTCCTTACTAAGTAAAAGCTTATGTAACTCCAGGGAAGTGGCCGGAAATTATGAATCCTAATTGAAGTTGAGAAAGCACTATAATATGATCCTAATCCATTTAGAATACTAACTACTAATTCATCATCAGAAATCCTAGATCCAGCTATATATAACTCATCAGTGACTTTCTTGATTTTACTAAAAAAAGTGGAAACAACACCTATACCAAGTGTGAGAGATTGAAGCTTAAGACGAAGTTGAATCGAGTTTGAAGAATTACGTGCGAATCTTGATTCATTTGTTTCCCAAATCTCCATGGAAGAGTCACCACCAGTAACAAAAAAATTTACAGTATCTGAGATACCTGATTGAATCCAGAAAATTAGAGTATTATCATTATTATGCCAAGACGCATAACCAAGGTTTACCACATTATTGATCATATATGGAGGACATGAAATAGATCCATCAAGAAATCCAAGAACCTTGTGTCTCTTGAGAAGAGGAAGAAGCAAGGATATCCAAGTTAAAATTTTGTCTTCTTTAAGCTTGTACGAAGTAATACCATAAAATTGATCCAAAGGAATTTGTGAAATTCTTGATTTGTAGTGAGCCATGATGACTAAAATCATAAATGAATAACAGATGCAGAAAAAATAGATGAAAAACAAGTTAACCTGAGAATCAAAGGATATTAATGAAAAATGATCAAGATGTTAAAAATCATCATTAATAATGAAGAAAAGCGGAAGCATAAACGGAAAGAGGGAGGAGGTGGACTACATGACAGGCTGTGACAATACTACCCACATACGTGGACCAATGAGAAAATAGGTTCAACACTGTGAACCAAATACAATGCAATTTGATACAACGATAAGTCTGCGACATTGGTGTAAGTAAACTTTGGCACTTACCATTAATCATAATTCTGATTGGACCGGTTTAAATCTGTTATGATTTCAATACAAGAACAGTAGATGAGAGTGATGGAAGATAGATTCTAGATAACAACTCTTCACTGCACTTTGCTGAACTCACACTTCTCTATTCCCACACCGGGCTCGGTTTTCTCTATTCTTTTCTCTTAATGAAAGTGACGATACAACTCAGTTGCTTTTAAGGCAACAGTTAACCAAACCCTAAAGCATCACGCGGCTACAGCCCTACACGTGGGCTTATCTAGAACATTACATGCTAATCAATAATTTAATGTAAACGAAATTGATTAACATGAAACTAGTTATGCTGAGGCACTCGATCTGATAGTTAAGGGTTGTCCAGGTATATGACAATACCCTCTTCTTCAGACCATCCTTGCCCTCAAGGATGAAATTTTGGAAAGTGAGCACGAACGTGAGCCTTATCTTCCCATGTTGCATCGTCTTCCTTCTCTTTCTTCGTCAGTGAAGAGTGTGACCATTGGATGAGCGGTTGTGGTACGTCATGTCCATGTCCTTCCTAAACGTGATCGGGCGTATGTCTAGAATAGCTATAGGGGTGAGTATAATTTCACCTTCTGATCCAACATGAGGAAGAGTTGGTGTAGTAGACTGAGTGTCTCCCAATTTTTTCTTCAACTGAGAGACGTGGAAGATAGGGTGTATACGACATTGGGTCGGCAAGTCGAGCTTGTAAGCCACCTCTCAAATTCTTTCCAAGATGAGATATGTGCCAAAATACCTGGCAGAGAGTTTGAAATTTCTTCTAACCTGCAGTGAGGATTGCATGTATGGTTGGAGCTTAAGATAAACCCAGTCCTCTACTGCGAAAGATTTCTCAGTTCGCCTCTTGTCAGCAAACCATTTCATTCTCTCCTGAGCTTTGGTTAGTGCTTCTTTCAATATGTCCAAAGATAGCATCTCTTTGCTTTAAGTACTTTTCCACCGATTCCACGGATGTAGTGACTTCGGATGGAAAGGCCGGGTGTGGAGAAGTATAGCCACACAGTGCCTTGAATGGGGTTAACTTTAGGCTGGTATGGTGATTGGTGTTATACCACCATTCAGCAAGTGGCAACCAGGAAGACCAGTTTCTTGGTTTATGGCCAATCATACATCTGAGATATGACTCTAAACATGAGTTGACTCTTTCAGTTTGGCCATCTGTTTGAGGGTGGTAGGCTGTGCTGAGATGAATGGTGGTACCCATTGCTTTGAAGAGCTCTTGCCGTAAAATTGCTTGTAAAAACCTTGTCCCCGTCTCGAAATAATTGTGGCAGGGAGGCCATGAAGCTTGAATACATGAGCAATGAATGCTTGAGCTACAGTAGAAGCAGTGAATGGCTCAAGCTGATGAAATGAGCATACTTAGTGAGTCTGTCCACTATCACAAAGATGACATCTTTCTTGTTGGACTTTGGTAAGCCCTCAATAAAGTCCATTGTGATGTGTTGCCAAGGCTGAGAAGGAATGGGTAGAGGTTGAAGCAAGCCAGCTGGATGAGTAAGTTCTATCTTATTCCTTTGACGAGATGTCACAAGCTAACCAAGAATAACACATCTTTCTTGAGTCCGAGGCCAATAGAAGTATGTCTTTGCTCTTACATAAGTGCCTTGGATGCCGTGAGTGGCCTCTAGAGCGAAGCATGAACCGGACCGAAGGACCGATCTCTCAAGGTATTCCCAATGCCAATGTAAAGCCCGCCTTTGTATCTTAGAATGCCTTCTGCCGCAAGGTATAAGGTGGACAAGCGGCGAGCGGTAACCAATAATTTGTGGAGGAGTTGAGTGGCTAATGGATCAGCCTTGTAGCTCTGAAGTACATCAGTAGACCAAGTTGGTGTGGATAGGGCTAGTGCATGGAAACTGTTAGATTGATCTGATGGCAATCTAGAAAGTGCATCAGCAGTTGTGTTGTCTTTTCCCTGCTTGTAGTGGATGGTGTAATCAAAACCAAGTAGCTTCATTAACCATTTTTGTTGAAGAACGATTTGTCGACTTTTGATCCATGAAGTATTTAATGCTCTGCTGGTCTGTGTGGATGATGAACTTATGTCCCAATAGATAATGTCTCCATTTTGTAACTGCCCTGACTACAACCAGTAATTCTTTCTCATAAGTAGAGAGTGACATGTTCTTGGGGCCCAAGGGATTGCTAAAACAAGCAATGATCCTACCCTCTTGCATAAGTAGAGCACAAATGCCAGTAGAGCAAGCATCAGATTCCACCATAAAAGTTTTTGAAAAATCGGGTAAATCCAAGACTGGAGTGGAGCACATTGCAGCTTTGAGGGCTTTAAAGGCTTCTAGAGCCGTTGCTGACCAAGTGAAGGCATTTTTCTTGAGCAAGTCAGTGAGGGGTTTGATGATGAGCCCATAGCTTCTTACAAACTTCCTGTAATATCCTGTAAGGCCCAAGAAACCTCTGAGATGCTTGATGTTAGTTGGAACTGGCCAGTTGGTCATGGCTTCAATTTTGGAGGGATCAGCTGCTACACCTTGGTAATAATGTGACCCAAGTATTCGAGAGAAGATTGAGCAAAAAAACACTTGGAGTATTTGGCATATAGTTGGTGTTGTCTAGGGAGGGAAAGCACTATAGATAAGTGTTGCACATGCTCTTCAAGTGTGGCACTATATACTAAAATGTCATCAAAGAATACTAGGACAAATTTCCTTAAATAATCAGCAAAAATAGAATTCATTAGTGCCTGAAAAGTTGCAGGTGCATTGGTTAAGCCAAATGGGATTACCTTGAACTCATAATGCCCTTGATGTGTTCTAAAGGCAGTTTTTGGAATGTCAGGGGTATACAATTTAATTTGATGATATCCTGATCTCAAATCTATCTTGGTAAAGAATTAGGAACCATGTAGTTCATCAATCACAGGTATGGGAACTTATCCTTGACAGTTAAGTCATTCAGTTTCCTATAATCAACACAAAAGCGCCAAGAATTGTCTTTCTTTTTGACCAGGAGGATAGGAGAAGCAAATGGGCTATTGCTGGGTTGGATAATACCTGTATCCAACATTTCTTGGACTAATGCCTCCACCACAGATTTATGAATATAGGGGCATTTATATGGTCTCAGATTTACTGGTTGAGCATTTGGTTTGAGGGGAATTTTATGGTCCAAAGCTCTAGATGGGGGTAATGAGGAAGGTGTGGAGAAGACATCTTGATATTTAGTCAATAAGTTATCAATGGGTGGTGGAATAGGGTTGGCCAAGGGTTGGACTGAGATAGAAAAAAGTTGGCCAACTAACCCATGAGTGTTTTTTCTGAAAAAAAAATTGACAGCCTTACCCGTCATCATCTTAAGAGAGGGTTTAGATGAGATACCTTGCAATGTGATTTGTGCACCCTGGTGAAGGAAGGAAATGCATAGTTTTGCTAGGTTGAATACAACATCACCTTTAGTTCTCAACCAGTCTTCCCCAAGAACGATATCACAGCCTCCTAAGGGAAGTAAGTGTAAGTTGCCTTCAAAGTGGTGGCCTTGCATTTTCCAGCTAAGTTGGGGACACATGCATGAGCTAGTGTTCTTCCCTCCATTAACAACTGTAACAAGCATGTTGGCTGTAGGTTGAACTGCACAGTGGAGTCGTTTGGATACTTCAGTATCCAAAAAACTGTGGGTACTTCTTGTGTCTATTAGAATGGTGATATGGTGTTGTTTAAGTAACCCTTCAATGCGGATAGTATCAGCACTAACATGTCCCGTGAGGGCGTGTAAGGAAATTTCCATTGCAGTGGTTTGCAGAGCTGGTGATTCTTGTTCTGTATTAATAGGTTCTTCATTTATAGGTTCAGCAAAAGTAGAGGATTCTGCTTCTTCCATGACTACCATATAGAGGTTTTGGGATTTACATCTATGACCAGTAACATACTTCTCATCACAGTTGTAGCAAAGTTGTTTAGCTCTCATTTGATTCATTTGTTCCTGAGTGAGTCGTCTAATAGGAGGAACATAAACAGATCGAGCTGGTGGATTTGGAGGGGTGGGTGTAAGTGGTGGTCTGGGTTGTGAAGGAGAGCTAAACAACTTTGCGTTCTGGGAAAATAAGAGGATGAATCAAAGGAGAGAGCGAATGGTACTAGCCAAGCGAATATCCTATCTATTGTATAATCTTTTAAGAAATGTACTAGCGAACCGAATTTCCCATTTATTGTATAATTGTCCGTAGTAGGGATTTTGGAATGGGAGATCATTTTCTTGCCAGGATATAAAAGCACATTTTGGAAAGGGAGATCAATACTAATCCCTGGTTGTAGTTACCAGTAGATTCGATCGACCCACATCGATCAATCAGCTATATAATGCACGTATTCCATTAATATCGTCTGCAGTCGGTGTCCTCTTTCGCTGGCCACCTCCGATGCCAGAAAACATAATTGCATTTGTATCGGAGCTATGGCCAAGCCCTAAAACATGCCCAAGTTCATGAAGACACGGCGTTTCTAAATCAATCATGCTTTGGTCAGGAGCAGTACTCCAGTTTTCGCTTGCATCCAAATGAGCCTGTCCATCTTGTGGTGCAAAACCATGGCCGAGAATTCCTAATGGGCCATCAAAAGGATGGAAATCATGGTGACTAAGTCTGTGGAATCCGATCACAATGTTAATAATTTCTCGACTATTTGTCGGTGCTCTAAACCTAAAGTTACTTACAGATGCCCATGAAGAGAGATCGTATACATGCAGATTGCAGGGTTTCCGGATTAACATTAGCTGCAGCACTATCCGATAGACGAGTTCCATTTTTTTTCAGGTGGCCATTTTGGAATCCCAGGGAGAAAGCTATAGTGTGTGACAACGTGCAGAGACCCGTTATGTTTTCCATTATCACGATGATGATGATGATGCTTCATGCCTGACTTCATGGAAGTTGTATACACATAATTCCCCACTCGCCACGTGCCCAAGAAATCACACGTGGAGAAGGCACATCTGGGTACATCAAGACATGATGCCACGTGCCAACACATAAGAAACATCCACCGATGGTATATGTTCATCATCGAACTAATCCAACGGCCAGGGATCAGGGAGCACTAAAGGAACGAGATATCGCGAAGCACCGAGGAATACCAAAGGATTCACTTTACTCCATCTCGAGAAGGATATAAGTTCAACAACGAGGATTAGCCTAGCTGACACGGATGTGATGGGAGCCGCAGACAGCTGTCTGACACGAGCAGACATCCCAACCACCCGCATTAAGTACTCTAGCCATAGGGTACGTGTCGACTAATCTGTGGAAGAGCAAGCATCGACCCAGCGTTATCAAGAGCAGCCGCTGGGAATATCGGTCCAGAGCGAGGACACCAGCGGGATCAGCACAGAGAACAAGAAGATAAGATTCAAACGGTCTCTGAGGGTGGACCCCACGTATCTTCCCTATAAATACCCCTCTTCACTAAGAGAAAGGGGGTCGAGCAGGATCTATTGAGTAGAGAAGATTATAGGAAAGAGAGATAGGAAGAGTAAGTATGAAGGATATTTCCCTTTTAAGCATCGTTATTCACTTAAAGTCATTCGACTACCCTTGTAATCCCTCAAAACATAGTGAAACACCAGTCCCGTGGATATAAGCCTTAGTGCTGAACCACGTAAATCATTGTCTTATTTACATTTCAGCACCGTATTTCCTGTTATTAGTATTATGCTTTACGATAAATGCACCTTAACCGCGTAGAATCGCTGAATCGATTCCTACTTTACTAGACAATGACGAGTCTGAAGACTCTGAGTCAATGAGTCATCGTATTTAACATTATTCTACTTCTGTTCTTAGTCTTGCAACGTCGGTATTTGTAAATGCGGAAATTGTTTGTGAACACGGGGATTCCATCGTAATTCCTGTGCTCACAATATGGCGCTAGAAACATGGACTATGTCCCTGTAAAAGATTTATCTTATCCTGTGATTGCTTATTTTCTGGCTCCCCGCACTATTCTCTAAATGATGGTGTTCGGATTTAAACTGATCTTCGAAATCAACCTTTTAAAACCCATTTTCTGCGTAGGTTTTCAAGTTTATTATCCAAGGATGATTTAAAACCACTAGATTTATACTTCTCTTAAAAAGTATTTATGCTTTCGAGGCACGAAACCCGCAGATCGGTGCACTTTTTGAAGTTTTCTATGCCTACCTAAGGCGGATTCTACAGATCTGTGTTTTATTTAGTTTTCTATGCCTACCTAAGGCGGATTCTCCATGCTTAAAATGCTAAGACTCGCGTTCTTCGTAAAAATCTCCATATCTTTAGTTTTGAATGATTATCCCATAAAAGAATTTCCCAAATCTATGAGAAAGCCCGTGTTTTCAACTATCAGATCTGTCCCTCTAAGTTTTCCGTCTAAATTTATAATCTCTTAAACAGATTTTTGTCGAATCGTACCCTTGGTCTATGTGCTTATATTAACTTCACTAACAAGATCCGCACGGATATTGGATTTTCGACGATGTTTGAATTGTGCAAGCGAAAAAAGCGAAGATGGAAAACACGAAGGATGCGGGAAAAGCCAAAGCGTCGTCCAAAGAAACACCAAGGACAACACCAATCATAACACGCAACAAGGAGAAGGGCGAAAAGCCGAAAGAAGCGAACCAGAAGATAGATGCAGTAGAAATCACCTCTCCATCGAATGCAAACAATGCAGCGGCAGCAGCTCTTAAGGTGGTAGCAGCAAAAGCCGATGCATCCAGAGCAGCCGCTGCAAAATCCGATGTGGCTAGAGTAGATGTAGTCAAGGATGCCGCAGTAAAAACCGCGGCAGCTACACGCGCCCTCGAGCAGCGGGAAGAGGTTGCAGAATCGTCAATACCGCAACCAGCCTTCAGATGCCGCCAACAGACGAGCAAAACCAGACTCTTCCAATAACCCAACCATTGCTGACAAGAAACCAACCTATACCCCCGCATGAAGAGCTACAGGTAGTGCGTACCGAACCTCCTGTACTCATAATCCAAAAGGTAGATGAAGATCATATCATGGCCCTTGGGGGGCAGGGACGGCACGGTACCCCGAATCAAGGATCAAACCATTCTCCCCAGTTGATGGCAGAGCTTGAAGAGCTAAAGAGGAGCCAAAGGGTGTACACAGAAACGGTGGCATTGCTGGCACGAGAAAATCAAGAGCTCAGAGAAAAAATCGCCCAAATCTTAGGAACGACGCTCCAGCATAACGAAGCCCTGCACGAGGCTAACTCTAAAGCACCTGAGCCTAATCATGACCGAAGAATGGTCGTGACAAATGCAGCGAATCCCGATCCTTTGAACCGAAGAATAGCTAGAGGAAATAGGCCCAGCGATACAGATTATGTTCCGGAAGACTCGGACTATTTTGACAGCGAAGATCAAATATCAAAGCGAAACACAACTTACGATGATAATCAGCGTGCGATGGAAGACCTTCGCGCTGAAATGATGGCTGAGATCAAGCAACTAAAATCCAGATAAGAGGGAGGAAGACTAAAAGAGGTGATGAAAGAAGCCAATACCACCCCATTAGCACCGCATCTCGCCAGAGCCCTCATTCCCCAAAAGTGTTCCATCCCGGCGTTTGAATGTTATGATGGATCCAGCGATCCCGCAGCTCATCTTCGGTATTATAATCGCATGTTAGTATGATGGGACCAGGACGACGCAATCCTTTGCAGATACTTCCCTTCAAGTCTGAAAGGATCGGCCCTTTCTTGGTTCGACAATCTCCCCCCAAACTCCATCGTCTCGGATAAACAACTTACGGAGAAGTTCTTAGGAACTTATATGTACAATAAGGCTGTAAATGCGGGAATGGATGAGTTATTCTCATTAGCGATCAATTACAAAGAAACAACCAGGGAATACACTGACAGGTGGCACAAGATTTTCCAAGCAATAGGAAACGTAGATCCGGTGGTCAGTATCAACTGCTATAATTGGGGATTAGACAGGATGAGCCCGTTCTTTGTGGAAATTCTTGGAAGTGTCCCAACGACTGAAGGAGATCTCCGAGTAATCATTGAAAAGTACGCGATATTAGAAGAAATCCAGCGGGAAAATCCCAGGGCCCAGACTTAAAGATCTCAACGAACTCATTTGGTAGAACAAGCCAGCGGGTCAAAGAGGGGCGGTTCAACTGAAAGACCCAGCGAGGATGCGAAGGGGCGAAGAGATGATCGTCGAAGGGATGACCGAAAATTCGAAGACCAAGTTTACACCAAGTTGAACACAAGCTACACCCGCATACTGAGAGAAATCAAGGATCGAGAAAATATGGAGTGGCCTTGGTCCAAAGGAAAGCAGCCCCCAAGGTCCGAAAAGTCAAGGGATTACTGCGAATACCACTGCTTCAACGGCCACCAAACCGAGAAATGCAAGAATCTTAAGATCATGATCCAAAAGCTGATTGACGCAGGTGACCTCACGCAGTACATACAGAAGGTAAACACCGAAGATAGGACCAAACGAAGCAAACAAGTTCAACTACCCGAAGGAAACCGAACGTTGAATACGATCTCTTGTTCCGAAGTTACTGGACCCTCGCTAACTGTGCAGATAGGAAAAAGACTAAGGAAGCAATTCGAGGACTACTGCGAGCTATACAAAGTCGATGGAGTAGAAGTTGACGAACACGAGCAATGGATGAACGCCCCGTTGACCTTTGAGGCCGATGATGTCGAGGAGGACATGGAAGATCACAATGATCCATTGGTCCTCACACTACCCGTGGTTGGGTGTAATATCAAGAAAGTCCTCATCGACGGAGGGAGCTCAGTTAATGTTCTGTTCTATGACACGTTCAAGCGAATGGATCTCAATGACGAGCAGCTGATGTCCTCGTACTATACCATCTATGGATTCAATGGGGCACCAACAAAACCGTTAGGCGACATTGTCCTACAAGTGTACGCAGGACCAATGAAGGTGGATACTCGATTCAGCGTAGTAGATGCACCCTCTCCCTACAACGCTATCATCGGAAGTAAATGGGTACACAAACTCAAAGGAGCAGCATCAACCTATCATCAGTACCTTAGATTTCCAACACCCGAAGGGGTAATGGAGATAAAGGGAGATCAGGTTACAACCCGAGAATTCCAAACTCTACAAAATCAGCTCAATAACGAACAACATGAGCAGCGAAAATCTCGAAGGAGTTGCAACAAAGAAACTGCCAAAGAAAAAGCAATTGATCTTTATCTCGAAGAAATCTCCGGGAAAAATTTGAGTAAGAGAAGCATCGTTCTAAAAGCTGAAGCAAGCACTTCAACAGCTGAAGAGCCCACCAAATAGCAATTAAAGAACGTCCCTCTCATAGGGGAAACAAAGCCCACGTTCACACCCGTAGAACCAGTGAAGGAGATCAATATAGGGACCAAAGAAGACCCGAAAATGATCAAAATAGGAACCCTGATGGATGAAGACATAGAAGTAGCCCTTATCAAGCTACTCACAGAATATGCAGATATCTTTGCATGGAAGCTAGGAGACATGCCGGGAATCGATCCAAAGATAATCCAACATGAACTTCGTATAAAACCAGGCACCACACCTTTCAGGCAGAAAGTACGAAAGGTGGCACCAGAGTATCACCAAGCGATCGAAAAAGAGCTCTGTAAATTGCTAGAAGCGGGATTCATCAAGGAGGTCAAATACCCGACATGGATCTCAAACATGGTCATCGTGCCCAAGAAAAACGGGGGAGTAAGAATATGCATCGATTTCACCAACCTCAATAAGGCATGCCCAAAGGATAGCTACCCGCTCCCAAGCATCGATCAACTGGTGGAAGCCGTCGAAGGGTACGAAGAACTATCGTTTATGGATGGGCATTCTGGTTACAACCAAGTAGCCCTGGCGGAAGAAGATCAACAACATAATGCATTCTACACCCCACACGACCTCTATTGTTACACAAGAATGCCTTTCGGACTTAGAAACGCAGGGGAAACCTATCAAAGGATGGTCGACGCTATTTTCAAACCTTGGATCGGGAAAACCCTGGAAGTTTATGTGGATGATATGCTCGTCAAAAGTAAGCTGCGCAAGAACCACCATCAAGACCTGAGAGATATCTTCGAAGCCATGAGGAAACACAGCATGAAAGTGAATCCGGAAAAATGCACATTCGGTGTCACGTCAGGAAAATTCCTAGGATATCTGGTAACAAAGAGGGGCATTGAAGTAGATCCTGCCAAGATCCATGCCATCGTAGGAATGCCGTCCCCAAAGAACCTGAAAGAAGTCCAAAGACTCAACGGATCTTTAGCAGCTCTGGGAAGAGTCATCGCCAGGTCATCGGACAAATGCAAACCCTTCTTTAACATCCTCAAAAAAGGAAGCAAGTTTGAATGGACCACAGAGTGTGAAGAAGCTTTCCAGAGATCAAAGCGTATCTGGCAACAATCCCGATCTTACAAAAACCCGATCCAGACGAGGTATTGGATCTCTATATAGCAGCAACGGAAGATGCAGTCAGCGCAGTATTGGTCAAGACGAATACGAAGATAGAGCAACCGATCTACTACGTGAGCAAGACTCTCAATTCGGCAGAAATAAATAATAAAAAGATTGAGCAGCTCATCCTGGTACTAGTATGGGCAACCCAAAATCTAAGGACTTATTTTTTGACCCACTACGTCCGTGTTCCATGCAAAGCACCGTTAGAGGCCATTCTCAAAAGTGCTGGGAAAGTGGGAAGGATAGCGAAGTGGAATACTCACCTCGACGAGTTCAACATTATCCACGAAATAAGACATTCCCAGAAGTCCCAAGTTTTGGCAGATTTCTTAGCAGACCTACCCTTGGGTAACGATGAGGAAGTAAGGGGCGTACTAGAAGTAGAAGAAGGAGCGGACCCAGTCGACGTCCTCGAGCCTCCAAATCAAAGACGATGGGAAGTCTTCGTAGACGGGTCAAGAAATAGAGAAGGGGTAGGCATAGGCATCGTAATCACTACTCCCACCGGTGAAAGAATCGTGCATGCGCTAAGATTAGAGTTTAAGGAACATACCAATAACATCGTCAAATACGAAGCCATGGTCCATGCTCTTCGTTTAATAATTGAAATGGGTATAACCGAGGTACGCCTGACAAGTGATTCACAGTTGGTCATACGACAGATAAGCCTAGAATACAACGTGTACGATGAGACCCTCTCGGCATACATGTCTTTATTCCAAACTCTTGCATCCCAAATACCTAGCATCAAATTTCGACATCTATGCATAAAAGACCTTAGGCACGCTGATGTACTGTCATACATATCGTCCATGTTAAGAGATGAAAGCATCAAAGTGATCAAAATAACCAGAGTATACGAGCCTTCGGTTACTCCTCGGGAATCCCTCGCTACAAATCATGAAGACGATGTAGGGGAGGATATCGCTGACGAGGATGTGGGGGAAGATATCGCTGATGACTTCCACGAAGATGACATCATGACAAGAGCGAACGAAGATGAGGACTTCAAAAACGAAGAAGATTGGAGAACTGAAGTCCATCTCTTTCTCAAAAAAGGAACGTTGCCTACGGATTTGAAATAAGCTAGAAAGGTGCAGTCAAAGGCAGAAAGATATGACCTTAAGGACGGGGTTTTATACAAGAAGTCTTTCCTTGGACCGTTGCTTCGTTGCCTATCAAGAGAAGAAGGACATCGGGTTTTGAAAGACATACACTATGGAGACACATGTAACCACAGCGGAACGAGATCACTATCAGATTAAGCAAAGATGCAGGGGTATTATTGGCCACGGATGATACAGGATGCTACGATAATATCTCGGAGGTGTGAGGAATGTCAGCGGTTTGCTAAAAGAATCCATGCTCCTGTAACAAAGCTGAATTCAGTGGATAGTCCTTGGCCTTTCTCGAAATGGGGCATAGATATCGTCGGACCCCTGATCGAAGGATCGGGAAAAAGACGATTCTTAATTGTAGTCACAAATTACTTCATCAAATGGGTAGAAGCCAAGGCCCTGGATAGGATCCATGACTCAGACGTATTCCTATTTATCTTTCAAAACATCATTTCCAGGTTCGGAATCCCCGCAGAGATTGTCTCCTACAATGGCAAACATCTACAGTTAAAGAACATAGACATGCTCTTCGATACCTTCAAAATTAGGAAGAATAAATCAACCCCCATCTATCCTCAAAGCAACGGATAGGCCGAAGCCACAAATAAAACCCTTGCACTTATCCTCAAGAAGCAACTGGATGAACACAAGGGGTTATGGTGTGAACAACTACACAACGTGTTATGGGCCTATCGAACAACCCGAAGGTCCGCTACAGGAGAATCACCGTTCCTTCTCACTTATAGAGCCGAAGCGGTCATCCCAACAGAAATCATCATGCCAACAACGAAAACTGAAGCGTGGGAAAAGAATCTCACGACGGATATGATACTAGAGAGTCTTGAAGATCTGGAGGAAAAGAGAGAAACAGCTCTGTAGAGGATGGAAAACTACCAACGAAGATTAGCAAGGGAATACAACAAGAAGTTTAAACTTAGAAATTTTGTAGAAGTACAGTATGTGCTGAGAAATATACCCCAATACCAGCGAGAAAAAAAGTGGGGCAAGTTAGCACCAACATGGGGAGGACCATTTGTTATACACGACATCGCAGGAAATGGATCTTATTATCTGCGTAACCTGAAAGGAGAAGTCCTCAGACACCCGTGGAATGCAAAATATCTCAAGCCATACTATCCATAAAAGCAACGCAGTTCTGCATCTGCGTGAAGAGTACCAGAAGAAGAAGACAGCGTACCCGCTTGACATGTTTATATCTCTGGACGAGGAATAGCATACCTCGACTCATCAATCAAACATACTTTTTGCAAAATCCTTATTGGGGAAAGTAGCCATATACAATCTCTCCGGACTCCCCTATCATCGTCTATAAGTGTATGACCATGGGGAAGGCATCCATCAGAAAGAGATACCCAACCAATCTAAAAGGCAAAGGTTCGGCGGAATGAATGCATGTACATAGTTCAATAACGCATTACATATCCGAGAAGGTTGCCCCGACCCCCACCGTTTGGTAATCCTCTTGCCAAGGATTAACCAGCGGGGTGACAGGTCCGAAATCGGTAACGAAGGTACATATCCTCGTTATTGACATCAAACACTATGTATTATTTTCATTTAATCACTCTATTAGCTAATTTGCTCAACATCTAAAAAGGTAATCAAATTATCCATGCAGATGAGTCAAAGATGTACATACCCAAACAAAGGATGATCTATTTCATAAAAGTTGATTACAAGATCGGAAAGTTTAACGACAAACAAAAAAATACATCAAAAAATGGCTCGAAAGCAAGTAATCAACAAAGATCAACTTTCTATAATAATTATAGAAGTCTACTTTCCCTTAGAAGATTCAATATGACCAGCAGGATCTGGCTTCTGAGAGGAGGGAACGCTGCCTCCCGAAGAAGGACCAGCGGAAGAAGTTAGGGGCTCCGGCATAGGACGACGAGGATAGTGCTTCACAATACCATGATCTTTCTGAAGGCCTTGCTCGATCCTGGTCAGAGTTCTGTTCACCTCTTCGGCAAGCTGACAACGAGCCTTATATGCGATCACGGTGGTTTTAAGCTCAGATTTTGATAACAAGGATGTCAGTCAAGTTACTTCCTTGGCCGCTTCCTTTGCTGAGGTGTTGCCCGGCCCTTCTACTGTACTAGGGCAGATTGAGTCTTTTCAAGCTTCTCATTTGCAAGATCAAGCTGTCCTTCGAGCTTTGACAAACAAAGAGACAAAGTTGAGTTAGAAAATTAGAACCAAATAATTGTTCATAACTAAATAAATGTATACCTTCGACTCTAGCCGAAGCTATCTCATACTCATTAACAACAGCGTCTCGAGCATCGTCAAGAATATCGTACTTATAATCCAACCGAAGATTTGTAAGGGAAAACTGACACTCATCCAACTCTACCTGCTTCATGGAGTCTAAATGGCGAAGATGGTTGACTTCGTTATTCATTTCTTTTATGCCCTTAGTAAGCATGTACATATTCACTTCGAGGTCTTTCTCAGAATCCACTAAACGATCAACATCGGCTCGAGAGGCGGATAAAGCATTACTAAGGGCATGAGCCTCCATTATGGCATCATCTCTCTCCCGAACCAGCTACTGTATATAATCCCTAACCTCAGGGTCTTGGGGCGACCGAGCTAGGCGTAATTCCTCCTCCAAATGTGTTACCTTAGCCTCCAAACTATTAACATGATCACGAGCAACACGAAGGTTATCACGAGTCCATAACAAGGTATCATTAAACTGACGACGATCGGTATTGTAACTATTTTGCATATCAATCATCTGAGACCGCTTCTCTCTCCACTCAGCTACTAGGGTATTATGCTCATCAGCTCTAGCATTCCATTTATCCGCTTCACTCTTAATTTTATCCACTAATTCTCTAATCCGAGAAGCTTGCCGAGTCCTCTCATTCCGAAGACATACCAATTCTCCAGTAACACCCGCTGAAGATAGGGTGGGGAGACTCAGATAACACACTAGCAAACAAACCTTTAGAGGATGAAGCATCGTTGCGGGCCTTCTCCAAGTCACTACGGACCAATGCAAGTTCAACACTAAGCTTCTCCTCTTCGGCACCCAGCTTCTATTTCCCCTTCAGCTGACTCTTCAGTTCTGCTATCTCCTTATCTTTCACAGAGACGAGCGCTTCAGCAGCGTCCAATTCCTCTTCACGGTGACGAAGCTTTGCTTCCAATTTCAAAGCCTTCGCTTTGAAAAATTGATACAAAGTATGGTTGCAATGCTCACTTCTCATTATCTACATTGATACCAAGCAAACAATAGCCATCATTAAAAAGTCATATGAGCAACAAAACAAAGGGATTTACGACAACTAACCTCGAAAACACGCTGCTAGGGGAAACCATACTGATACCCGTCGGCAATAACCATCATGTCGGCAATAGAAGTAGGGGGATCGACCAGTAAACTCGTAGAAGTAGCACCCAAATATTTCCCCCAAGCTTCGGTAACATCATCACGAAACGATAGCTGTATCCTTTGGCGGGTGAAGGCATCGAAATTTTTCTCACCAGGTATCACCGGGGCAGGGTTCGGCACAAACATAAGATTTTTCTTCATCAACCTGTCCAATGTAGCATCATCATCATCTTGCATCATGGCCATATCAAAGCCTTCCAAGGATACACCAGCGGAAGCTCCGGCATCGGTCACATCTTTCTCCAAATTAGAAATCTTCGTGGCACCGACATCTTCGTCACCATGAGCCTTCTCACCGTTGCCACCCAGATTTTATTCATCCGCAGCCGCTGCTTCAACACCGGTATCAAGTGTTCTTTCACCCTCGTCCCCAAGAACATCCCATTCATCATTTGGTGACAATAGAGATAACTCCTCAGCTAACCCCATGGCAGCGTCAATATCCATCAAACCCCCAGCGGAGTGGATTTCACCAAAAGAAAACTCTGAAGTAGGATTCATTGGATGAAGCTCAGCCTCCTCATCCCCTTCACCTGGAACCAATCCAATAAGAGGATCGGTCGACGGAAAGTCAGGCATAGCTCTCCCTTCACCAGTATCATCACCTCCGGGGGCAACCTCTTCTTCGTTGCCAGCTCCACCAGTATTCTCGTCGTTCTTATGATTATGGGGAGAGGTATCTATTTGTTCCTCATCATCTGTAATCTCCTCTTCACCCTCAATACCTTCATCATTCACGGGGCTATTGACCTCATCAAGATTATCAGCCCCCTCCATAGGGGCAGTAGAAGACTGAACCGGGCCGATATTCTTTTTCTTCTTTGCCTAAAGAGATAACACTCGATATATCAATACGACAACTATTATTTACTCACATCGGGTTACCTTAAAAGCAAGAAGAAAAGGGGCAACATAGAGAACCATACCTTGGCAGCGGCATTACCCTTCGAAGGGAGGACAACATCGGAACTTTCTTCTTCGTCAGCAGCGTCAAAGGCGTACTCAAAGTTCGTTATTCAACCGCCAGGGGCAGAAATCACCATAGCGAGCGGGAGCACTATCACGAGGCTGTCTGCCAACAACAGGACGCCACCCATGCTGCCCAGGCACCCAGCCATAATCCCAAGGACCAAAAATTTCGATGACTGTGGCATGGCATTCATAGTCATGATCACGCTTGAGCCTTTCACGATTAGGAAAAAGCTTCTGCTGAGAAGACCCTTCGGTACCAGGAACGTACCGAAGCTTCGTATCACACATTTTTCTTAAAAGACGAACCTCACCATGAGAAGTAGGAATGTTACGAATACCAACACTCCAGGGCTTGCGATTCCTACTATTAACATAATCTCCAAAAGAGGCGTTGAAATTGGCAGGAGTATACAAACTTCTCTCATCGGGATTAGCAGTATAACAGGTTATCGTCGTTTTACCCTTACTCCGAAGATAGCACTCCTTCAGAGTACGAAGATAATTCCCACTTAGCTGCACCACCGAACGACAATGAGTGTTATGGGTAGAACCCTCACGATCAGCCAAAACATCGTAATAAAAGGAGTCCCCCGACTTGTACAAGGGCAGCATCAAACCCGCTTCGAAAGCCCCCACCGTGGTCAACAAATGAAGATCGTCGTATTTATAGTTCACAATCATGTCATAGGTAAGGTCATCATTTGGTGCATAGAACTTAACATCAAAGAACTCAAGACCATGTTTTACCTTGAAGGCTTCGAGACAAACATGCTTGAAGGTAACCTTTTTCTTAGCCACCGAAATGCTTCGTATTTCAGAAGCAACATCAGAACTAGTGGGTCGACTCAACAACGGCTTTTTTGACCTGGGAGGACTCATGTCAGAACCTTTCCCCTTGACCACTAGATTCCTCAAAGGACCCGCCAAAGGCACATCGGCTTTAGTAGAAGACCCTTTCATCACAGCAGCGGGTTGCGGAGCCTTGGACCCCGAAGACGACATCGTGGTTTGCGGAGGCATGGATCGAAGAGGTTGAATATTCATCGGTTCAACACGATGAGGAGCTGGCTGCTGCGTATTTTTAGATTCAACACGCTGGGGAGAATGATGAGCCGCAAGACGGATAACTGCATGGCGAGATCCCTTCAGCTGACCCCCCTTCTTCGTGATCAGAACCCTTGGACCCGATGATGGTGAGACTTTCTGTGCACGAGGATCTGGTTGGAATGACCTAGATGAGCCACCCCTCGGCGGAGATACATCGGGACTTCTATGAGAAGGAGACCGGTGGGAACTTGGCGACAGTGTCTGGTATGAAGACCGATGACGATCAGACATATCTACAAGGAGCAAGAAATCTACTACGGAGATCAGATAACGCAGACAATCAAAAATCAAAATTATGCAAACTTCCATAAATTCATCAGAAACATCATACAGAAACCTTAATCTACTTGAAGGAAACCCTAATCTGTTTACAAATAACGAAGACGAGCTTAAATCGTCGGATGGGAATCCATGAGTTTTGGGATAAAAGAGCAGAGGCAAGCGTATCTGTACTTAATCACAGAACTAAGAACACATCAGCAAAAATGCAACAATCAATCAAGATCAAAATAAAGAGTACATCATACTTGTATCAAAAACTCTACAAGCAAAGCAAGGACGATCAAGGAGAAGATGATGAACAGCGACAACGGTCAACCTCGGAAGATCCTAATAAAACTTCAACCTGAGCAACACTAGCAGAAGTTAAGAGCAAGAAAACAAAAATGGAGAATTTTCGGAGCTGACAAGAGAATGAAAAGAGAATGAAGAGAGAATGAAATTTATTTCAATAACCTCATCCCTCTTATTTATAACCCTAACTGCATAACCGCCCCGTTTTTCAAGGAGAAGTTAATAAGGAGAGTGGTAAATGTGCCTTAAAAATAAGGGGGGGAGTTAATGAAGAGAGTGGGGTTGACTGCGAGGACGATTTTCCCCAAGGTTTGACCATTAATTCAAATCTTGGAGAAAAGGGGCAAATTGTATACACATAATTCCCCACTTTCCACGTGCCCAAGAAATCACACGTGGAGAAGGCACAACTGGGTACATCAATACACGATGCCACGTGCCAACACACAAGAAACATCCACCGATGGTATATGTTCATCATCGAACTAATCCAACGGCCAGGGATCAGGGAGCACTAAAGGAACGAGCTATCGCGAAGCACCGAGGAATACCAAAGGATTCACTTTACTCCATCTCGAGAAGGATCTAAGTTCAACGACGAGGATTAGCCTAGCTGACATGGATGTGATGGGAGCCGCAAGCATCTGTCTGACACGAGCAGACATCCCAACCACCCGCATTAAGTACTCTAGCCATAAGGTACGTGTCGACTAATCTGTGGAAGAGCAAGCATCGACCCAGCGTTATCAAGAGCAGCCGCTGGGAACATCGGTCCAGAGCGAGGACACCAGCGGGATCAGCACAGAGAACAAGAAGATAAGATTCAAACGGTCGCTGACGGTGGACCCCACGTATCTTCCCTATAAATACCCCTCTTCACTAAGAAAAAGGGGGTAGAGCAGGATCTATTGAGTAGAGAAGATTATAGGAAAGAGAGATAGGAAGAGTAAGTATGAAGGATATTTCCCTTTTAAGCATCGTTATTCACTTAAAGTCATTCGACTACCCTTGTAATCCCTCAATACATAGTGAAACACCAGTCCCGTGGATGTAAGCCTTAGTGCTGAACCACGTAAATCATTGTCTTATTTACATTTCAACACCGTATTTCCTGTTATTAGTATTATGCTTTACGATAAATGCACCGTAACCGCATAGAATCGTTGAATCGATTCCTACTTTACTAGACAATGACGAGTCCGAAGACTCTGAGTCAATGAGTCATCGTATTTAACATTATTCTACTTCTGTTCTTAGTCTTGCAACGTCGGTATTTGCAAATGCGGAAATTGTTTGTGAACACGGGGATGCCATCGTAATTCCTGTGCTCACAGAAGTTGTGTCGTCTTTTGCAATGTCAGGCACTCCACATCCAGGCATCATCATTTGTTTCACCGTCGAAGTGTCTAAAATTCCGTTAGTCTCTAGACTATAATTAAGTTGATAAGTCTTGATTGCAGATTCTAAGACATCATCAAATTCATCGTCGTTTTCATGTCTACTTCCTCCGCCTCCGGCATTAAGATAACCGAATTTTTTGAGATATTGTTTAGCTTCTTGCAAGCCTTTTACTGCTTCACCTTTGTGACGCCCCTCTAGTCACTTAAGAAATCCAAAGGGTTGTGTTGAATTTGTTTGGGACAGAGTTTTTTTTTTTTTGATGTGTAAATGGCTGACATGAAGAGAACTAACGAGATCAAGTTTAGCACTAGCGCAGAAGGAAAAGTTGTTTTATGGTCAAGGTGTGTGCATTCGACATTGACGAGCGTGAGGCTATTGTTCATGCGTGAACACAAATTTTTTGATGCTTTAAAAATGCCGACTCACCCAAAGAAACTTTGACCGAATTTCTTGGAAAAAAAAAAGTATACGCTTAGAGCATCTCCAATGGTGTATGGATATTTATCCCATGTGGAGACCTAAAAAAAAAGGTATTTAACAACATATAATCAAATAATTTTTTTGGTTTTGATAAGCATCTCCAGTGGTAGTTGTATTCATACCTATTTTGAAACACTTGTCACTTATTTGTAGAAAGTTAATCCACAAAATCTAACAAAATAAATAAAATAAAAACAAATAGTGATGACGTGAGTCTGGATGAGAGTCTCTAAAAACTTATACTCTCTTCCAAACTCAAACTTCCACATCATATTAAATTTTAATATCCAACCACCACTGGAGAGGTTTTTTTTGTTTAGAGTTTCTAAAATCCTAGGTATTCAATATTTTTAGAGACCCATATTCCATTGGAGATGCTCTTAGATCATACCCCGACCTGGTCACCTAATGGGTGGGGTAAGATCCGACCTGCCTATATATCATGGCGGGTAGGTTCAGGTGAGGATTTCCTCTGGCCGCCATTAGCCAATCGGGTGAGGCCAAAACCAACCCGCCAGACCCATCGTACACCATTAGATGTGATTGATCATTTTTTTACAGTTAATAAGTATTAGCCATAATATAAAAAAAGAAAAGTAAATATGCAAAATTGCAAACTAGAAAACACCAACATATCTAAAGCTTTTCCCTTTTGTCTTATGCTTTCAGATTATGTGATTATGTGACAGTAAGATCTTCACAGAGAGAGATTATCTCATCGCTGTAACAAGCCTATTTAGAGTCTCTGGGGGTGAACTATTATGTTTTCAGAAATGCTCCGTAAATCGGGCGATAACTGAGTCACCCAGATCTCACCGATTCCCATTCTCTTATCATGATTTCCTAATTTTTTCTTGAGAATCAATCATATATGATCAGATCTTGAACCAAACCCTTAATTCCTTCAGAAATCCAACGTTAATAGCACTTATTTGATCTCAAATCTCTTTCTATACCAAAACCCTAGTTTCAATTTCAAAATCAAATCCAATAGATGATTTCCATGGGGAGTAATTTCAGACAAGAGTAAACCCTAGGATCCTAGGGGCGGATGATAGATTAAGAACTGGGGGTTATGGAATTGAGGAACTGACGGAAGACACATTTTTGTAAGGTATTTTGTAATTTTATTCCTTTTTAGCTTTGATTTGATCTGTTTTAGATATGGGTAAGCCTCAATGCTTTGATGTTTAGAATAGGGTATGTGTATTAGTGTTTTGCAAGTGCTAATTACTTCATAGTATGTCTGGATTCCTATTGTTTGTTATCTTCCTATTTGTTCTGCCTCTTCTTAGGTTAGTATTTTAAGTTTATTATTTGCTTTTCTGCTTGATAAGGTTCATGTTGTTGATACCTTAGTTAATCTGTACTAAGATTGGTTATCACGATTTCTTCTCTGCTAAGGCTTCTGGATTATATGAGTTCTTTCTTTCATTTGGTTTATGATGATCTATTTTGGGGTCTCCAAAATAGTTTTGGCTGTCTTAGAAAAAAAAAATGGATCTCTGTTCTCTGATTTCATTGAGTTTGTGATTTAATTTGGAATTAAAAAGAATTAAAAGGTGTTTTAAAATTGAGTCTCTTAAAATGAGTTCTTAGGGATTCTTAGATTATAGGAATTTGAAAACCTTCCTAATATTCAGTGTTCTTCTTCTTAATGTGTCTGTAGTTATTGGTGTTCTGAAGGCCAGTGATTTTTGTATCTTTTGCTTGCGTAGTAGTTACTTCAGTTTGTTTGAGGAAGTTTTCTACTGGTTTTAGTAAATGTAATAGTTCTTGGGCTTCTCTGTGGCTATGTTTGAATGTGTGATTTAATTTGGAATTAAAAAGATTTAAAAGGTGTTTTAAATTTGAGTCTCTTAAAAGAGTTCTTAGAGATTCTTAGATTTATAGGATATTGAAAACCTTCCTAATAATTTGTATTCCTCTTCTTTATGTGTCTGTTGGTTTTGGTGGTCTTAAGGCCAGTTATTTTTGTTTCCTTTGCTTGTGTAGTAGTTGCTTCTTCTACTGATTTTAGTATATGTAATAGTTCTTATGCTTCTCTGTGTCTATGTTCGAACAATATATTAACTACCTGGATAGTTGTTTCATATAAGATTGGAGCCTTGTTTTTCGGTAATCCTCGCAGTCCGCTTTGTAGAGTGCTAAGCTGTCTTCCTATCTGGTTTTAGTTGTTGTTATCCTTGTTTCCAGTTGAATCTGTAGATTTCATGGGAGATTTAAATTTAATCTCAGTTATATGTTTCGTGCGGTATGGCAGCTGGCTATGTTATCTAGTTTTAGCTTCTTAATCTCTAGTTTCTGTCTGCATATATTCTTTTCTATTTACCTGGTTCTAATGTTTATAAATCATAAGTTCAATTATTTTCTCTATTGCGAATCCTTCTGATAATTTATAGCCTGTTTTTTCATGTTGTTTTATTAGTTTGAACCTCTTATAATCATTTGGTTTGCTTTGAGTTTGATTCTTCTTACCGAACGTATGTGTCACAAATGAAGACTCCATCCTCGCCCAACCCTAAGTTCATCTGATCAATCTAAGCCCCCAGGTAAGTCCACTTAAATTACGGTATTATATCCTCCTCTCCAAGTTGTTCTTTCACTCATCTAATTCCCCTGCTATCTTGGGTAATGATTTTGCGTTCCATCGGTTCACAATAGCATTTACAGGTGCGCAATAGGCCTGTCAACTATGTAATAGTCAGAATTATTTAACGTTTCTCCACCTTCTATCTCTGTAATTTTCTTTGTAAGTGCTCCATTATAAAGCACACACTCTTAGTTAAAGTTGTTCAACTTTTGTAAGTGCTGTTATATAAAGCACACGTTTTATACTTATGTGTTATGGTGCTACAACACTCCTTATAGGATTCAGTTACATTAAAAAGTTATTTCTTTCAAGTGTTGTAATACAAATTTCACCCCCTCCCCCCACCTCCCAAAACCTATCAATTTGCTCATTACTATTTCTGCCTCAGTCTGAACCTTTCAACCAATTTCGGACCCAACAAACCCCTCCTCAATTTTCTTCTTATCATCATAATGACTATCCTAGCTTGGAATTGCCAAGGCATAAACCTTCCATCCCCAATTCAACACTTAAAAGGATTGGTCTCTCTTCATAAACCCAACATTTTGTTTCTATCAGAAACTTTAGCTAACAATCAGCATATGAGAAGCTTATCTCAATCCCTTCAGTTCCATAATTACTTCTCAGTCCCAAAAATTGGAAGGCGAGGCGGTCTCTGTTTAATGTGAAAAGATTCCCTAAATATCCAGATTTTATTTCACTCACAAAATTACATTCATACAATAGTTACACCACCACCCCCTGGACAACCATGGATCTGCACGGGTATTTATGGCCCGCCACACCCGGACATCAGGAAAAATCTATGGCAAGAATTTCCAACAATATTCAACAACATCAACCCGTCCATACCATGGCTTTTATTAGGAGACTTCAACGACGTCTTAAATCAATCAGAAAAAAAAGGAGGAAAGCAAGTAACATATGCCCAATCTCAACCTCTTCTCTCTCTAATGGACCATATGGGATTTATCGATCTAGGGTTCTGAGGAGACCCATACACCTGGACAAACAACCAAATGGGTCAGAATAACATTCTAGAAAGACTAGATAGAGCAATGGGAACCCAACATTGGCGGACTGCAAATCCGCATGCAACAGTTACTCATCTTCCAAGAATAACATTTGATCACGGCCCAATTCTTCTACAAGATAAAGCAATGAACTGGCATGGAACAAAAAACTACAAATTTGAACACCTATGGCTCTCTTATCCTCAGCTCAAACAAGTGGTTGAAACAGCTTGGGAACAACAACAAGATACTGAACCTACCCTTGATCTTCAACTAAAACTCATAACAACCGAACAAACTCTATTGGAATGGAACAAAGAAACTTTTGGCCACCTACCAACCATGATCAAGAAATAGACAGCCAAGATAAAACATGTTCAACATCAATGTGCTACACAATCGGGCGGCGACCTTGAATTTTGGCTGATCCAAGAAAAACAACTAAGAATTGATCATGATGAGCTACTACAATGTCATGCGACATACTGGCAGCAAAGATCCAGAATCCAATGGTTGCAATCGGGAGATCTCAATACAACCTTTTTCCATACTAAAGCCACCATTCACAGAGCCTGCAACAATATACAAAAATTACAAGACCCACAAAACAACTGGGTTGACAAGAAAGAAGACATTATTCAACTCATTTTGGATCATTATTCTCAACAATATACGGCCCCACCTACGGTGATAAATGGAGATATTTTAACAAATATCAGGCCAAGACTAACTCCCAGACAATCGAACATGCTTATGAAGGAAGTAACTATAGCAGAAATCAAACAAGCTCTTTTTTCCATAAACTCCGAAAGTGCTCCTGGTCCAGATGGCTACACAAGTAAGTTTTTCAAAGTATTCTGGGAAACAACTCATTCTCAATTGATATCAATGGTTCAAAGTTTCTTTAATAATATAAACATGCATCCTCTCATGAATAACACAAACATAACACTAATACCTAAAGTACACCATCCTTCAAAACCTTCACAGTTTAGACCCATAGCACTCTGTAACGTCACGTATAAAATCATTTCAAAAATCCTAGTCAACCGAATTAGACCCCTTCTTCCTTTCTTAATAAGCCCATACCAAAGTGCTTTTGTACCACAAAGATCAATCCACGATAACATATCAATTGCCGGAGAACTCTTCCACCATATCAGAACCTCAAACCTCACCAAGGATCCAAAAATAGCTATCAAACTAGATATCCAGAAAGCCTACAATAGTTTAGATTGGGCTTTCATCAAAACCTCCTTTACAAAACTTGGATTTCCTTCATCCTTTATAGATTACATTCTGCTATGTGTCACATCAGTTATATATTATGTCAACATAAATGGTACACCCCATGGCTACATCAACCCAACTAGAGGTATCAGACAAGGCGACCCATTATCTTCTTATATTTTCATCATATGTACTGAAATCCTATCTACAAATCTGGGAAACCTTGAAAACCAAAAGTTAATTCAAGGACTAAACATTTCAAAAAAAGCACCAGCCATTTCTCATCTAATATATGTGGATGATTTACTAATTACCTATTAAAGCCTCGGATCATAGCAACCATTACCTTAAGACCCTTCTCCAATCCTATGGCACTTCTGCAGGATAGGTAATTAATACATCCAAATCAGTAATAATTCACCGCCCGAACAAGGTAACTGAACTACAACAGTTTTTCGATATTCCAACAACATCAAAACCTCCGACTTATCTATGTATTGATTTCAAACAAGCAAAATCATACAATCAAACCTTCGCATCCCTATTACAAAGATTAGGCCGAAAAGCTAAAGGATGGATGACAAAATGCCTAACTCCAGCGGGAAGACTCACTCTCATCAAAACCTCTCTTACCCCCACCTCAAACCACATTATGCAAACACAAAACCTACCCAGTAGTGTTCACAAACAAATAGATCGTATCACTAGGATTTTTTTCTGGGGACATGACTCAACAATCAAAAAGCTTCACCCTATAGGCTAGGATAAAGTAACAAAACCATTATCCGAAGGGGGACTAGGCATAAGGAAAAACAGTGATCAGAATAAGGCTCTCCTCATTAAAAGAATTTGGAATTTACATGAACAACCTAAATCCATTTGCGGAAGCCTCTTCAGTGCAAAATATCTTGATCAACAACCTATTCTACAAGGCATTCATACCATACCTTCCTCTTCCAGTCCTCAATGGAGACAATTGGCATCGATTGTCCCTGCCATGCAACAACTGATTTTCCATCGTATTGGAAATGGGTTATAAACTCCAGTAGAAGCCAGTTGGATTCCACACTCACCACCTCTAGACCCAGCGCAATGCTACCCTATCCGAATGATAGCAGATATCATTGACCCAATCTCTCATAACTGGAATCAAGAAGGGCTTTTTACAAATCTAGGCCTATTTTTTTATGGTTTACAAAACTAAGCCTTTTTTTTTTATTTATTACAAAAATAGGCCTTATTTGACCAAAAATGGTGGATGGAAAGTTAGCACCTTTAAGTGGAAGTAAAATGACTTATTAGTCCTTTGAATCACTGATTTGATTTTGTCTCGCTGGGTTGACTCTGTACACATGGAATCTGACATGCCTCGTCGGCACTGTATATGTCATCGGGTTAACAAGGGCTCGCACTGCATAATCTTTCAGGTTATCAAGTACCCTGAAGCACAAAGTGATGGAAGGGTTTACCCAATTCAAAATTGAGTAAACAAAATGGGAAATCCAAAGATCATTTGAGTTAGTATGGGATGTGAAGATGCTAATGGTGGTTCTCAAGATCCCCAGCTGCTGCCGATGGTGTTGCGTAAACAAGGTCAATTGCTGATTGCTTGAAAGAGTTGTGGTACTGTCAACTGGTTGCAACAATTTCTCAAACAGCTGGTAGGCGAGAACAGGTGATGAATATATGAACTGGTGATTAGATATTCAATGTCAAAAACCAAGACTTCCCACTGTTTTCACAACAATACTTAATTTATTCAGCTATTTTCCGACTTGAAAACACCACGAAATCCACATCCAATCTGAACCCAAATTAGTAAACCATTTAGTACCCCATGTCACATGTTTATCTCAGCTCTATATCAGGTCATATCCCATCATAAACATCCACAAAATCAAGGCAACAACACGTTTCTTTAGCTGAATATTTGCTCAAATAACTTGACCCATATTTCCACCATAACTCGACCAAAACCACCACAGAATTTGACCCAACAGATCACAAATTCAAGCCACAGAGTTAAGTATTATTCTTAGCTTCCAAAGTCTCTCCACACAATCATTCACAAAATCAGGCTAGCAACAACACATCTTCATCATTTTCTTGCTTAATTTCCAGCCAGAATCTTGCCCAAATCAGCCCTAGACTTGTACCACTTTTTCTTCTCTTGGTTGGATTTTAATAGCTCAACAAAACCCTTGTCAGCACCCATTGTAAACTTCCTCAAAATCAGTCACAAGAAAGATCACATTTCAATTTGAATCTTGGCTCAAACTACAATTGAATTCAGACCCAAACTCGAGCCAAATCAATAAATTACTTTATACCCAATATTCAAAATTGTTAAACAAAATGGGAACTCCAAAGATCATCTTCATCAGTTCAATCCAAATTCTACCTAATTTGGATCTTAAGGCATCAATTGAAAGACCTCTGAGATGTTATTACGTTCAAACGTGAGTATTGGCTCATTAAACTACTGTCTTGACAATGAGCAAAGATTTTCCGTTCAATTGATTCAAACTCCGTGAAAGGCTTACATATCAGTAGTGAATCAGCGATGTAGCGAAAATTATTATATTAGAGAATGAGTCAGCACAGAGAGGGCATTTTAGTAATAACTATGCTACTGACACGTACGGAGAGGGCATTTTAGTAATAACTATGCTATTGACACGTATAGAGAGGGCATTTTAGTAATCTCATCTAGCTCACGAGATCTCCATGTATGAGATTTTGGCGAGATATTGACCAGTCAGCACGAGATATTGACTGAGATAACGGATTTGGATGAAATCCGTTCAATTGGGTTAGATTTGTAAGAAATAAAAAAAAGAGGCTTAGATTTGAAAACGACCTACCAAAACAGACCTATTTCTGTATATATTCCAATCAAGAAAAATTAAGCACCCTTCCAAATCATATAGCCCAAAAAATCATAAACATCAACCTTCCCCAAAATAACACACAAGATAAAATTATATGGCCACACTCAAAATCTGGAAATTATACCACATCTTCGGGATACAAATGTCTAACTCATGGTGAACCAACTCATACCCCTCTTCCACCCACTAAATTCCCGTGGACGTTACCATGTCCGCCAAAAATTCGGCTTTTCTTGTGGAAAGCAATCAATAAAGGATTACCAACCTTCTCTCTCCTACATCATATACACTTGACCAATCTGACATATGACCCAGATGTAATGCTGATCCGGAATCAGTGAGTCACCTTCTAATTCATTGTCCAACAGCGAGTACATCCTGGAACTCCCTGATCAATCAACTTAGAAACACACCAAACCCCAACTACCCGCTCACTCTCTCCCTAACACCTCGCACAACCATCTCCCAAATCCTACAACAACTGCACTCAACATCCGTAAATCTCCTCTTTTGCTTCCTCTTTTGGACCTTATGGTTATCTAGGAATGACCTAATATACCGCTTAAACAAACAACTTCAAATAAAATATTAATATGGGCTCAAAAGCTACATCAAGAATTCACTGCGGCACAAGATTCTTTACCACCGATCCTACCAGGAGATGCACCAATATATAACCATCCAAGAGGAGACAAAAGATTATCTACAATATCGGTAGGATGGTCAATTCCAAACATCAACTGGATTAAGATCAACACAGATGGGGCAGCCATAGGTCACCCAGGTTATGCGGGGGAAGGATTCATTTGCAGAGATTCCGACGCACGAACTTTAATGGCTTTAGATCAACCTTTAGGAATTACGACTGCCTTAACCGCAGAAACTTGGGCTCTCCTTTTAGCTGCAACAACTGCAACAGAAAGACATTGGCCAAAAGTTCTCTTTGAAACTAACTAAAAAAATCTTTTGCGCTTCATCAGATCCTCAACCCCCCCCCCCCCCCCCCTTGGCACATCTCAGGTATGATTGAGGAAATAAAGAAGAGATTCAGACAGATCCCACAGGCTGCCATTCAACACAACTACAAGGAAGGGAACCAAGCCGCAGATGGTTTGGCCAATCATGCAGCAGATGGAAGCCAATTAGGAAACTTATCAACGAAAATATGGGACCAGGCAATCCCGCTTTTTATTAGCCATATTTTATTGCATGATTCGGTGAGTATCACATACCCACGACAAATTGTAACCTAATTTTACATCAATAAAATGCATGCTTCAAAAACAAAAAAAACATATCTGTTATTTTATCACAAAATTAGTTAAAAAGACCAAAATTAAAATTTCCTGGGTGAAAATGACAGTTAGATTTTTTGATACTGTTTAAATGGAAAAAAATTTAAAAATAGGCAGGATGTAACCAGTTCCCGCATCAAATACTTTTTTTATTTTTAATTTACCCATTTTCAAATACTTTTTCTTATTTTTAATTTCACATAAAAATTTTTACTCTTCCATTTGAACCGTGTTTTAAATTTTTTTTTGATGACATCTTTAGTTTCATAATAAATGAACGATGACGCTATTTTTTAAGTTTAAGTTCGTGGATGAATCCTCGAGTGATAGTATAGTTCATCCTTGCTATTTTTTGTGTGTCCATTTCACCCATAAAAATTTTTACTCTTCCATTTGAACCGTGTTTTAAATTTTTTTTTGGACAAATGACTCATTTTCCGTTATTTTATGCGATAGTAATAATAAATGAACGATGACGCCTAATATTAGCACAATAAAATTCTTTGTTATCGATTTCGTGCCGGTATGACACTGGTTATCCTCGAGTGATAGTATAGTTTACGGCTTATAATGCGCTATTGGTACATGGAGGGAGAGTGAGGGAGCATACGCCTTTTCTTGGGGGAGACTGAGTTTTTTTATTATATCCCACGAACTTCATGTTTGCCCTGTATATACGAATCCCACCCACAACATAATTAGCTACTCGACAACCTTGATTGGTCATGATCATAATTAACTACTCTGACAACCTTTGATAGGCCATCATATATACCATATTCAGGGTACTGTTGGGGCACGTTATAAATCTCATCACCTAACTAAGGACTGGTAATTATGTAGTTGAAAGTGAAGGTGGTCACGGATCAAGACATTTTTTTTTTGTGAGATGTGCGAAGCTAAATTAGCGTTTTCTCGGCATTTCATCGTGTAAACGGTCAACTAGCACATATAAAGGGTGAAAAAAATGGCACCCGTCTCAAACTCCAGTGAGGGTTCATATGCCGGTTATAGATTTTTTTTTTTTTTTTGAAAAGAAGCATCAAATTTTATTAAGCCAAGATTTCTCTGGGGTACAAGGTTCCCATCGAGTCATTCATTACAATTACATTTAGAAAATTAGGGCACGTGTGATCCCATACATTTGTGCACAGGTTGTTGTTTGTTGTTGTCTGTAATTGTCTCAATGCTGCGTAATTTGCCAGTCCATCTGCTGCCTGGTTTGATTCCCTGTACGTGTGCGTGACTACGTACTGTCCTATCTGTTGCAGATGTTGTTGAATTTCTCTCAGCATCGTCTGAATGATCCATGGTGCTTGTGTAAAGTCCCTTTTTGTCATCATCACCAGAGCCGCAGCGTCCGATTCAAAGTGGATCTTTTGCCATTCTTTCGAACTGGCCATTCGTGTTGCCAGTAGTAGTGCCCATGTTTCCGCTACCAAGGTTGTGGTTTTTCCAATTGGCGCCGCCATCGCCATGATAACTATACCTTGAGAATTTCTGCATATCCATCCCGCACCCGCAGATTCTGGTTGTCCTCCTGGTTTGCTTTTGCTCGCTCCATCGGTATTGATTTTTATCCAATCCGTATCTGGTGGTGTCCATCTAACCCATATAGTTCTCATGTTGCTTCTCTGTTGTCGATGTATATGTTCGGGCTGAGCGGTTGGCCGATCAAGAAGTTTGTGGTTGGCTGCCCATTTGTATTCTTGCTCTAACAGGAGCGCAATATGGAAAATCTGGTTCGGAGTTTGAACAGTGTTGTTGTAAACCTTCCCATTTCGTGCTAGCCAAATGTTCCAAATCAAGAAGCAGCATATTGAGAAGTGGTTTGTCGTGTTTTTCAACTGTAAAAACTCACTGAAATTTCTTGGTACTTTCATAGTGGTTGGTGCCGGTCGCCCATTTGTATGGTGTTGATTTGTTCTGGCCTGTTGGTGTTGTGGTTGTCCCTGACAGATAATTGCTGGCATTGGATGCGGTGGGAGCACCAATTCATTATATGGGTTGTGAATCTCACTGTTGGAATTGTGAAGCGTACACCATAGTTCCCATACTTTCTTGGCTTTTGAGCAGGTAAAAAGGCAATGTTGGACTGTCTCCGGTTGTAGATCACATACATGACAAAGGTTTGTGGTTGTGATATTTCTGTAGTGGAGACCTGAAAAGGTGGCTAGTCCATCGTGGCTGACTTTCCATAGGAAAAGTCTGATTTTCTGGGGACAATCTGCTTTCCAGATTGTTTTGACAGTCTCCATATTCAGAAGAGAATTGGTCGGAGATTGCGTATTGGCAGTGGTTAGTTGAGTGTTGATCAACACCGCATAACCACTTTTGGCCGTGTATTGTCCCATTTTGGCATGAGGCCATATTGGTTTATCTGGGATTGGAGGGTTTGGGATATGTATGCCTCTGATCACATCTCTCAATATGGGTTGAAAAAGCTGTTCTAGCAAATTGATGTTCCAATGATATGAGTGAGGTTCAATTAATGTACTAACCATATTGTTTTCCGCTCCGCCCAACGAGATGTTGTTTGCATGCATTGGAATCCAGTTTTCTTTAATTGCTGTTGTTTCGCCATCACCTATTTGTATCCCATGATTTGCCTGGACAAATGGAGCGATTTTTACCATATTTTTCCAAGCGGGGCTTGCATTCGTCGGAGGTTGCGGAATTCTTTTCAAGATATGCTCCTGTTTCATGTACTTGGTCCTGTACATATTATTGCATATGGTATTTGGGTTGGCGTGTATTTGCCAGACCCTCTTCCCAAGTAGGGCAAAATTGTGCTTTCTTGCGTTCCTTATCCCCAGACCTCCTTGTTTGATGGGAAGGTTTAGTTTGTCTTTTCCAATCATGTGTAGCTTTCTCGTATTTTTGTCGTGACCCCAAAAGAAATTTCTTGAAATTTTGTCAATCTTTTGGTGGACGTGGTGTCTTTGGCAAAGAATTGAGTTTGCATTGCATGATTAATTTTTGGTAACAAATGGAGTTGATAAGCGACCATCTTCCTGCTTGATTGAGACACTTTGCCATCCATCCCTTAGCCTTTTTTTTCTAATCGTTGCAGTAGTTGAGCAAAAATGGGTGAAGAATTTCTCCCCTGCTTGAACTCAACCCCTAGGTATTTAGGTGGATTGTGGGTGGTTGGTATATTGAATGTTCTGGTAAGCCAGTCTCTTGTGACTTGGTTTGTATGGGGGTGATGTATGATGATTGATTTGTGACTGTTGATTTCTTGTCCTGCTGACTTGGAATATGTGTGGAGAATTCCTTTTAGGTTGTCGCAAGTGTTCTGATCCGCTGAGCAAGTAATGAGCAGATCGTCAGCATACATGAGGTGGAGGATTGGTGGAGTCTTGGATGAAATGGTTAATCCTTTGAGCCTTTCTTCATTTTCCAAAATAGCAAGATTGGTAGAGAGGATCTCTGCACACATTATGAAAATATAAGGTGATAAAGGGTCGCCTTGTCTCAAGCCCCTGGTTGGCTTTATGTGTCCTTGAGGATGTCCATTGACATTGATTGAGTATGTAACTGAGGTTATACAAATCATCAGATACTCCACAAACTTTGTTGGGAATCCTAAGGACAAGAGGGTTTGTTTAATGAATCCCCAATCCAAACAATCATAAGCCTTCTTAATATCCAGTTTGATAGCTATTTTTGGATTTTTTGTGGGTGCCGAGGATCTAATGTGATGGAAGATCTCTGTCGCAATAGCAATGTTATCATGGATGGCTCTATTTGGTATAAAGGCACTTTGGTATGGACTTATCATGAACTGCAGTATAGGTCTTAACCGATCGACTAAAAATTTTGAAATGACCTTGTATACTACATTGCACAGCCCAATGGGCCTGAAATCATTTGGTTTAGTCGGGTTTTCCGTTTTGGGTATGAGGGTGATATTTGTATGGTTGAACTGGTTTGCTAGTTCTACCTTGTCGAAGAAGTTAACCACTAAATCAATGATTTGAACTTTAGTGGTGTCCCAAAACACCTTGAAAAACTTACTTGTATACCCATCTCGGTCCCTGAGCTTTATCCGATCCAATGCTCAGAAGGCTCGTGGATTTCATCCACCGTCGGATGTTTCATGATCTCCCAACAGTGGTAGTTTGAAATCCCGGGAGTAATATGATTGAAAAGTTGCAAGTCCACCTCGAGTTGGGGTTGCTATGTATTGTTGCTCATAGTGTTGTATCAAGCATCAAAGCAATTTGTCGTTGGTTATATACCCATCTCGTTGTTGGAATCCTCAGAGTCGATGGATATAGTTGGTTCTAGCGTTGATCGTGTCTTTGGTATGAAAAAACCTCGGTGTTGAGATCCCCATTCTTTAGCCATTCAATTCTCGCCCTTTGTTTCCAAAAGATGTGTCATGACAAAGGCATCAAAGATCAGTGTGAATTCCTTGTGTCTTTTTCTTGTTGTAGCCAAAACAGAGTTCGGAGCCCACACAGTTGTAGCACATTTTGATTGGGCCAACTGTATTTGGAATTCTGCTTCCCTTAGTAATTCTGGCAGGTGGCCGAAGGTCTGTTTATGCCAACGTTGTAATGCTTTGGCAGTTTCTTGCATTCTGATAATGAGATTATTTCCTGCCTCCAGTGCATGGTGATGTTGCCAAGTTGTGGTGACAATATCTTTCATTTGGGGATGTAGGAACCAAAGATGCTCTATACGAAAGAGTTTAGCATTTCTCCTTGTCATGGACTGATTCAACAATAGGATTGGCGCATGATCCGATCCTATTCTGGGGAGGTGCCTGAGGAGAGAGTTGTGGTTTTCATCAAGCCACAGTTGTGATGCTAGTCCTCTGTCTAGCCTTTCCATGATAAAACCGCCATCAGTTTGTTTGTTTGACCATGAGAAGTCATCTCCCTGGAACCCTAAGTCAATCAAGCCATTGTTGTTGATGAAGTTATTGAAAAATCTAACCTGTCTGGTAGTCACTGGTCTTCCTCCTTTCTTTTCATGTTGGGCTACAACATCGTTGAAGTCACCCATAAGCAGCCAGGGGACAGTTGGTGTTGGGATTAGTTCATCAAAAGTTTGCCAAAAAACTTGTCTTGGTGTTGGTTGTGGAGGTCCATAAATTCCAAAGAAAATCCACGGTTGAGCAGATTGCGATTGAGCGGCCTAATGTAAGCATGAATAACATTTTGATTTGCCACTAAGATTGAGACATTAAGGTGGTAGGTCCACATCAAGCAGAGGCCACCTTTATGTCCTACACTAGGGATAGTAAAAGAACCATTAAAGCCTAGCGAAGTTTCCAAAAAAGACATGTGAGATACATTTGCTAAAGTTTCGACGTAAAAGTAAATGTGGTCTAAACTTGCGCGTGTAATCGCGCAATTTAGAGACCGTCAAGGTATTGTGGATACCTTGACAGCCCCAAAGCTAAGTAGCTCATTGCTTGCGCGGTGTTGGTTTAAACCAACACCACGCAAAAAGTTTTGTGTCTCTTTAGGTTCATTATCTTTTTCCATAGAAAGCTTCCAAGAAGGTCTAGAAGAGGTGGTGCAGTGATCAAATCCTCCAACCTTGTTTACCGAAGTAGTTGCATGGTCCTCTATGACGGGAAGGTTAACAGATGGTGTATGTTCCAGTGCCTGCTTGACGTGGCCTCTAGTGCTTCTTGGCTTCCTGATTCTTAGAGTTGGTACTTCAAAAGCTAACGCTCTTGGTCGAGTTGCCTGCTGCTCTTCCAGCTGTGCCAAGGACAGATACTTTCGGGCTTTTGGTGGTGGAGGCTGTGCTGCAAAATCTGGTGTATTTGGTAGCATCAGGTGTTCCGGTAGCTTCGTCGGGGTTTTAACCTTCCTTCTCTTATAGGTACTAAATGGTTTTATGAGGTCATGATGTTTTTCCGGTGCAGCATTGGTGGTGACTATTACTTCAGGTTTGCCATTTACATTGTGAACAAACAGGGTTACCTTTGCATCTTTCTTCTGTAACACATTCAATAACACATTAGTGTACTCCTGCGTAAAAAACGCTAACATTATGTTGATACCCGGTTTTGCTTTTGGATGCGGTCTTTGGATCTGGGGTTCGGTCGGATTTGCGATCCTTGGATCCACTTTCATTTGATCAAGCTTCAACAAAAGGGGCTTTTCCTTTACCTTTGTTTGCAGAAAAGTGCTTTGTATGTGGGCTAGCAGTTTGGTGTTGGTCTTCCCCATGTGTCAGTGACGTGTTAGGATTTTGAGTTGGCACAGATGACATGGCTGTTTGTAGGATCCTGTGGGCCTCTCTATTTCCGACATTCTCTGTACCCGCCGTATTTTCTGCAGGTGCTTTTGCATGGGCACAACTTTCGTAGACCTGATTTTGCGGGTGCAGATTTTTGCTTGTGGCAGTGGGTCTGGCAGTGTTTTGTTGAGCCGAAACTGGGTTCCAAGCGAAACCTTTCCTAGTCATTTCTACTGAGAGATGAGTCGGGAACTGAGTCGATTTTGACGGATCGTTAACCCTAGTTGATTGTTGTTCGTCCTGTGTAACATGCATCTCTGGTGAGATCTTTTCTGGCTGATTCTGCTGCTGCTGTTGCTCTTGAACACCTCGGACGTAATCTTTGCTGTTGGTTTGCTGAGTAGTTGACGATTCTCCCTTGTCCAAGTTAAAGTTCAAAGGACCGTGTTGTTGCATGAAGCCTTTTAGTGGAAGTTTTGCCACTGGTGCTTTCATCTTGGCATTAAGCTTGCCATAGGGGAAATTGGGAAATTGTTTGCAGTTCAAAGCCTGTTCCATTCCAAGGAAGTTCGTGCATTCTTTGAAGACATGCCCTGGAAATCCACAGAGAAAACATAGTACAGGGATATTTTCATAAGAGAACTGAACCCACACACCTGATCCTATGCTGAGCATCACTCCTGGCATGAATGGTTTGTTTAGATCTATCATAACATAAACACGCGGAGGCGAATTCTCAAGATCAATCTGCAGAACTGTTCCTGTCTCCGATCTCTCTATGAGGTCGTGGATAGATTTTTCGTCATTAAAGAATCTAGGAAGGTTAAGTAGCTGTAGACAGAAGGGAACAAACTTGAAACACTCTTTGGGGTGTTGAATGAAGAAATTCCAGTCTTCGAACATGATCACATGCGAACCTGCAACCCAAGGCTGATTTGCTAAGATGAACTCCTTATCTCTCTGATGTTCTAGGGACATTTGAATGATGTTCATAGGTGATTTGGTTTCTAAATGAAGGATTCGGATCGGGAATAATCTGCCTGACAATGCTCTTTTGAGCTGTCCAAAATCTATGTCACCTCCAAGCACTTTAACTGCCAAGCAATGATCGTTATGTGATTGCATGAGACTCTGCATTCTTTACGTTAGCTGGAAGATTGGGGTTTGAACTTCTTTTTTCTTTTGTGAAAAAGTTGATTGAAAGCTCTTTTCAGGAGTACCTTTTGAAGGTATTGATGTGTTTTCTCTTTTCTGGGTATGGTGAATTGTTGATGGCTTTTCAGCCCGGTGTTGGATGGGGTAATCTTTCTTTGTAAAGGTTGTGGAGTTACTCGATACTGATGCAGAAGGGAAGGAATAAAAAGTTTGAGTTGAATCTTCAGAGGTAGATTTGTTTTTAAAATCCTTCTTTGGGATATCAGGAGATGAATCTTCTGAGAGTATAACGCATGGGATTTTTTGTGGAGTTCGAAGTTGCTTTTCAGATGAAGTGTGAGAATCTTGCTCTGGTGTAGAGTTTGTCGAGGTGGTGCGAGCTTGATTGGTGGGAGGCGTCGGTTCTTGAGATTCCATTGGAGAAGATGACGGTGCTGGCAGTTGAGGGAGAGATTTTAAAGATCCAGTAATTCAGACACGGTATTGTCTGTGTGCGGAGTTAAGCCCCAGTTGTGTTTCCCAATTCCTATAGAATTTTGCAGGAATCTAAAAGGTGATTGGTACAAATGGATGGCTTTAGTTCTTCAACTCACAGAAGCAGAAACTATGTTGATATGAGATTTGGAAAAATTGACCTCCGGTTATAGATGAAAGCCCCTTGATGAATTTATTTATTTTTGCTTTTTATTTAACGCACATTTAAGTTTCTACCGCCCAAATAATTTCTTTGCATTGCTATTTGAAGTCCTATACAGTAGAAACTCTAAAAATTAATGCTATCGGGACCACCAAAATTTATTAATTAAACGGGATATTAATTAACCGACAAGTTAATATTTTATTAACTTATAGATAAATTTCATATCACAAGTTTAGATAAAATTGATGCTTTCGTCATTGTAAATTTCGATCAACAAATAACACAAGTTTAGACAATTTGGATGAACATACAGACAATGAAATCACTCAAGACTTGCAAAATTTGATCGAGAAGTTGGGCTTCGCAATTTAATGAATGTCGAAATGTCCTAAATTATCCGAAAGAAAATGAAATTATACAGTTGTTGACTGATGAAGAAATAATCGAGAGCATGGGAACTGATAAAGATGTGGAAGAAGATGATGAAAGTTCTACAATAGAGCTCCTTCACGAAACAATGCTATTAAAGCGGCAATCACATTGAATAATTTCTTGCTGATCTATGAGAAAACAACACCAAAAATTCTTACAATGATATTGATTTTAGAAAAAAACAAAAGACAAATAAGCCATTTTTTAAAAAGTCTTCGTAAATCATTAATGTATTGAATATATATATGCATTATTAATTTATATTTCATTTGGGGTCTACATAGGTAGTCAAAAATGTATTATCTTATACTTTTGACGGATTATTAATTTGGCACGTTATTTCCGACTCCGGACCGGTCAATAATATTTATTTAAGAGAGTTTATTAAATAATCGAGTATTAATTAAAAGAATTTCAACTGTATATACTGCAAGTTGGAGCACATAATTTTACACATACACAAAACTAGTATCGAGTTTGAAGTTAGTAGCTCTCGAGACTAAGTATAACCGAAAATGAGGAAAGCAATTGCTTTTGTGGTGTTTCTTGTGTTTCCAATGGGGAAAGAATCAAGTTCGATGAGATATGATATGATAGAATTATATACAGCTAGGGAAATCTTTAGAACTGTAAACATTCCAAGTTATATTACTTGTAAACGTATGGAACTGGAATGTTTACAGTTCTAAATACCTCCCTAACCTTATTTATATTGCTTTCCCAAGTGGTCTAGCAGATCGATTAAACAGGAGGAGATGGAGGTGCCGGTACCATCATTCACGTTGTTTTTCCTCATTGTATGTTCTAATCAAATTCTGACTTCTCTTTCATGTATGGTTGTTCCTTTGTCTAGGCCATTACAGTTGTTTTGGGCTCCGCGCCCTGCTCATATACAGATGATTAAGGTCTCACATTAATTTTTATCCGACTTGAAATTGGATGTTCTGATCACTTCGCTCAGGGTCGGTGCCACGATATTACAGACGACACAGAGATGTTCAAGACAATAGATGAAGTTCATCGTTTGAAGGAGGTGCAACATATTTCAGGAGGGTTGTCATGGGTATGACATGTACCATCAGATCCACAACGTACGGAAATATGAAGTCCCTGATCAGGAATTTGGTGACCAGGTGAAAACTGGCGATCCGGCGTATACAGCTAGCGTCTCCGTTTTTGCACTTTTTGCTTTATGTTTTTGGAGTTGCCAAGTTCGCATACCCGAATCGTCGCCGTTGTGTGTTTTATGCTGAAAATGATAGCTGCTAGCTCGTGGTAATTACTAACCCGCTTACCGTAGTACCATTTTTTTCTTTCTAACTTATGAAACGAGATTTGCGTTTGAGATTATTCAACCTGTTCACAGTACATACGAGGAGCTAAAAAACTGACTGCTGAGCTTAGCAGTTCAGCTTCACGAGTCCAATTAACCACCCTCACCATAAGCCTCGACACTTGTCGAAAAAAGATCCGCCGAGCGGCCCACTGCCGAGATGCTAAAGAAAAGTATGATCACGTACGGGATACATACACCCCAAGAAACTAGCCGTTTCATTTGTCTCTAAATTTTTATTTTTATTTTGGACAAAAATCTCTCCTGAATTTGGCCTTTGGCTGTCTTTACTATCCAACTCCAAACATGTACTTACACTTGGAATTCGTTACTGTTTTCTATTTAGAGATCAGATGTCTTTATTCTTTCAACTATACTGAATCACAGTTGTTGAATAATTAATGGTAGAAGCAGTAATGATTTTTGCACTCTCACTCGCAGATCAATGAAACTCATTAGTATATATTACTATATTGGAATTTTTAAATAAAATGTATGAGAAAAACAGCTGACATATAAACTGCTGAACACATGATTAGAATTCTTCTAATCACATGACAAAAGACAGTCAAACACGGATTAAATATACGAGATATAAACAGATTATCTAGAGATATGTACACGCAAATATAAAATATCCTGTGTTGCAACGATACGCCTAAAAAAAATATTCAGCCATATCGATACGTATTTACACGGATACGCGTACTAATACTCCGGATACTTCAAGATACAACTCAATTAGAAAACTTTGACTAAATATTAGATATTAACAGCGGTCAAGATAAATGATAAATCTCAATACATTAATATCAGAAAATTTAGATATTTTTCTAGATTCTATGAGAAGTTTTAACTATAGTGACAAAATATTAGTTCCAAATTTGTTTACTGATTCTGCTCTAGACTTTCTTCCTTCTTATCCAGATCTTTTCTCTCTCCAGTGAGGTTAATCATACATATTATAATTGGGGTGGGATCCGTTGACATGGTTATATTGACATAATCTTCACATTTTAGCGCCATTTTTTTTACTGAGCCCAACCGACAATGAATTTGAAGCTAATTTTTTGGTGACATGTTCCTCGTATAAAACTCTACATTCCTAACAAAAATGAGAGTATTCTGAAATACAAAACTTCATCATCCACAAAATTTAATTTCAACCGTTAATCTTCAACGGTTAATATTCAAAATCGTAGATGGTGGTTTTATACATCTCGGAATGCTCTCATATTTGGTTGGAATGTAGTGACTTATAAGAAGAACACGTCACCAAAAAATTAGCTTCAAATTCATTGCCGGTTCGGATCAGTGAAAAAAACTATAACCATGTCAACGGATTATGTCAATATAACCATGTCAACGGATCCCACCCCATTATAATTTAATCATGCAAACACATATATAATATATTTATGTTAGACTACTGATCATATTGAGTATGTCGTATCGCCGTTTTTTAGTTTTTAAGTTGGTGAATCATAGTAGCGTATTGGTATCTTGTATCCGATACCGTATCCGTATCGTTGCAACACAGGAAATATCCAAGTGCTGTGTAGAGCAATCTTTTAAGCATTACGGCATGGAAATATTCTTATATCCAGGTATATTTTCCTTGACAGGGCAAAAGTGATCAAACGAATATTTTGTCATTTCATTTGACAGATACGGTTAAGCCCTAGTCAAGTTTTATAACTAACTGCATGGCTAAGTTCTCATTTGCAGCCGAAAAAACTAACGTTGTTGCCTTGTTGGTTTGTCCTGTAAAGAGACCAAGCGGATCTCTACCACATGGTAATTCGTCAATTTATTCCCACAGCACCATGTCCATGTACCAATATACCGATTTATGCAGAGACTTTAAGTAAAAAAAAAAAAAAAGAACACTCGCATGGAGGAGATTCATTCCAATAACAATTTTGAGTGTCAAAAGATGTCCATCTCTATGAAATCCTTTGTAACTACTTTCCCCTAGCTAGCATCTTCTTTTTTTTCTTCTGTCTACCAAAATGGAAATTTTATTAAAAAAAAAAAAAAAAAAAACTTATTGCCCCTAAAATCATGATTCATGACCACAAGAATCAAAAGCTATTCTATGGATGTGTTTACAACCGCATCCTTGTTAGCATATGATTTCTCAAAAAAAAAAAAAATCTGGGACTATTTTGTTAATAGCTTCACCAACAATTGGAGTTGCAACAGCCCATCTCTGAGGTAATTAGAACTTGGTTTTTTAATCCCGGGAAGAAGAAAGGAAGCAGTATTGGCCAAAATAATTACATTTGTGATTGTCTGGATACTATGGAACGAGAAATGCTAGAACTTAAGCCAAAAGGAAAAAGAAAAAAAAAAGAGGATTTGGCCCAAATAATTACACTTGTGATTATCTGGACACTATTGAATGAAAGAAATGCTAGAACTAGGGCCAAAAGGGGAAAAAAAGTGCTTTGATCCACCAGTAAAAAAGTCTTATCTATTTATGGGGCATGAATGTAAGGTGGTTTAAATTTAAACCCATTTCCTTCACTGACTTTGATGATTAATCGGGATGTAGTTTTGCATAGCAATTGACGGCCGCTAATTGTAATCTGCCTGGTTTTTGGGCCAGACAGTCGGCCTTCTATGTGATGGCAATATGTGGTGTTCGTCCGTCACAACAAATGTACAAAAAAATCAAAATTGAAATATTTTTTTCACAATTTCTTAAAATTGAGCCTAAATTTGAGCTAATCGATGAAATTGATCATACATCTCTGTCACATATGATCAAAGAAGCAAATTAACAATTCAAAGTGCATCAAATAATCCATTTGATCGTTCATCTTTTAAGAAATTTGATGAAAAAAATAAAAAAAAGGATGAAGAGGATAGCAAAATCGATCGAATTTTGATCGATTACTATCAAATTTCTGCTCAGTTTACGAACTATAGCTTTTATTCTTCGACCCATTAATATGTGGTGTAGTTGCAAGAAATCTCACAACCACACTCTTAGTAAAATCTATCAAACAATTTAAGAAACCATATTGAAATACTCAAAAATTCTTATTAACATCTTAGAACAAGTACAAAGATATGAAGAAACCCTAACTTGGGGAGCAAATAACTTTCTCTCTCTTAAGTTTCTTCTCTAAGCTCAATAAAAAGATCTCCCTCTTCTACAAAGGCGCTCGGTTCCTTATATAGGAGTTTACATAGTGGAGGACAGCTAATAAAGCCCCTAACTTCGGATCTGACGCGCGCGTCAATGACGATAGACTTAATCATTGCCGCACGGTTTCTTTACTGCCGCGTAAATCTTCATACCTTTCTCGTGATCTGGTGACGTCATCTAGTTCGTCATCTTGGATATGTCGTGTGCGTTCGTGTTCGCTTACTACCTAAGGATTCACTTCGCATGCTTAAGGAGTGTGCGGTATTTTGTACCCACATTTTGCCTCTTCTCATATCGTTCTTTTGGTAGAGAGAGCGGTATGAGAAACTCTAGTTCATTGTTTTGCCGCACCAGTTCATCTCTTCGTATTCTTTCCGACCGACATATTTCCGTGATTTCGGCTTAACCGTCTATACGTGTTGACTTTCTTCCTTTTCAACCGGCACGTCTTGATTTAACCGGTTACCTCTTTTCCCTATTTATTGATTGGGGTGAGGAGAGATAATTTTTTCTCTTCTTTATTTTCCTTCTTCTCTGCAACTCTTCTTCATATTCTTCCTCCCAAAGTCTTCATCCTTCATCCTTTCAGAGATTTTGCCGGTGTTGTTCTTCTTTAAACCTTATGGATTTTCATTCAAGGTTAGTGTATTATTGTTTTGTTTTTATTTCTTTTGAATTCTTAACTTCCACTGTTGATCTGCTACTGTTCTCCTTATTCCCATAATGGTTTCGTTGCAGCAAGAGTTCTTCCTCTGGTAATATTCGTATTAAAGTTCCAAACCCTAAATATTCTTCGAGCTTTAAAGATGATGAATCTCGCAAGAGGAAGCCTTCGCATAACAAGGTAGTAAGAAATACTTTATTTTCTTTAAAATAATATTGTTGCCTCTGTTTTTTTATCTGCGTTGTTCTTCGAAGGACGCTGAGAGCAAAATTGATGGCGAGAAGAAGAAGAAGGTTAAGAGAGTTCGCAAAGTCCCCACTATCAATACTTCTCTTATCATCCCAGAACTTAACTATAAGCTCCGTCCTGAACATCATGTCTCTCCTAATGTCATTATTGACGCTCCTTCATAGGGCATCGTTGCCCCAGCTTCTTTGGATGCCTCTGCGTCTTCAAAGGAAACCCCCGCTTATGAGGAAGCCATTTTAGTATATCATGCGGTTATCTCTTCTTCTGAGAATGTGACCGCACCAGTAGTGGATACCACTGTTTCCACCTTTGTGAATATTCCTGCCTCAGCGAATATTCCCGCATCAGTGAGAGATACAACCGCTCCAGTTTCAAAGAATATCGCTTCTTCTGTGATTACTCCTTCTCCTTCTAAGGTTACCTCTTCCTCTTTGGAGGTTGTTTCTGCTGATAAGGGGTAAGGAGTAGATTCTGCTAGCCCAACCTTATAGGATATCATTAACGCCGCTCGCTCATCCATTAATGATCCTGCTAATTAAACTTCATATTTGTGATGCTCTAGCCAAGCTGTTATGTGACTCTCCACCAGACAAATCAACTAGGAGCGAAATCTTCTCACAGCTGGATCCAAGCGTCAATCTTGCTTTTGATCACTTGGTGAGTACTCTTTCGCTTACATTTTTCTATTCATGCTATTTTATCGCGTCTTTATGTTTGTTTTATTTCTTCCTTAGGAATCTCGTCGCCGCCTGGTCCAAACTGAGGGATTCTCTGAATCTAGTAGTACCATACTAGAGCTTTCTCGTCAGAATGCCAAGTTCAAGGGGGAACTTCAAGCTGAATTTCTTGCATCTAAAAATCTCCGCAACAAGAATCAAGAACTCAGAGGTGTGTGTATATTCCTTTTGTTAATCACTTAAAAGAAATTTGTACTAGCGTCCATATTTTCAGTTTCTTCGTGCGTATGTTAAGACTTAAATCAGAAGCGCGTTATGGAGAGATTTAGCTATCAATTTTCTGCTGAAGATGCTCACGCATAATGAGAGATTGCAGAGCCAAATAGACCAATTAGTTAATAACCATTCATACTCACTTGATCAAATTGAGAATCTAAAACATGAGAATCTTTGTTTAGCTAATCAAAATGAATTTCGGGTCTCTCCCAAGTATCCCATCTTTCTGGATTATTGCATAGCGCTGATTTAAGACATCAAACTCTATCAGATGAAAATCAGGTCTTGGCCGTAGAAAGTCGGTCTTTCTTAAAGAAAGAGGCGATGTTTACGCGCCAATATCTTATTCTCCAGAAGATTTGTAATGATCAAGAGGAATCTCTTCGCATGTTGAGAAGTCAGGATGATGAGTCTATGAAGAAATTAACCTTGGAAAATGAAAAGATCATCCAGAGCAAGATAAATTTGACCGTGAAAATGAACAAACTTCGAGAACAATATACACAGCTAAAGGGGTCTCATGACATCCTGGTAAAGGAAAATGCCTCTCTTTCTCAAGATGAAAAGAAGATTCGATCTCGTCTCCAAGGTTTAATTGGTGATGATTTTGATAAGGTGATGGAGGATATGAAAAGTAGTGGTCTCGCTTTATCTCAATACCTCATTTCCCAGAGGGAAGGTAGCCACATTGAGCTGACTGCCTCAGTTTACTTGTGTTTTTTAATTGCTTGTATCTTGTAGCTGCGAAATTGTCGCCCTGGTAATAATTAGATGTCTTTTTTGCAGAATCTGAGAGGTCGTATCAATCTACCATCTCCAAGTTGAGGCTTGATATGGCTAAGGCTTGTAGAGAGCGCGGGAGACTTTCAGTAGCACTTACCTCTTCCCGAGATAGAGCAAATAGGAGATGTTTGTATCTTGAAAGATTGATGGGGGTTGCCATAGAGAACACTAAGAAGAGTGTCGCACGAGAAGCTCATGTTAAGGCTCAAACTCTCGCAGACCGAGTTTGCCTCTGATAGATGTGGAACCTCTCGATGTAGATAAAGACGAGAAGCTTCCTGAGCCTGACAGTGACTACTATTATGAGAGCGATGATTATGAAAGTGGAGAGGATAAAGGTGGAGAAACTCTTCTTCTAGAGGATCAACCTGAAAAGGATAGATCTGGTGGTGGTCTTCCCAAGGATCCAAGTTCTGATGTTAATCCCAACACTGAGGTTGATGTTGAAGTATCTGCACCAAATCAAGACGCTCCTTCAAATAATGCTTAGCTTTTCTTTCTCTCCAGTCCTTTGTTCGTCTGATTATGGATTTTTGGCTATGTATTTTTGAAGCACACTTCTATTTCTGCTACTTTTGTACAAGACTATCTCTAACAAGGAGAATAATACCTCTCTTATGTTATTCTCATACTTGCCTCTATTATTCTCTTTGTTTGAGATACTTCTTATTCCCTCATCGTGCGGTTATATCTGTGCGCTACTTAATCTTTAAGTAGTTTTCTGCCCTTCATTGCTTTTTTGTGCGTTACTTTCAAGTTTCTTCCCTGCAAAATAGAAATTGTTATATTTTGAAGTAATCTTAGGGTTTTATATTGAGGTTTTATTGAGCCCCCCATAATTAGAGGTCTTATCATCCTCGCCCTTATCTTTGTCTTAGGATATTATTGTGCGGCAAAATCGCATGCGGTCATTACTCTTTCAAGTAATGACCTATTGATCTTGCCTTATCATTTCTTGTATTTTTGCCTCTGCAAGATGTATTGATGCGTTAATACGAAGAGTCTTATTACTCCCGTGAGTAAAAGCCTCATGATATTAACGTCTTTGACACAATTCAGCTCCATAATGGAGGGTGCCGTCCTTATATTCCCCCTGACTGCCCCTTCAAGGAAGCTTAACCCTACTGGGTTAGGGTGGGCTCTTCCCATCCAGTTATGCAACAACCAATTGTTTTCGCGGCCTCTTATCCCTCTGCCGATATGGCTTATGGTTACGAGACCGCACCCTAAGTGGGGTTTCTTGAGGACCGAGTGCATCATAGTCAGGACTTGCCAAGAGAGTCCAAGTACGCTCCAGACTCCCCAGGCACTCTTGACTCAACCGTGTACCTTGGCGCCCTGATCGAGTTTCTGCACTCCTTAAGAGAGAACTTCTTAGCTTAGTCTTTCGACTAAGGCGCTCTGCTGGATGGGCTTTTATTTCACCCCAAATCTCCATGCTAACTAGGTTTTCCTCAATTATGACGCGCGTTAGGTCTTATTGTTGCCTCTTGCTATTATGCGGACTAGGGTGCAAGCCACAATTGGATGCCTAGCCTCCCTAATTAGAGGTTTTACTTCTGATGCCTTCTATTAAGGTCTTATTATAAGGTCTTATTTTTTCCTTTTTCTTATATGAAATTTTGAGATCTATATAAAGAACAAGAATTTTTCATTTTCATTCATACGCTTGATTGGTACAACTCCGATGTCTTCTTTCTTCATTTATTCGCTTGCATAGTAACTAGTTAGAGCCAAGGACCGCACGACTTGTTCAAATCTGCCCGTCTTTGTGCATCATTAATTTCGCTCGCTAATTATTTCCTCCTGATGTATGATAACTACCGGATGACTTATGGATAGTACTTCTTTAAATAAGTTCTATTCCGCGGGTGTTCAATCCTGCGCCCCATGTTGCTCCCTTCACAATCCATTAATTCATACGCTCCATTTCCAACAACTCTTTTGATAATATAAGGTCCATCCCATATCTTCTCTAGTTTTCCATCTCCTCCTTTCTGATAGGGCGGTATTTCTCTTAAAACTAGTTCTCCTAGTTGGAATTCTCTTTCTTTGACGCGCTTGTTATACTCTCTGGCTAGTCTCTTGTGGCAATTTTCCATATGTTGTAGGGCTATTTATCTGCTTTCTTCTAAATCATCAAGCTTTGCCAAGATCAAATGTGTGTTTAAGTTCTTCTCCCATGCTTCTTTCTTCGTTGTGGGTATGATGACTTCAGTTGGTAGCATGATGGGTATTTTCAATGATGTTGTAGTAAAAGGTTCGTTAAGACTTGTGAAGACTGTGCTTTTAGATTTAAATTTTAAGACTAAAGAAAATAAAGCAATTTAAAGCTGACTATATTAGAGAGACCGGGGTTCAGGATTTCACCATTCACCAAAATTCATGTGATTTAATGTTAATGTTTATCATGCAATTCTAGACAATATAACTCCAATCAAAAGAAATTGTGATTCTAATCATTTCCTAAATTAGATTTTCAAAACATCAATTGTTAATCGCAAGCATGAAGTATCAAAATCCCTAAACTAAGCATACTTCATCAGGAGAAAACATAACTAATTAATAAAAATCATTTACTCAATTTTCATTCGGTGCAAATAATCATAAAAGAATTGCATAATAAATTTGAATAAATTTTACCACATAAGTTTTGGAAGAATGGCTTCCTCCATCGCCCCGGAGGATGGGTTTAGCTCTTCATCATGGAAACACGCTCAAAAGTTGATTTCATTGCTCAAATAGGTGTTAACAAAGATGAAATATAGATAAAATGATTAAAACCGGGTGTTTGCAACGCTTATAATTGTTGCAAAACACTATTACAGAGATCGATATACATAAAGTGTCGCTGTAACTGTAGCGTATAAGACTGTTCTGAAATTGTCGCAATCACTGTAGCATGAACGACGGATGGGTGTGCGTCTTATGTTCTTCGTGTTCTTCACAGCAGCAGCAATGGTGTTTCTCTGTAACTTGACTCTCTGGCTCTGTTGAGACTATGGAACTCTCCCCAAACTCTCCATCCCCCACAATGAAACCCCCAGAGTCTATTTATACTTAACATGGCTAAGAAAATCCTCGCCATTACTTCAAATAATCTTCATAACTCGGCAGTAAAGAAAGATATTTTCTTCCCTATTTTACCTCCTCACACTGTTTTCTCTGGCAAACATGATCCTACACGTTCCTTCATCTTCTCAGATAGTATCAAACATGCTGCAACTCACGTAACAATTTCCCAAAATAGCGCAGAAAAGGACCGAGAATATCTTCTTCCCTGTTTCGTGTGATTGCACGTTTCATTCCTGTTTTGATGTACAAGACCAATACCAACCTATATCCAAGACCATATCTCCAAAAATCTCGACTAAAATCAATCCAGCAGAATTCGTTGTTTCTGAAATTTCAAATAAACTTTTCCCGCCATTTTTTGTTTATACGTGAGGAAGAAAAGGGGTGCATGTAGTGAATTCTGAAGTGTGAATAGCAATGGGTGTTCAATAGTAAAGAACGTGCCCCTTATTAAATGAGGTGCCCCTTATCCAAAAGGTGTGTGCCTTTAGTACTTTTCTCCTGGGGTCCATATAGCATTTTTTGAGCAACTTTTCCGCATAAGTGTATTTCTCCAAAAACACCTACACAAACATAAAAAACACCATAATAAGTATAAAATCAAGAACTAATAATAGAGACACTGAGGACAATTCAGACACAAAAATGTGTCCATCAAATACCCCCAAACTTATTATTTGCTAGTCCTCGAGCAAAACTAATCTAGAAAATAAAATCCTAACTCACTAGGTGGCCCTAGTGACCAAGTTATAATCTCGGGAGGGTTTACCAGAGGTGTACCCACAAAACCTTTACTCCAGACCCTAGCTATCTATGCAGAACCTTGGAAGGCACTAAAGAATCTCCTTGGTTGGCATACTTATTGACTACAGGAGGAAGTACCCTGATGCAAAATTCCAATTGTTGTACACGAGTTTGAACTCAAGCATACTAAAATTCATATATAAGTGACAGAGCTCTACTCAGATAGTTTCTGTACATCATAACCTGAGTCAACCAATCACATGGAAAGATTAAGAAGATGGATGTAGAGAAAATGTAGATGGTTTTGATGTTGACTAAGGTGAACCTATCCTAATGGACTGAGATACCGGTCTGACTAATATCAACACAGCTAGCATATACAAGGGAAACAGTGGGTGATAATCCTAACTCTAGGTCAACACAACTGGCATATACAAGGGCTCTAGTGGTCGACTTTATTGAATTTATTCCAGTTGGTCTGATGGTCTGGTCTCAAATATATATATATATTTTTTATTTTTATTTTTATTTTTTGTATCTCAATCACTCTATTTCACCCAATCACTTATAAGAAAATAAAAACAGAAGGTGAAAAGGATTCAACGAGATATGTCGAAACTACCATGTTTTTTTAATTCTAACACTTGAGCTCTGTGCTTTTATGAATAGACTCTTTAGATGTTTCCATCTAATCAGATTGGTTCCTCAACTCCTATAACCAAGATGCTTCCATCCACTTAGATTGGTTAGTGCCATCCTTAATAAACATAAATTTCTAGGCTCTGGAGTTTTATTTATTGCAACTTAAAAGTTTCTCCCATACCCCCAAACTTAAATCTAACATTGTCCTCAATGTTCTAAAGATGAAATTAAAAACATTAACAAGGAGAAACCGTTACCACTAGAAGGAAATGAGGAAAAATATTACCGTGTTGCATGAGCAAGGGATACCTCCCAAGGAGTGCTAAGTTTAAAGTCTTCAGCCAGACATCAAATACCTCAAAAAGGATTATCACCTTCCAAAGTCGAATACCAATAGTCGAAACAATTGTGGGTCCACAAGACCAAATAGTGCTAACACAAATATGAGATAACTGCACTGGTTCAGAAAAATGAATAGAAGGAGCACATCCTCGTCTAAGGTTTCTGTCAAGACAACTAGGTTTATCTAGGTAGCATAATTGAGCTTCATATGTCTATTTCGATAAATAGATTCATCCGAAAAACGGGTCTCTAATACCTGGGTTAGCTCCTGGACAGTATCAGGAGGATCGGGTTGCGGAGTCTGAATAGACTCTAGTAATATCTCAGACGCACAAGGCTCGAGTCCCAAGTTAGGGACTCTAATTAGGGATACGTGACAATCACAAGAACCATCACTACCCCCAAACTTAGGGTTTTCATTACTCATAGACAAACCTCTAATTATTGCTTGAATTTCCGGATCTTCAGAGTCCTTAAAATACTCAAGAGATTCTTCTAGTTCTCTACCCCCAAACTTAGGGTCATCATTACTCTCAGAAAGACCTAAAACTATTGCCTGAATTTCTGGGTCTATGGAGTCTGAAAAATACGCAATAGCTTCTTCTAAAGATTGATCACAGATCTGATCTAAGAGAACAGTTTCCTCAAAATACTCTAAAGAATCTCCCAGTAAAGTGTCAAGCCAATTATCCCGAACTAAATCCTGATCTAAAGTGCTAATCATATTCACTTCTTCTAAATCATCGTTCTCAGAAGGTTGTCTAGTAACATTAAAGACATTTAGCTCAGTGGTCATATTACCAAAGGATATGTTCATAAGTCCGGTTCTACAGTTGATGATAGCATTAGCTGTGGCTAAAAATGGGCGACCTAAAATTACTGGGATTTGAGCACTTGGGTCCTGAACGGGTTGGGTGTCTAGAATAACAAAATCCACTGGATAAATAAACTTATCAACCTCAATCAGAACATCCTCTATGACACCACGAGGAACTTTGATAGACCTATCAGCTAGCTAAAGTGTCATTTTGGTCGATTTCAACTTACCAAGTCCAAGCTGGGTATACACATGGTATGGGAGTAAGTTAAAACTAGCTCCTAAGTCAAGTAAAGCTTTATCGACCATGTGATTACCAATCTCACAAGATATGGTGGGGCATCCAGGGTCCTTATACTTAAGGGGTGTTTGGTTCAGAATAATGGAACTTACTTGACCATCTAAAAAGGCTTTCTTTTGGACATTAAGCTTACGCTTTCGTGTACAAATATCTTTAAGGAACTTGGCATAAGCAGGCATCTGCCTAATTGCTTCTAACAAAGGAATGTTAATGTTCACCTGCTTAAATGTTTCCATTATCTCGTTGAAAGTAGACTCCTTCTTTGTTGGGGATAACAACTGTGGGAATGGGGCTCTGGGAACAAAGCCGGACTCAACAGGAATTTCTTGGGAGTCCTTAGAGGTTGTTTCAGTTTCCTCAGCTACGGGTTCCTCTTGGGAAGTAGAAGGTGGAACTATAGTATGTCCACTAGGCATGGCTACCTTATTGTCTACCGTTTTACCACTCCTAAGGGTTGTTATTGAATTCACATGATTGTACGATTTCTCTCCTTTTGGGTTAGGATCAGTATGACTAGGGAACCTTCCGTCTTCTCTCTCACTAATAAACTTAGTTATCTGGCCAACTTGAAGTTCTAATTTAACAAGAGTCTGGGAATTATTCTTCAAATTCTGCCTGGTTTCTTGTTGAAAGCTAAGGTGGTTAGCGGATAACATATCATGGTTCTTTGCTAACATAGTAAGAGTTTTTTCTAAGGTAGAGATCTTTTTCTCAGAAGTGTTCTGAAACTGGGGTTGACCTGAAGGGTTCTTTGTATAACCAAAACCTGGGGGAGGCTGAGAATTACTAGACTGGCCTTGATTATGGTCCTTAGACCAAGAAAAATTAGGATGGTTTCTCCAACCAGGGTTGTAGGTCTCTGAGTATGGGTCAAACTTCTGACGGTTCTCAAACCTAGCATTGTTATAGACAACATGAGCTTGCTCTTCACTAACCTGACCTTCCCAAATGAGTTATCGGGCTCCATTCCACAACGAGAGACTTGAGAGGTTCTATTAGGTTCAACAAGGGACCTTTTTTTAGACTGACCCATTTCCAAAGCTTCTAACCTTCTAGACAAAGCAGCAAACTTAGCATCTGACGCAAAACTCGTATCTACCATATTGGTGCTACTTGTATTAACCAAGAGTCTTTTAGGGGGTTCAACACAAGACTCCCATTGTTGGGATTTCTCAAAGAACAACTCCTAAGAAGGTAAAGGCATCCTCAAAGCACTTTTACTAGTGAACTCACCAAATAAGACATAGACTCGACCATGGCTTTGGTCGAATAGTCTAAACCATCATAAATAATCTCTACGAGTTTCATCTTATCAAATCCATGGTGAGGACACTGGGATAGGAGATCATTGAATCTCTCTAAAAACCTATAAAGAGACTCTCCCTCTTGTTGCACACTGGAACTAATTTTATGTCTAACAGATGCAGTTTTATGCTTAGGGTAGAATTTCATATAGAAAGCAGTAACAAGTTCCTGCCATGTTTCAATGGACTCAGGTGGTAGGTTGTTAAGCCATGTCTTGGCTTTATCTTTCAAGGAAAAGGAAAACATCTTAAGTTTCAAGATTTCATCAGTAAGGTCTTTTATTCTAATTGTCCCACAAATTTCCTCAAAGTCCCTAATATGAAAATAAGGGTTCTCATCATCCTTTCCTAAGAATATAGGGATCATCCAAGAATACTAGGTTTTATCTCGAAATTAGCCGTAGTGGCCGGCAATTTAATGCACGAAGCTCTCGGTTGGTCCTAGTTGGGAACATGTAATCTTTCAAAGTCGCCATCGCTGCACACAATTGAAGTACTAGGGGTACTTTCCTCACGAAGAGACAGATTCTCAAAACCGAAGTTTCCAAAAACGGGGCTCTCAAAAGAAGAGTCTTCGAGCTCCCCGCTTCCACAAAAAGAATTACTAGGTTTTTCACTAATCAATCGACCTAGATTGTCTCTTTTCCAATCCCGCTCTCTAATAACCTCGGGCATACACTAGAAAAAGAAAAATCCTAAAAAGAAGGGAAGTTCTATGCAAACACAAACAAGGCTGACTCCATCACAGCAAACCTACTGATTTCTAGCAAACAAAAAGCATGATGGCTCCACTTAGATTGTTTCTAGACCAGCTTCTAATCTTTCGAAAAGGAACTCGTTACAATCTGAGCAAACCTCTCTGGAATCAATCCGAGTTAAAGTAAGTTGAATAGAGACGATGGAAGCTGCGTGGAGCTTTGATACCCAAGGCCTCACCGGCGTTACAAGGCGGCTTATTCAACTCACAGAAACCATTATGAACTTCAAAGTATGCTCAAAAGAGTAACCAATATTTTTCGAACGACTTTCCTATTAAGCTCGTTACCATATAGGCGGGCAAGAAGAGAACGGTGATGAAATCTGAACCCTTATCTTGTATGGCTAGTCCTTGCCCTTTACTAGGAAATTAAAGCAGTCGTTTTTAATTCCTCAGCATATATGCAAACGAAGGAATACAGTAACTCGCTGACAGGGGATTCGCGAGTGTTTCGATAAACTTACCTCCCATTCCAGACGGGGGATGAACAGTTGTAGTCGACTCGGGCCACGACTCCAATGTCGTGTACGAACCCGAGGGGCCGAGACGATATCGTAATCGCCGTCCTTCTCCGCACACAGTTTATATTTAAACTACCCTTCCGTAGGGTTTAAAAATAATGTCCCAAAGTTTAAAGTCCAAAGTCCAAAAATAAAGTGCAAAAGAAAAGGAAAGTCTAAAAAAAAATATATCTAAAAATAAAATAAAAATGTCTCTCTTTTTTTCCTCTCTTTTTTTTTATAAAATAAAAAAAATCTTCTTCTTTCGCTCCTTTCACTTTGCCTTTTACTCCAAGTCTTTAAGTATTCACCAAAAGCTTTGGCAAAATTTTCTTTCGCTCCAAATTCCAAATTCTGTAAGGAAAAGACAAAAACCCAAAAACGTAAAGAAGAACAAAAACAAATAAAAACCTAAAAAGAAAAAAAAAATCTAAAAACTCTAGCCTAAAGACAAGTCCGCGTCGGCGGCGCCAAAAATTGATGGGTATTTTCAATGATGTTGTAGTAAAAGGTTCATTAAGACTTGTGAAACTGTGCTTTTAGATTTAAATTTTAAGACTAAAGAAAATAAAGCAATTTAAAGCTGACTATATTAGAGAGACCGGGGTTCAGGATTTCACCATTCACCAAAATTCATGTGATTTAATGTTAATGTTTATCATGCAATTCTAGACAATATAACTCCAATCAAAAGAAATTGTGATTCTAATCATTGCCTAAATTAGATTTTCAAAACATCAATTGTTAATAGCAAGCATGAAGTATCAAAAGCCCTAAACTAAGCATACTTCATCAAGAGAAAACACAACTAATTAATAAAAATCATTTACTCAATTTTCATTCGGTGCAAATAATCATAAAAGAATTGCATAAATAAATTTTACCACATAACTTTTGGAAGAATGGCTTCCTCCATTTCCCCGGAGAATGGGTTTAGCTCTTCATCATGGAAACACGCTCAAAAAGTAAGGGTGCACAGGAACCGAGCCGGACCAACGGACCGTCCCGGAACCGATGGAACCGTACCTGATTTTGGACCGAACCGAGGAAGGGGGTACAGGTACCGGTCCAAAAAATAGGAACCGAGCTATGGGGGTACAGGTAAACGGTCCAATACAAGTCCCGTGCCGTGCCGTCCCGATTGTACCGATTAATAGTGACCATTAGATTTAGGTATTAAATTTGAACCATTTGATGGTGGTATATAATGAAATTAGGTCAGATGAAGAATAGATGGTTTACTTTCTCATAGAAACTTTCTCTCCTTCTCATTTTCTTCTTCATCTCTTCTTCGCAGCTCCTTTTTCTCTCCTATTTTTCTTCATCCTTCTTCTTCGCAACAATAGGTAACAAATCGATCTGTCCATCTGTTGTTACTCATATCAATCGATATATTTTTTTTTAATTAGTTTTTGTTTCATTTTTATGTTCAGTTAAACACTTAAACTTACCGAGGAGAGATCGATTGATTCGATCCAACTATTGGGTACTTGAGTTGAAATCGAACCAAGGTAATCAATTTTAGTTGTGATTATGATTTGAAATTAATGTTTTTGATTCTTTGTTTAGTATGGTTTTGATTTTGATTGATTGAAATCATGAGCGAATCAAGAGTTTGCTGTTAGTATACACTGCTGGTCATGGTTTTCATTTTGATGGGTTTCCGCTCTCTTTGTTAGTGTCAGTCGAATATCATTGTGGAATGGAAAGATATACTTTTGTTCATCTGATATTGAACATACTTCTACTTTCTAGTCTTTCTTTGGTTTAGACAAGCAGCACATGCAAGCCCATGTTATCAACTGAAGTTGTTCTATTGATTGAATTGATAATTTGATATCTTGTTTGTGTATATATTTTTTGTCAGTGATCAATCATGGATGCATCAAGTCGAGCTAGGATTCAGAACATTATATGGTGCCATTTCACTAGGAAAAATGTTGTAGAAGCCGCTTGTAATTACTGTGGAAAGACATTTAGGGCGCACAACTGCAAAAATGGAACATCTGCAGTGTAGTGTACTGCAGTCTATCTACTATTTACTTTGAACTTTGATGATTTATCAGTTTATGTATTTATGAACAATTTGTAGTATTTAGATTTATATGTATGAATATATGAATTCACTTTTATCAGTTTATCAGTCTATCTACTATTTATCAGTTTATGTCTTTATGAAAAATTTATCTGGAATTCTGGCAGAAAGTACCGACCGGTACCGGAACCGTGCCTGATACTGTACTTGTCCCGAATGGTACCGGAACTGAGGACAGAGGTACAGGTACCGGTCCAAAATCTAAGAACCGAGACTAGGGAGGTACATGTACTAGGCCTCGGCAAGAACCGAGCCGAACCGTACCGTGTGCACCCTTACTCAAAAGTTGATTTCATTGCTCAAATAGGTTTTACAAAGATGAAATATAGAGAAAATGATTAAAACCGGGTGTTTGCAACGCTTATAATTGTTGCAAAACACTGTTACAGAGATCGATATAAATAAAGTGTCGTTGTAACTGTAGCCTATAAGACTGAAATTGTCGCAATCATTGTAGCATGAACGACAGATGGGTGTGCGTCTTATGTTTTTCGTGTTCTTCACAGCAGCAGCAATGGTGTTTCTATGTAACTTGACTCTCCGGCTCTGTTGAGGCTCCGTAACTCTCCCCAAACTCTCCGTCCCCCTCAGTGAAACCCCCAGAGTCTATTTATACTCAACATGGCTAAGAAAATCCTCGCCATTACTTCAAATAATCTTCATAACTCGGCAGTAAAGAAAGATATTTTCTTCCCTATTTTACCTCCTCACGCTGTTTTCTCTAGCAAACATGATCCTACACGTTCCTCCATCTTCTCAGATAGTATCAAACATGCTGCAACTCACGTAACAATTTCCCAAAATAGCGCAGAAAAGGACCGAGAATATCTTCTTCCCTGTTTCGTGTGATTGCACGTTTCATTATTTTTTATCGAAACTAAAAGCATTATCGGCCCTGTTTTGATGTACAAGACCAATACCAACCCATATCCAAGACCATATCTCCAAAAATCTCGACTAAAATCAACCCAGCAGAATTCATTGTTTCTGAAATTTCAAATAAAATTTTCCCGCCATTTTTTGTTTATACGTGAGGAAGAAAAGGGGTGTCTGTAGTGAATTCTGAGGTGTGAATAGCAATGGGTGTTCAATAGTAAAGAAGGTTCCCCTTATTAAATGAGGTGCTCCTTATCCAAAAGGTGGGTGCCTTTAGTACTTTTATCCTGGGGTCCATATAGCACTTTTTGAGCAACTTTTTCCACACAAGTGTATTTCTCCAAAAAGACCTACACAAACATAAAAAACACCATAATAAGTATAAAATCAAGCACTAATAATAGAGACACTGAGGACAATTCAGACACAAAAATGTGTCCATCATAGCACCACTTCTACTCCATATGTTAAACAGAAGGGTAACATTCCTGTAGCTTCTCTCCGCGTCGTTCTGTACGCCCATACTGTGTTATGTACTTGTTTGCACCATCTTTTATTGTGTCCTTATAGATTTTTCTTCAATATATCTGCAATTGTTTTATTAGTTGCCTCAGCCTGCCCATTACTCTGCGGATATAAAGGAGTTGATTTTCCACTTTGGATCTTGAACGCATTAAGCAGCATTTCTATGTTTTCGCCTTCAATTTACTTTCCATTATCAGAGACTAATTGGACGGGGATTCCAAATCTGCAAATTATATTTTCAAATATGAAAGTGAATACATCTCGATCTCGAATATGTTGGACTGCTTTCACCTCCGCCCATTTTGTAAAATAGTTTGTTGCGACTATTAAATATCTCCTCTGGCCCGTTCCTTGTATAAATGGTCCTACAATGTCTAGGCCCAATTTTGCAAATGGACACACACTTGTTGATGAGTTTAGCGCCGCTCCTGGTGCGTGTATCCTCTTCCCATGACGTTGGCATTCTTCGCACCGCCTTGATACCTCTTTCGCATCCTCATGCATGTAAGGACTGTAATACCCTTGCATCTTTGTTTTGTAAGCTAAAGATCTTCCTCCACTATGGTTCCCTGCGTCTCCATAGTGTATTGCTTTCAAGATTTCCATTCCTTCCTTTCGCGTTAAACATCTGAGTGATGGTCCAAGGAAAGACTTTCGATAGAGTACGCCTTCTCTTAGTTCGTAATTTGTCGTACGGCTCTTTAACTTGTACGCCTATAACCTTTTTATTGGGACCTCTCCCTTCTCCAGATATAGGTGAAGATCGATTCTCCAACATGCCTCTTTATCATCTTGTTTTTCTCCTGCCTCTTCTACTATCATAACATCTGCAACTTCTTCTTTTTTTTGAATGGAGGGGAAGGAGAGCGTCTGTATTTTTATATACCTTGTGGTAGGATCTACTAACATGGAGGAAATGAATGCAAGTGCGTCTGCGAATCGGCTATTTTTCCTGCATATATGCCTCCAACTTATGTTTTAAATTTTTGCTGAGAGCTCTTCAACGAGCTGCTTGTATTTTTGAAGAGATGGCTCATTTGTACTATACACCCCTTCTATTTGGCGTATTACCAATTTTGAATCACTAGTTATTCTAGCATTCTCTAACTTCATTTCAATTTCCAGCTTTAACGCGTGCACCACGACTTCATATTCGGTTTCATTATTGGTGGACGCGAACTCCAACCTAAATGAGTAAGCCATCCTTGCTCATTTTGGTGAAATGAATACTATTCCGATTCCATTTCCCTCTCCATTTGATGACCCATCTACTAATATTTCCCATCTATTTGTATTTCGCTCCGTTAATAAATCATTTGGATTTCCTTGCTCTTCATCTATGTCCATAATTTCTTCTACATTTTCGTCTTATTCTAATGAAAATTCTGCCAAGAATCTTGCGATGACCTGTGATTTTGGTAAAGATAGTATTTCGTACTTGATTCGAAAGTGCCCTACTTGTGTGTTCCATCTTTCTATTCTTCCTGATCTTTTCGAGTTCTTCATTACAGATTCAATTGGCACTTTTGTCAATACTTTAATCTTGTGGGACTGAAAGTAAATACGGAGCTTTTGTGTTGCATAGACCAATTCAAGGATAAGCTTCTCAAACTTTGAGTAATTTTTCTCTGCGGCTTTATAGGTTTTGCTTATGTAGTATATTGGCTTTTCAACTCCTTGATCCAAGCGAAGCAATACAGCACTTAACATGTGCGGTGTTGACGCTAAGTATATTAATAATTCTTCTCCTGGCTCCGTTTTCTGCAAAATAGATAAATTCATTAAATAGTTTTTAATGCTTTGCAACGCTTTCTCGTACTCTTATGTCCATTCGAACTTGGTCCCCTTCTTTAGGATGTTGAAAAAGTGTTTGCACTTGTCTGATGAGCGCGAAATGAACCGCCCTAATGAAGCTAGTAGCCCATTTAATTTCTGCACGTCTTTTACAGTTACGGGTGATGGCATGTCACGAACCGCTTGCACCTTTTCTGGATCGACTTCTATTCCTTCCTTTGATACAATGTAACCTAAATTTTTTCCTGATGCTACTCCAAAGATACACTTTGCTGGGTTTATCTTCATCTTAAATTGCTGCATCTGTTCAAAGATCTCTCTCAAGTTTTCAACATGATCTTTCGCCTTTTTACTCTTCACCATCATGTCATCCACATAGACTTCTAACGTTGTATGCACTCATTTCGCGAATAACTTTTCTACCATCCTTTGATATGTCGCACCTGCATTTTTTAAACCAAAAGGAATTCGAGTATAACAATATAATCCTCTTGACGCGAAGAAAGCCGTGTGTTCTTGATCCTCTTCCGCCAATGGGATCTGATTGTATCCTGAATATCCATCCATTAGTGATAATCTTTCGTTTCCTGATGCTGCTTCTACCATTTGCTGTATATCTGGGAGTGGAAAGCTGTCCTTTGGTGCTACCACCATGTTTGCTATCCATTCTGGGTACTTTGTTGGTCTGATTATTCCCGCATCCAACATTTTCTGCAACTCTGCCTCTATTTGAAGATGATATGTAGTTGCTATCTTCCTTATTCTTTGCTTGAATGGCCTTGCGCTCTTGTTGATATCTAACCTGTGACATGCAAAATTAGGATGTATGCCTGGCATTTCATCCATGCTCCATGCGAAAACGTCTTTATATTCCCGCAGGAGATTGATTGTCCTTTCTTCTTCTTCTTTGTCCATCTTTGTTCCAATCTTTAATATCTTTCGTTCTTCTTCTGTCCCAACGTTGATGTATTTCGTTGGCTCTGCTGTAGTGAAATTCGCCTTTGGTTCACCTAGCGGTGATGGTTCTTTTATTTTGTGCATCAGTTCGCCTTCTTTCTCTGGAATCTCGCTTGGTATTCCTTTCCCTTCTTGTGCTCTTAACATGTATATTCTTAGTTCTTATTCCTTCTTTGATTCTTTTGCCTTTCTCCATCTATCTTTTCGCTTCCTTGCGCGTCCTTCATAATTCTTTACATCTATTTGACTGCAGACTTTCACACTCCTAGTCTCTAATTTCGCATATTCCACTTGGTATTGGGAAACGCACACACTGATGAAGAGTGGACGCTACTCCTTTTATCGTATGCACCCATGGTCGTCCCAATAGCATATTGTATGGTGATTATACGTCCACTACGCACAAGGTTATTTGCGTTTCTATTTCTCCCAATAGTATTCGCATGGTTATCTCGCCTTTTGGTTTTGTTGTCCTTTTATTAAAACCATGAATGTTGTATGTCGAGTGCGTCATATCCGCATCCTTGTATCCCATACTCTTGAATGCGTGGTAAAATAAAATATCCACCGAATTACCCGTGTCTACCAAGGTTCTATTTATCGCCCATTCTTCTGATGCTTTCGCGCTTTCATTTCTTTCTTTTCGCTCTGCAGTTACTGTAACCACCAGGGGATCTGTTCGCCTTAAATTTTCTTCTGGTATCTCATCTGCTGCGAATGTTATCTTCTTCTTTTACCACTCCTTCAAGGGAGATATTTTTTCCACCGTCATGGTTTTCCTTCCTTCAAAGTCGCGCTTGTGTATTTTTCCTGTGATTCCTGCATGAAAATCATTGATAACCGATTTTGTTATTGAGTTACATTGTATACTCCCGCTTCCTTCTTTTGATCTGATGATCCTTATTTCTTCCATTTGTCCGCTTTATGTTTTAACATCTGCCTTGCTTATGCGATTGTTCTTCTGTTGGATCCGTTATTGGATTTTTGTAAGTTCGTTATTTCTTTCATCCATCTGTGCGGAATCAACAATTTCACCTCTTTTTTAACTTGTTATTTTTCTTAAAACAGTATCTTCTCTTGACGAACTAAAGAACCGAAACTGTTATGAATGAAAATCACTTTTTGAGATGGAAACTTTTTTTTTGTTTTTATAGATCTGAATTTTTAAAACTCCCAAAGAATGATAATAATACGATGAGAAACAATGAATAATTTTGTGTGTTTTTTGAAATAATTTCACCAACAGGGTATATCATCCGAGCTGATTTCTAACGCCAAAATGTAGTTGTGAGAAATCTCACAACCACACCCTTAGTAAAATCTATCAAACAATCTAAGAAACCATATTGAAATACTCAAAAATTCTTATTAAAATCTTAGAACAAGTACAAAGATATGAAGAAACCCTAACTTGGGGAGCAAATTAATTTCTCTCTCCTAAGTTTCTTCTCTAAGATCAATAAAAAGATTTCCCTCTTCTACAAAGGCGCTCGGTTCCTTATATAGGAGTTTACATAGTGGAGGACAGCTTAAAAAGCCCCTAATTTCGGATCTGACGCGCGTCAATGACGCATAGACTTAATCATTGCCGCACGGTTTCTATATTTTGTGCATCAGTTCGCCTTCTTTCTCTGGAATCTCGCTTGGTATTCCTTTCCCTTCTTTTGCTCTTATCATGTATATTCTTAGTTCTTCTTCCTTCTTTGATTCTCTTGCCTTTCTCCATCCATCTTTTCGCTTCCTTGCGTGTCCTTCATAATTCTTTACATCTATTTGACTGCAGACTTTCGCACTCCTAGTATCTCCTCTAATTTCGCATAACCCTTGGAAAATTATCACCGTTATAAATGGACCTCAACGTCTCCAACATCCAAATGAAACTCACGTTGTTCTCATGATCCATTAAACCCCATGCAATCGTAAACGTGTTTTTGTCCGAAGTGTGGAAAGCAATGTTCAACAACGGCATGTTATATTTGTTTGTCTTGTAAGTGGCATCTATCAACAAAATTTGATGAAAGCATTGAGCCAATTGGATCATTTCGGGATGTGCCAAGAAAATACGAACCACTTTACCATCCTTTTCTTCCCTTCTCAACGTGTAACTCCGCTAACCACTCCGATTGTTTCATGACCGATGAAAATTTTATTTTGGGGACATTCGGTAGAAAATGTAATCTACATAACTATCGAATGTGGATATTTTTTCAAAGAAGTTACAATTTTTATAAGTTTGCGAAAATTTTATTTTGGGGCCATTCGGTAGAAAATATACTCTAAATAACTACCGAATGTAGATATTCTGGGAAATCAATTTGGGGGTTTTCGCATATTTTGGGGCCACTCGGTAGAAAATATACTCTATATATCAACCGAATGTATATATTTGGTACTCAGTATGTTATATTCGGTAGATATGTAGATACATTATCTACCGAATCTGGGTTGTTCATGGCATTCAATGCATGCATTAATCGGGTTTTCTTGTTTACAAACGCATACAAACACATTCAAAGTGGGTATTTGAGTTTCTTAACACAATACCTGTATGTTTGATGCATCATTAGTTTCTATCTCGGGTGATTCTCCGTTTTCTTTCATGAAAGCGTCGTCTAGGGTTTCCTCTCCACAAAAGTTTGGATAATTCAACATATACCCCAAACCGTCTTCTCTAAACGGTCGCGAACCTTCAACATTATGTTCTTCACGATGATTCTCAGCTTCTTCTTCGTATCCATCCATTTTTGTTGATTATTAAAAAAAAATGGTTTTTCCCTTCCTTCTTCTTCTTCTCTATAACTCTAAAATGACAACAAATGAAAACAATGAAACAAATTTCATCCAAATACTACACTGACTACAATCGGAAGTAATATTATAATTTTATCTACCGAATGCATTCGGAGGATAGAAATCTTATAATATCTACCGAATATGTAAGGGTAATTTTTCCATTACGAATTACGCGAGATAAGGGATGGCTTCAATTTACGTTTGGGTGACCCTATTTTGTTTTAGTAGAAATTAACGTTTACTCCCATTTCAGCTGGGCTTTAGACTCTTTAGTCCTACCCTCTCAAGCCTGGTACACGGAGGTCCAAACTTGCCAAATTTAGAACGGGTCAATCCTTTTCTTAACGATTTAGTCCAAACCGATATATTTTAGTCTCAAAAATACCCTTTTTTCTTTATCAAAACCGTGTACTAAATTGTTGTTGATTCATTTTTTTATGTTGTTCTCAAAGCTCTGCAATGAAAACTAAATAATTTAGGGCTTAATTGTTATATCGTTTCAACCGATTATTCGAAGCTTTTCGACAGGATTTGGTATATGATATCGTAATCAAATTTTGTTATTCTAAATCTATGAAACTAAGAAGAGTATTTAGGTTTAGTTGTTAATCTGGATTCAGCTGGATTGAATCTTAGCTAGTTTTTCTTATTCTAGATCTTACCCTAGACGGCATAGTAGGAGGAAATGAAAACAGTTTGGTAATGGAATTACCTTAAACTGTTGTAGCATGATCTTAATTTTGAAGTGATGGAAGCCTTATCAGTGGATTTCTTGAAAAAAATTGAGCAATTCACTCAACAGGTAATTGTAATTTTAAATTTTGTTAGTTGATTCATATACGGGGCCTTACTTTGCTATACTGAAAATCCCTATTTGCTCACCGTTTAGTTTGTTTTTTCACAATTTTCTTAGTCGTTTATCTTTTTGTAGCCTGCAAATCTAGGTTATTTGGGGAAGACTACCAAACTTGAAGCTCTGTTAGAAATTACTTTGTTTTTAGAGGTAACATCTATTTGAGACCTATGGTGGACTTTTTCTTTTGAAATTTGATTGTTAATTTATTTTAGTTAGTATTAAATCGGATATGAATTTAGCTTTGCTTATTTTTTCTCTTTAGGATTTTCACCTTTCTTAATGGTCAGTACATAACAATTATACACATTTTTATGGTCTATGTATACATAGTTATACACATTAACAATTTTTAATCTTTTTACTTATTTTTTTAGCTCCTTTAGAGATGTTTATATGTGTCCATTATATTTTGATTTTGTGTACTTGGTTGAGAAGTGTTCATTTGTTGAATAGGCTGAATTCATTTGCTAATTCTAGTTTCAATTAGTGCGGTGATGCCGCATTGGGCTTTCTCAAAATCACCCCTTCTTGATAAAGTTGTTTATGACACCATTGCTGCTCACCATTGCCTTTCACCATTGATGCTCACCGTGTCCAGATAAGTGTAAATATATTTTTTTACTCGCAAATGTAAAATAATAAGTATCCGTCGTATGGCGTGTCCGGCAGAACAAATATATATATACCACAGATAGTCTTATACTAGCCACCTGCTGTTGAAGTTTGTAAGGAACTCACATAAGTAAAAGAATATGTCGCGCCTGCAATACCCCAGACTAGCATTAGTTATAAGAAATGGCCAGGAACACGTTAGGTTTTGTGTTATGTGCTAGGTGAATGTGATCCTTATACGATTTCTAAATATATGTGTCCCTGTAAGTGGAACTGACTACTCTTTAGTCAAGATTGTCCTAATTGGTCTTTCCAATGCTTTTTCATTCTTTTAACTATTATCTCCCTTTTAGAATTTGGTGAGAAATTTGAATTTATCATAGCAATAGAAATTTGAATTTATCATAAACTTCATTTATGCTATCAATGATTTCTATATATGAAACAAATAAATGAAAAACACTTTAAGATATTAACTTCATTTTACATAATCAATGTAAAAGATCTTAGTAACGAATTTGAAGAACGTATTAATGCATAAGATGATTGAAGATTTACAGAGCTCTTTTAGTGATTATGAGAGATTTCATTTTAAGATATTAACTTCATTTCTATATACAATTCACAGGGAACAGATTGAGAATTAACAGGATGAGATTGGGGAACAAGGTCATTGGATACAATGAACGGAGAAGCAAATACTAGTAAGTTATTTAACATATGGGTTACTAGCTCCTTACAGATTTTAGTAGAATCCGACTTTCAGCTCTTTAGATATTGAATTGGTAATGTGTACATAGTTTTACACATGTTGATTCTAAATGTGTACATGATTGTACACATGTTGTCTTTAATGTGCACATTTGTACACCCTATTAGTTGACGTGCACATAGTTGTACACATGTTGATCATTAATGTGCACATAGTGGTACACCTGTTAGTTGACGGGTACAGATTTGCACACCTATAAATCGTTAATGTGCACATGTTCTACACATCTTGATGGTTAATATGCACATAATTGCACACCTGGTGATCATTAATGTACACATAATTACACACCTGTTGATTTCTAATGAGTGCATATATCGATTCTTGGATTCAATATTTTGTTTTGTGAACTAAATTTTTCATTGGGTGCTCTACATTTAACATGATTTTTTCATCACATTGGTTGGTATTGGTGTTTATCGTCTTGTTTTCTTTTAAATGTTACCTCCAAAAGCTTGCATTCATATCCAAGAAGGTGGTTTTAAGAGAGGAAAAAGTGATGCAAATAAAATAGTTGTTGATGCAAGGAAGGATTGTGCAGAAGTTTCTCTTACCAGGTGAACGAGATGGAACTATTTAGATTTGGCACATGTGTTTGTTATGTCCTCGTATAAATGGGTTCCCACCAGCAATTCATAGAGTAGTAACTAAGGTGTACATAATTGTACACATGTTGATTCTTAATGTGTACATAATTGTACACCTATTGTATGTGTTTCTCTCTGTTTATATGTGCTTGTTCTGTTTTACATGTACTTAGTTTTTGTTCGATTGTAGCTGTATTGTTGATAACTTGTGATTGTATTCTTTTTGTTTCAGGATCCTTTTGTCAATTGAGAGAAAGTCACAGCCGTTAATTTGAATTTGGCGCCAAAGTTTTACCACCTCGAGCTAGAGTTCTAGAGAACTTGGCTCATGTCAGAAACTACATGAAGGTTTGCAAAAAGCTTGTTACACATACTTAATGCCCATCATTAGTTTTGTTTGCATAAAACTACTTGAAGAATTGCTAAAAGCTTGTTGTTCTTAAATACACATACCATATGCACATCATCCGTTTTGTTTGTATATCGAAGAATTGTCTTTTATCACTTAGCAGTCTAGTTGTTCCGATTCAACCAATTAAATTCTCCCTGTTTGGTGGTTTCATTTTCATTTTCATTTTCATTTTCATTACACGTGTTGATTATTAAAGTATACATAGTTGTACACATGTTATTCATTTTGAAGTCTAAGAAATTAGGGAAAGCACTAATGTGTACATAGTTGTACACACATATTATGTTATTTAGGTGTGCATAGTAGTCCAAATGTTGATTATTTAGGTGTAAATAGTTGTACACTTGTAGGACTATATTTATGTATACAAACCAAAAATTAGGGAAAGCACTAACTGTACAAGTATTAGATTTTCTATAGATATGTACAAAGTTGTACACTATTGTGTTATCTCAGTATTATGTGCATTTTTGTGGTATAAATGTTGGATTTTTATACCACAAAACATCAAAAGTTATTGCATCTCTTTCTTATACCATCAAAAGTTGTCCTCTCATTAGAAATTAGATCCTTGTAACATCTCTTAGGAAAAGATAATGTACATTCTAGGATATTTGTTGCAGCTTCAGTGCATTTTCGAACAGTTTTATTAAAATAATCTCTGCAGACAGATGAATAGATTTAAGCTCATACTTGTAAGTTAGTATAATCATTTTTCTTGAGCTTTAGCTCGTAAGAACTGGATGGTTTATCAATGTGCTACCCAGTATTCATGCTATCAGTGATTACTCAATTATATAGGCCTATGTGAAAAATAAGCTAGAAACTGGTGCTACAACGGTATTTTAGCTTACGAGTCACCAATATCTAGCTCCCACTGTATAATTATTTTGTTGTTTTATTAGATTCCTTGTCAGTTAAAAACTTCATGAAACAATAGTTTGATCTATGTGCTGACCACTTTTTCCTCTTCGTCATTGTATGTATAGATGCACAGCATAAATACATCATTTCCATGTCTTGCGTATCAACAAGATGCTTTCATGTGCTGGAGCGGACATGCCTCAAACTGGTATGAGAGGAGCGTTCGGTAAACCCTTGGGAATGGATCACCTAGCTAACTTGTTATCGTATGAGATTCAGCTGCAGTCTACTTTTGCTAACTTGTTATCGTAAGGATCACCAGTTGGTGTACAAACTGGTGCACATTGTTTTGTCTTTTGATTTTTTTGGAATTTTGTAGACATGTACATGTTTGTACGCCAATGTAAATTAAGATTTTTTAAAAATGAGAATTATATAGTCATATGGTTACTCTTTTTGTAGCTCTCGGAAAGAGCTTTCCGAATATATAAAATTTGTGAATTTTGGACAAACTAGTTCGAAAGATAAATTGTTTTTAATTCTTTTTTATATTATTTAAAATTGCACGACATCATTGTTAGTCACTTTGGACTAAACCTTTGTAAATATTTCGGAAGGTAAATTTTCAATGTACCTAGTTGAATGGGTTAGGACTAACTAGTATATTTGGATGGGGTTTTGGACTAAACCGTATTTTTCCCTTTGTTTTATTGTTAGCCCCTAATTCCTCTTTTGAGTGGCAACTAAAAACGCCAGGTTTTATAAAAATTTTTTTTTGTTTTTTTCCTATTTGGTCGGCCCCGCACCGCGTCGCGGTCATCTAGTCTTTATTCTTTTTTCTTTGGTATTTATACCATGGCGGCATACTTGCTTATCGCTGTTCCCCTGGCCCCCTGGCTAGTTGAATGGACTCCATGTTTGAGGACTAACTAGCGTAGATATTACGGAATGTTTTCTTTTCTCACGGTGGGTGAGATTGTGATTAAGATACTTTGTTATAGTTATCTCAAAAATATATATTCTTGATTCCGCTTTTTCCCTTTGTTTTATTGTTAGCCCCTAATTCCTCTTTTGAGTGGCAACTAAAAACGCCAGGTTTTATAAAAATTTTTTTTGTTTTTTTCCTATTTGGTCGGCCCCGCACCGCGTCGCGGTCATCTAGTCTTTATTCTTTTTTTTCTTGCTCCCCTGGCCCCCTGGCTAGCATTTCAAACTATATTTTCGATAAGACTCCATGATGATTGAAAATGGACAGGTGGGCATTGAGAAGGTGCTCGAACCAGATAGCGTAGATCATTACGGAATCATCCATTGTTTTCTTTCTCACGGTGGGTGAGATTGTGTTTTCAATCAAAATCATTGATTAAGTTATAGTTATCTCAAAAATATATATTCTTGATTCTACAATCTCAGCAAAAGCTAGGAAGAATATATACCACCAAAAAATAATGTTATTCTTCCTACATTATTAACCAATCAAATAACAACAATCAACCGCCACTCTTACTCATTACTTCCATTTCAGAGATCAAATGATGACAAGAGTATCTTTCAACTACTTAATTAATTAATGACAGATGTTGAATAGTTAATGATATCTAGGAACACTAATTAATCACAGTTCAATGACAAAATCTACTACGCGAAAAACAGCTGAAGGGGGCATATAAACTCCTTACTCAAATTCTTCTCATGACAAATGGCAGTCAACAACTGATTAAATACTCCCTCTGTCCCACTATTAGATGACCTAATTGAAGTTTGCACAATTCTTAAGGCAATGAATGAAATGAGTGTTTTTAAGTATTTTTTACAACTATACCCTTATGGATAATAATTTGTAAAATTTAAAATCATTTATCTCACAAACTATACCATAGATTTTTGTAAATTTTGTACCATTTGAAAATCATTGTAAAACACCTACGTAATGAGTATAAACATGAATATCAAATTATACATATTTCTTATGATACCGATAATCAATCAAAAGGGTAGTTTTAGAGATATCCCTTTGATTAGTGAAATAGGTCAACTAATGATGGGACAAGATCTTAGACCAAGTAGGTCATCTAATGGTGGGACGGAGGGAGTATGAGATATAAACAGGTTATATCCAGCGATAGCACATTAGCACCTTCAAATATCCGACTACCGTATGACGACTTGTATCAATTTCATAAGCTTTGAATGAAATATTCTTTATCCAGGTATATTTTCCTGGAAACGACACGAAAGTGATGAAACGAATTTTTTGTCCTTTCGTTTGACAGATAAAGTTATAGTCAAGTTTTATGACAAACTGCGGATGGCTACTTCTTATTCGCGAAAATTCCTAACGTTGTTTGTATGTCTTTGTCTGCAGAAGAGACCACCCGAATCTCAACCACATGGTAACTTGTCAATTTGATTCCCACACACAGTACCACATCCATATGACGACTACATCTGTGTGGTTGCAGGATTTCCTACAACCACACACCCCTACAAGATTATATAATGCTTTAATCAAATTTCATGATCAATTAACCAAGTTTTATTTATTTTTCTGAAGAATTTTATAAAAATAATAAGAATACAAGGAAAGCAAAATAGTTTTAGACTCTCTCTTTCTTATTTGTTCTTCTCTATTTCTCCCAAAAGATCTCCCTCATCTCAACTCTGCTTGGTCCTTTATATAGGATATTACATAGTGGATGACAGCTAAGCCAACCTTTATTTTCGGATCTGATCTGCGTTATTCTCGCAAGCTTACAAGGGTTTTCTTCGCAAGTTAACTTCAATCTCGCAAAATCTTCACACTTTCTTCATGATTAGGCTGACGTTCGCTACATCACTTCTCTATCACTCTGCGATGGCCTTTGCAAACACCTTTTAGTTATAATTTCGCTGGGACATAACTGTTGCGAGATTCTGCTCCTACAATATCTATACCGAGTTACGCAGAGACTTTAAGATGAAAGAAAAAACGCTTGCAGGCGATTCCTACAGCAGTTTTGGGTGTCAAAGGCTAGCTGTCCATCATACAAATCCTTAATTTGAAACTGCTTTCCCCTGGCTAGCATTTCCAGCTATATTTTCAGTGATACCACGCACGAGTTTGGTGCGAATGGACAGGTGGGCATTGAGAAGGTGCTCGAACCAGGTAGGCGTAGGCTAGCTAGATCATCCATAATATTGTTTTGTTTCTCACGGTGGGGTGGGTGAGAAGTCACTTCAGTCTGGATCACTGATTAAATTATAGTTATCTTTCGTCTCAAAAATACTTACTCTTGAACCTTCAATCTCAGCAACGTGCTTCATATGCATAGAAAATGAAAAGTTGTTCCTTAATCTACTGCATTATATACCACCAAAAAATAATGTCAATTCCGGGTCTAGAATTAAGCTCGAAGACAAAGATTCCAATAGAGTTCTAGATGGTTAAACACTATTACACATTTTGTTTCGTGTAAATACTTAATGCGTTCGTATAATATTGAGTTTTTTTTCTTTTTGCTCCTAACTCTATGATTGAACTATATAAAGCCAAAAGAGTTTTGCTTCTGTTCTTTTTACTTCCGAACATTACTTCAGTTTCTGGTCGCCAAACATGAACCCATTTATCCTAATTAGATGATGGTTAGTGGGCAAGTCTTCCATTAGCAATGTCATGCAACATACAACAGTTGCATAAACGAGCAAGTTTTTCTATAAAACGACTACAATAGCGAAAAGCATTTTTGTCCTAAACTCACGGCATTCGCACACCGGAGACTATAGCCGTTACATTTGATTTTTTTTTTTGTCCATCAATCTAAGATTTTTTTTTTTTTTGGAACAAGAAATTTTTTATTAAGTCTGATTAGGAGACTGTTACATAATGAGCATCCTCGTGCAGAATAGGTCTAACTTCAGGTGGAAGATAATCATTCCAAGACTGATTGAGTTTGTTTACTCTAGCTAGCCTAGACAGTGCATCAGCCACCTTATTTCTTTCCTTTGGCACATAGTAACATTGCCAAGAGGACATGTCTTTAAAAAACAATCTAATATCTTTAACTAAGTTCAGAAGTCTCCAATCAATGGAGTGATCTTCATTATTAACAGAGATCAAGAACAACTTTGCAATCTAGTTCAAACAAAGACCTTCTCCAACCTTTAGATCTTTAGCCCATTTGACAGCCTCCCAAAGTCCCCAGCATTCTGCTTGTTCTGCACTTTCAACAACTCTTAGATGGATGCATCTTGCCGCACATTGTGTACCTGCAAAATTTCTGAGTATTAGTCCAATCCCACCAGTTTTATCATTAATTTGGTAAGAACCATCACAGTTCATAGTGAGCATGTCATATGGTGGGGGTAACCAATGAACATTAACATGATTCATGGGAAGAGAATTATTAGATATGAGAGATTTCTGCTGAGCATGCTCTTCAAAAAGTAGTGTGCATCTTCTAGCAATTTTATCAGGTGGAAGATTATTATTCTGGAAGATTTTATCACATCTTTCACGCCAGATGCACCAAGCAACAATGCATCTGTTGATAAGGTCTTTCTCACTGATACGTTTGTTGTGGAGGTCTTCAAACCAGCTGCAAACCCATTCTGCTAGACATGATACGCTGCTAGGGTTTCCTCCAAGAGTTGAGAACCAAACTGCTCTTGAAAGACTGCAATTTATGATGACATGATCTGGTGTTTCTAAATGTTGAGAGCAGAAAGGACAAGTTTTGTCTTCGCCTGTTACAGCTGAGTTAAGAATGTTCCTAGTAGGAAGAAGTTCAGAGAGACATTTCCAGATGAACTGTCGAATTCTTGGCAGCATTGGAATTTTCCATAATGACTTGTAGATTTTCTGCATTCTTGGTCCTACTGTATTAGGTAACTGACTCTCTGCAAACATCTGACGATAGCAGGACTTGACTGAGAACTTCCCATTTTTCTCTAGTAACCAGATTAGTCTGTCTTCATGATATATATGAATAGAGATATTCAGGATTTCTCTTATCGTTGGTTGCTCAAACAAGTCTTCAAGAATAGTTATATCCCAAGAGGAAGAATCCGCTGTGAAGAGTTGGTGAACATGTTTATATAGATGCCCAGAATTACATCCTTGTCTTTGTTGGGGAGGAGAATGAAGGCCTGGGATCCATCGATGCTTCCAGATAAGGATTTTTTTACCGTTACCTAGTGCCCAACAACTGTGATCTTTGATAAAATCGGAGCTCAACGATGCTTCTCCATGACCAGGTGGTATTAGTTTTTTCCTTTAAGTTAAAGAGATCACCATCTGGGTAATACTTGGCTTTGAGAGACTTTGCCATCATGGTATCAGTTTCTGAGCACAGCTTCCATGCTGATTTAGCCAGAAGGGCTCTATTAAAAGTGTGCATATCTCTTAAACCGAGTCCTCCTTCCACTTTTGGTTTTTGAACCCTTTGCCAAGTGATAATATGTTTACCCTTATTGCTTTTCTTGTTTCTCCAGAACGCTTGCTGAGAAGAATTCATCTTGTTGATTGTAACTTCTGATAATTTAAAACTTGACATGTGATGAATTGGAATCGCATTAGTCACATGTTTGATCATCACTGTTCTTGCAGCTTCTGACATATTACCACCATTCCATCTGGAAAGTCTATTATCCATTTTGTCCACAAGAACTGAAAATGGAACTTTCTTATTTCTACCAACATAGAATGGAAGCCCCAAATACTGTTCTTCTTTGATGTTTAGTTCTCTAACCCTTAGAATACCACTCAAGTCTTGACAACTTCTAGGATTCATATTTGAGCTAAAAAAGACAGCAGATTTACTGAAATTTATAAGTTGCCCAGAACAGGCACTGAATTCCCCAATAACTTCAAGTAACTTGTTTACCTGTGTAAGATTTGCTTTACAGAAAAGTAAGCAATCGTCAGCGAAAAGGAGGTGATTTATTTTTGGAGCTGATCTCGAAATCTTCATACCCGTAAGCTGTTTTGTTGTTTCACAATGAGCAAGATATCTCGAAAAAGATTCCATGGCTAGTATAAACAAATAAGGTGATAAGGGGTCGCCCTGACGTATACCTCTTGATGGAGAGAAAGCTTTTGTAGGAGAACCATTAAATTGGATTTCTATCTGAGTAGTGCTAATGCACTGAGATATTAGCTGACGAAATTTCTGACTGAATCCAAATTGATCCATTACATCAAGCAAGAAGCTCCATTCAAGCCTGTCGAAAGCTTTGGACATATCCATCTTCAAAGCTAAGTGGCCTACTCTACCTTTCTTTCGCTTCATAGCTTGAACTAGCTCTTGAACAAGACATATATTTTCAGATATAAGTCTACCAGGTACATACGCTGCTTGAAAAGGAGAGATTATACTGCTTATGTGCTTTTTCATTCTTAAAGCCAAAATCTTGGAGATAATTTTATAAACCGTGTTGCATAATGCAATAGGTCTATAATCTTCAGGTTTGTGTGGAGTCTTTGTTTTTGGGATAAGAGAAACTCTTGTATGGTTCAATTGTTTGAGTAGGTAACCAGAGTGAAAGAAGGACTTGACCATGTTGCAGATGTCGACCTTAACAGTAAGCCATTGCGATTGGTAAAAACCAGGAGGAAAACCATCCGGGCCAGGAGAAGTCCACGGATCCATGGACATTAGAGCTTGATAGATTTCTTGTTCTGAAGGAATAGCTTCAAGTTCATTATTATCTTCAGTTGTGATGCAAGGAGAGATATGCTGCATGAAATGTTGATTGTATGTTGGAGAAGAGGTTGTCATGATATTCTGGAAATGAGATTTGAGAAGCTTCTCTAGAGATTCCCTATCAGAACACCATGTGCCATCCGGTGCAAGAAGAGAGTCAATTCTATTTCTAGCTTTTCTTCTATTTGCTCTGATATGAAAGTACTTTGTATTTTTGTCCATATCATTGTAGAAGTGGTCTCTTGATTTTTGCCTGTAGGAACTTGCTAAAATCTCATTAAGTGCACTGATTTCCTTCTCAAGAATGATGACAGCATTTGTATTGCAACCATTTACATCTGTAGACTGAAGTTGAGACATATCTCCCTGCAGTTGAAGAACTCTGTTTTGTACATTGCCAAAAGTGGACTTACTCCATTTCGATAGAGTGGTTCTAGTATAAGACAACTTGTTAACCAGAATAAAAGCATTAGAGCCAGAGAAATTAGTAGACCAAGCATGCTTAATTTCATCACTACATTTGTCATGCATTAACCAATGTTCAAAAAATTTCCAAGTTCTACCAGTTATCCTATTAACTTTGTAAAGATCTAACATTATAGGAGTGTGGTCAGAACCGTTTTGAGGGAGATGTGAGAGGATAGAATCAGGGTAAACTAAAGACCACTCACTATTGACCATGGCTCTATCTAGTCTAGATTTAGTTTTTCCTGTACCATGCTTATTGCTAGTCCATGTGAAAGGATTACCACTAAAGCCTAGGTCTACTAAGCCAGAGTCTCTAATTGAATTTATGATCTCAGTTGAAGTACTTTGACTAGAAGTATTTCTCTCATCAGGAGAGATGGTGATGTTTAAATCCCCAATCAAGACCCAAGGAACATTTACAGATTTGCTCAAGCTTTTAATATATTCCCATTGACTAGCTTGTTCATTTCTATATGGAGTCCCATAAATGCAAGACAGGAACCATTCCCCCTTACTGGCATCATTAGTGACTAGAGCATGAATCATCTTATCAGATTTATTTATAATGGATAAAGAAAAACCATCTTTCCACAAAAGAATAAGCCCACCAGCTAGTCCTACAGAAGGAACAAAACATTTATTTGGCATGGAGAGATAGTTTGTGAGCTTTAGAATTCTATTGTCATTAATTTTGGTTTCTGATATAAAGATGATATCAGGATTGTAAAAAGCATTTAGATGATTAAGATGGTCTCTAGTATCCTTACCCATAAAACCCTGAGAGTTCCAACTTAAAATTTTCATTGTTGAAAACTCAACAATAGGGATGAAAAGAAGATATCTATGAAGATCCGAGACAAGCACAAGTAAAAAAATTTGACGATAGTAGTGAGTTTTGAGATTGTAAATAAACAAGGAGAGGTTTTTAGAATAAATTACCACAACAAAGAAAGCCTCATCCCTTCCATGAAGGTTCTCTCCTGCAATAATCTCTCCTTCTTCAGTCAAATCATATTCCATGTCATCGGCTCCAGGGTTTGCAGATTCAGTATTATGATTCATGCTTGAGTTATGAGTGCTATTTTCTCCATTGCTTCTTGATCTTTTAGCTTTGCGTAATTCCTCTTTCTGCTCACTTTGCTCCATGATTTTCCTTTGACTGGCTTCACAAATTTGTTTCAGCATAAGGTCAATGTCATTAGAGATTTCAACTCCGTAAGCTGTTGCTAGTGCATGGATATAAGAAATATATTCATCATTGGTATATCTCCTAATTTGTAAGTCTTCCGCAACATTTTCACATTCCTCATCGTCATGGTCTATAGTAAAACACTTGGGACAAAGATCATGTGGTTGTTTCTCCCAATGATAGCGCACCCATGTAACACCACCAGCTGCAGTGTTCCACCATCCTCCTCTATGAAGAGGTTTCTTCAGGTCAATTTTGACTCTTGCTGAAATCATATTACTTCCTCCAGGTCTACAGTTTTCAGGATTAGTAGAGATTTTTGAACCCAGCTCAATTAATGCCTCATCAATGACCTGAACCGAGTGATGTTCAAGAAGGAGATTCTTAAACTGCACATTCCAATCTTGGTTAGCGAATGTCTGATCTTTAACAGCTATAGTAGCATCATATTTCTTCAGATTAAGAAGACATTTATTGACATTCCATGGGCCTTTTCTTAAGATAGCTTCGACTACCTCCATAGAGTTGAACTTGAAGATGAAGATGTTTTTATCTAGGGCTCGAATTTCATTAACTTTGTATTGTTTCCACAAAAGAGCAACTCCCTTCCTCACAACATCAGTTTCGACTGGATCTTTGCAGAATAGTTTACCAATTAAAGTGTTCTTCCATTCATCTGTGGCTGCTAAGATAGCTCTTGGAGTACCAACTGAACGCCGTATCTGTCTAGCACTAAAGTCACGAATCCTAGCGTTATTGAGCTGAGAAGTGATTTCAGAAACTTGATTGTTTGAGGAAGATGCCATTGTAATAGGGTTTGGATGGAGTAAGGATAAAACTGAAAAGGATATCTCTAAAAACTTCGATTTTTGGTTATTATAGTAATGAATAGAGAATATGTTGTAACTATAATTAGTTATTCCAAAATAAATGTGATTCGGGATATGCGGAGTAGAGATAACTTGATAACAAGGAGAATTTTTATTGTGAGAAACAAGCGGCATGGTCAACTGGGGTGTAACCAAAAGAAAACTGCATGTCCACCAATTACGCTTCAATCTAGGGGGAAAAATTGAATTTTTGAAATTTGAATTTGTAACTTTACTGCACTGAATCGGTTCTTCTGAGACTTGACTAGCTAACTCATAATCAGCATAGCGAACATACACATGATCTGAATCATAATACTGGATCATACTGTTGAGAGCTACCATATTGGTAGTTTGCAAAACTGCTAAAAAAGAAACCATTGAGACAACATGAGACTGCAATAAAACCATTGACAGAAGGAGATAATATTGGACAAAAGTCCAATACCGGATGCCAATCATGGTAGGTATAAGGCCCTGCACAGAAAATTAACAGACCATTAGAGAATTTATGCACAAACAAATTAAAAACGAGAAGGGAGAGGAAGATAATTCAGTGAGAAAAGATGATGACTCGGTGGGAATCATCGAGGAAGAAGGACAAAAAAGAGAGCATTTGGATTAGATCATCCCGAGACTGACACTTGAAGATGATTTTATCTTCTCAGCTTCCCCGATTTGCAGAGCCCATCAATCTAAGATTCTAAGCGTGTTTTACCGGCCGCGTGACACTTGACTTATTTCCGCAGTTTCCCCGCAAGCCGCATACATTCCCCATTTTTGCAAAATCCCTCTAAATTTCCGCAATACAACCCGGTTACGCAAATACCCAAAAATAGAAAAAAATAAATACACAGGCCCGGGTTTCACCAACAAAATTTAATTCAAACCCGTTTCTCACTTCTCCTCTACAACTAAAAGTCTTATTATTTTATAAAATCCAAAAAATAAATTAAAAAGAAGACAGATTCTTTTCCCTGTCAAAAAATTTCTCTACTCAGCTCTACTCCAAGAAGAAGAAGAAAAGAAAGATCTGATTTCTTCTTCTTCTTCTTTTCTTGTTCTGAAAAATTCTTCTTTAATGGCGTTTGAAAAGCCATGTCCGAAGAATTCATTTAGTTATAATTCAACACTATGTGCTTGTTTTCCAGGTTACTTATTAAACTCAACAGAGAAATCATGTGGGTTGTTTAATTCGTCAATTAATGAATGGTCAATGAGTACAGGAGTTAAATATTCAGCAACATTTCCTGAAACATTACTTGGATTTGATTCTATTAAGAAGTTTACACAATCACAAGCTGTGTTCTTAGAAGCAACCCTAGTTTTGGTGCTTTCTTGGTTGTTGTTTTGTTTGTTTCTGAGGTTTAAGAAGCTTGGAGATGGGAGTAGTATTTGGTTTAAGGTTAGATGGTGGATTAGTCGACTGGATTTCTGTTTCTCTACTCGTCATTGGCTGGTAAGATTTTTTTTTTTTTTTTTTTTTGGTTGAATTGATTTGATGAAATTCAGTTGTTTTTTCATGAATAAGCTGGATTTGTCTTAATTTTTTGCTGATTCTTGGAATTGAAGTTTGATGGTTGAGTAATGAGGAGGGTTTTAGGTGGTTAGAGAATCTAGCAACATAAAAATTTGAGTTTGGAACCTCAAATTTGACTCCAGAATGCGTCTGGTTTACGCCCTTTTTTTTTTTGTAGAGTGTCCGTATTAATGATGTTTAGGTAATATGTGAATTGATTACTTAGTTTTAGGCGTATGGTTAGCAAATATAACAAGTATCTGTTCTGACTCTTAAGGAATAGGAGATCCAATTTCTTTAAACTACAAAAACTTGGGACCAAAATTGAGGGAATTAGTACTGCTTTGAGAAAAGTGAGGTAAACACTTCAAGAGACTGTAACTGACCTCTTGAGAATTGTTACACTTAATATTCAGTTGTGCCCTGCCTCCATTGGGGTAGGCTGTATTTGATGAGGCTATGGTCATCTCTGGATGATGCAAATCCAAGAAGATAACAGGGATTTTGTAGTAAGGAATCAGTAACGCTTGTAGTAGGTTTCGTGTATAGAATCCGTACATTGTTTCTTTCTCAATGTGTGCTTTTAGAGTAGTTGGTTTAATCTTGGTAAATGGATTCACAAGGATAGGGTTTGTCTCCCTCCTACTTGCTGTTCAACTTATTTACTTACCACAACTACCATCAACATTCTATGTGTTTCTGATTGAGGATTATTTGTGCAAGAGTTTGATGATATTGTAGATCGCTTTACCCCTTATTCGAGCTGCAGCTTATTCAGCATTTACCGAGTATTTTGCCTCTGCAGATTACAAAACATTAAGTTATCAACTATTGCTTTACTTCACACATTTGATTAGCATTTCTTACTCGCACTATATTTTGTGTAGGATGATAACAAGGTTGTAACGAAGCGGAAGACAGAGCTTGGTGGAACTTTTTCTGTTGCTAGTTGGATAGTTTTTGTTGGTTTCTTTGCAGCGTATGTATTCGTTCTTCTTCAATATAATAATGAAATTCTCAGTTTAAACCTTCAACATTGTGTTCATCGGTGCTTATATTAGGAGTTGATATTAACATATTTGTTGGTTCTTTGACAGGTTGCTTTACCAAATTATATCAAAAAGATCTGTCGAAGTGCATAATTTGAGGGCAGCAAATGCACCTGAGCTACTCTCCTTCATCAATGATATGGAGTTTAATATAACCACTGTTTCTAGTATGAGCTGTTCTCATTTACGTGGTCTTGGTACTTTAGTGACTGGGATTCCAGGTTTCGTTGATCATAGAGTGTTTCCACTGAAGACATTTGCTAATTATTCTTGCCACAACACGAGCTTGGGCCCAACTGTTTCTCTCAAGTGCAGTAATTGCCGTATTTCTGCAGATGACTTGTATGTTTCCTGGCAGTTTGTTGATCTTCCAAATGATCCTGCTACTGCTGTAGGGTTCCAATTCAACTTTACATCAAAGAACGGTAATGATAAACACACTAGCTTTGTCAATGGCATGCTGAACAATGGGAGCAGTTTGGATAGCAGGCCAACTACTTTTCGAGGGCCTGATGCGAATGTCCTAAAATTTCACTTATTTCCACGACTATACCGTAATCATCACGATTTAAAGCTTATCCAGCCTCTTTTCCACGAATTTGTTCCGGGTTCCTCTATTCTTGATACTAGTCAGCTACAAGCATCTGTTCAAGGTCTACGAGATGGATTAATCAATACCACATTGTTTATCAACTTTCTGTCCGCCTACATTGTTGAAGTTGATGATGAAAATTTTATCGGGCCTGGTAAGAGGACTTCCTTATTCCTTCATAGCTCATTGATATATAGAACTTGTTTTGATCATTTGGCACCAATTTTAACTTCTTTGATTTGTATCAAAACTATCTAGCTGTCTTTTGTGGTTCTTCTTTACAAACATATAATGGTTGATGCGACTAATTATTAGATAAGTTGTTAACAAATTCAAAATCTTCAAACTACGTTTAGCATGAAAATAGTGGGTCATAGTCTCTTGGTGTAAGCCTCTTGCAAGCTTTTCTGTCGTCTTATATTCAGTATTGTGATAGTCAGTGTTCTCTCTGTATGACCAGCTTAAATACTTTACAACATTATACAAATTATACAGTAAGATTTATGTATTTATAAATCTTGTTCATGTTCTAACTTCGTGGCATCCACTGATATTTGAATTTGAATAATGTAGTTGGTTTCTTTGCGGATCTTGGTGGTCTCTACGCCATTAGTTTTGCCATATTCTTTTACCTCTTGGTCCAAGTAAGTTAACACCTATTACAACTTTGTAGTTTTCGATCCATATTTATTTATTTGAACTAGTTATTGCCTATTGTCTTGGCAGCTGAAATTAACTTGAATGGTGGTATACAAATGTGAAACACCAATTTTATTTTTATTGCCTTACCTCAACTATGAAACGTCTTCTTCAACATAATGCCTTCTTTCATTCAATATTCGGGATCCTACTATAGGAATTGTCACATAGACAAATAAGTCACTAAATTGCTTTAGATCAAGTTTGTAACTAAAGTCTAAAACCACATGTTTGTGAAACCAAGGACTTAAAAACGGGTCATGACAGGAAGCTTATCATTCCGAGTAAAAACTAAAAAAGACATGTAATTTGTATCAATTTTAGGTCATTTCCACATTATTAAACTAGGAAGTAGGAAATATTTTCTTATCTTTTGTTCTGACTTCTGACCAAGAGCTATGTCCAATACAAAAGTATGATAAAGCTAAGGCCTACATTTTGAGCTCTGACCCCATTATCAGAATAAGGTATATCCTTGTAGGTGTTAAGTTGATTGAAAATTATCGAAATCCTTGAAGTTTATCAGATATCTCTAAGTGTTCCGAGCCAATTTCTCCATAGAATTTCAGTAACTAAAAGTAGAATTTTATTTGATGCAGGATGTATGTGAGTAAGAACAAGTAGATTTTCTTTTATAATTTGAATATGAAGATATATTGGTGTTTAGCTAGATAGAATACCACTTGTGAAGTTGTAGGGCATCAGAGGCCACCTTGCAGACCCAGTGCAGATAATATTGACCTGACTACAGTTAGGAGCTAATTGCGATATTTTGTTTTCTTGCTTTTAGACATTAGTTCTTGTACCCACATTTACTATATCCTACAATGGTGCATGAATTTTAAGTTGCACCTATTTTTTTGGAATAGTGCGAGTACAGGGTCAAGAGGTTCCGAAATGAAGATAGTGTACTGATAAATGTAAGAAATCGAAAGAAAGCTCAACAGCATTGGGATAAGGTATTATCTCGTCGTCTACTGTTTGAAGTTTGTTTTATAATAGTTTATACTGAAATAGAGTATTGAATGATTGACATTTTTATCTGTATCTTTCCACAAGTTGCGTAAATACGTAATGTACACATGGGGTTGTAAGATTCTGGAAGATCACAATAGTAATGGAGATGATGCACTTTGTGGTTGTGTGCCTGGAGAACCCTCGCGTGGAAATGGATCTGTGCACAAAAGAAAAAAATCTAGCTGCAGAATGGACACCATCAGTCTTAATAAAAAAGGCAACTTACCTATCGAGATGGTATTGTAGCTCTGCTGAAAATTATTTTTCTGTTGGAAGTGTCGTTTTTCAGGATATAATAGAACTTGCACCATTTCCTCCAAACTGAATCTCCAAATGTGTTTTTTCCAGAATGCTATTCATAAGACTGCAGATGCAGAGAGAGTACGGAAATCATACTCAGCAGGGACCCAAGCGAAACATGGTTCTAGCGAGGGAGATCATCCCTCGCGGCCTCAAGTATCAAATCACAGCACCCTACCGCTACCTCCTGATCTAGGTAAGAACTGATCTAGAATTTCAACCTTCTGCATCTTGCATGCGTTACGAAGACATACTAGATAACTGTTATTTGCACATGTATAATTCTGCCCTCTCTCTTATCATGCCATTGCAGAATTTAGAGCCGATTCTGGAACTGATATTTCTGACATTCGTAAGAATCTACAGAATCTGTATGAATACAATGTTATGTTAAGGGAAAACTTAATAAGTGCTCAATCTATGATCGAGGCTTTAACCAAGAAAGATCCAGTTCCAAATACTGCAAGCCAAACATAGCATGGAACATTGCGGGAGTATATTTACCTCCAACCACTGACTGCAACTCAATATTTTTTGGCCGAAGCACACAAGTATCAGATTATGTTCTCAGAAGTGAACGGGAGATATATTTTGAATTCTTGTTCGCAATGGGATTTGATGCTCTGCTAACATCACATTTGTTAAGGTATCTTTATGAATCTTGCTCAGTGATTTCTAATTCCACAAGGAGAACATAGTCAGGTCTACACTACTGATCCTGCTAATTTCTGCAACTACTTTCTATGTTGTGGGCGAAGTATGATTGTGATTGGTTCAGACAAGTTCAGTTTATTCAGAGAATCAAGACATGGCTGAACGAGATAACTGCCTCAAGTATTTTGTATTGATAAATTCGTATTCTATTTGTTTCCTTGACAACTCCACTCAAAGTGACCGCCAATATCCCATGTCAACAGATTAACTAAACAAAAATTGGACCTGTTCATCAGAAATTGCCTAAAACCTGGAGGGCTGTAGTCAGTGTGGAGTTCAGCTCGAGTAGGAGACAGCAGCTTATTACTGATCCATGTCATTGCAGATATTGTAGCTTGTTAGTTTACTTTTACATGTTCATTATTGTACAAATGTAATACGAGTATATTTTGTGATGATACTACAAAAGAGAAAATCTTGCAGTCAGTAATTACAGTGCAGTTTCCCTTGGTAAGATTTTGTAAAATTCATGGATACAGTCTAAAATCGGAGACGGCCTGAGAATTATCATCTTAAAATTCAATCATGAGCAAAATTGGTAGAAAAGATGAATACAGGAATTAAAATGCGAAAAGGATCAGTAATGAAAGACATAAATGTTGTATTTAACAGTAGAATCACCACCATTTAAGAACCGAATGAGAGTGTTGAAGCTGTAATATAAGGTGAAACACAATGCACCTTTGGACCAAAATTCAGCAGTGATGGGGCACGTTACGATGAAAAAGCATGTGTCGCTTTTGAGGGGTGTACAGTACACGTGCTTTTGTAAAGAAAATCCACTGTTCTTATCCAAAGACTGAGAGTCTCAATGGAAAGCAAACCCTTAAACTAAAGTCTGAGCTCTTGCATCTTAGTCTCTTACTTCTTTCTAACCCAAAACGGCTGAACAACTGCACATCAACAGTCAAAGCAACTTCAATAAACTGAGTTTGATTCACTCCCAAGGAGATTGATTGGTAAGTGGTGAAGATCCAGAACCAGAAATTATTGTTGTGGTGTAAGTAGATCAAGCGTATACAACTTCAATTTTATTTTGATTTAAAGATTGAACTTGTGTTGTAAGTAGATCAAGCGGAAGAAATTATCGTTGTGTAATGATTTGAGTAGGTTTAAGATTGTAATGATGTTAATTAGTGGAGTAATTCTGAGTAAAAAGAAGAAGAAAAAGAAGAAGAATGTTCTTGGGTAATTTGTTGTCCGGTATGTGCGGCTTCGGAAAATTATCACACAGCCGGAATATTTCCCTGCTATCGCTGTTGCCGCTGACGAGTCAAATCAGAAGAAGGTTGGGAGTATGGTGGAATTGAGTAGTATTCCACTGATCCCTTGAAGGTAACACCGGCTAAAATAACTGGTGTGAATAATTTCATAGACCAAGGGTGAGTGTCCCTGGTATATCCTTATCCTTTATATTATTGGGTGTCCTTGTTTATTTATTAAGTAACTCTCGTGTTGTTATTGTTTGGTATAGCGATGACGGTGCTAACGGATCCTTATTACGTTGTGAGGATTCTAGGGACGGATGTAAGTTAATTTGCATTAAACTTCAACATTAATATAAGAGTTTTAATCTCTCGTTTTAAGTATTGTGAGATGGTTAAACTTATGTGTTTTGGATTGTCATGCAGCATATCAACGGCGGTCAAACCTGGGCATAGATGGCGATTGGACAACAATTGATAAGAGTTAGAATAATCTTAGCAGTGGAAATAGGAAGGGAAACGGAAAATCAGACTTCTGATGTAGATTGCACGTGAATTTGAAATGAGAAGAAATAACAGAGTGATCCAGTTGTGGGTTGCAAGTAAGAAATTAGAGTAAAGATACAATTAGTCTTTGGATGGCTCATGTGAAATGGAAGACTTAGATGTCATGCAAAAGTAGGAAATTGTAAAGAGCACAGGTGTTCCAGGACATGCGATAAAGCACACATGTTAGAGTTGTCAAGTTAGCAGGTTAACATTCTGAATCTCTGATACCAAATCATAGTTCAAAGATTGTAATATCACGGAATTCATTCATTGATGCAATTCTACATTATAAGACCGTGTTTCAGTGTTTGAATGTCAGGAAACTTATTAATGTTGCAATATGCTGAAGTCATTGGTTGTCACCTTGAATAATTACTGTAGTTTGGTATGCATAAGCTCAATAGTTCTTCTCTCAAAAGCAAATTTCTGATATTGTATTCAAGTGACAAGTATAATTGCAATTTGACTCGAAATTTTTTAGGTGCCTTAATGTTTTACCACCTGAAATAAAAGAATCATATTGCATCCTGCATCTTCATTGTTGCAGAAAGGAGGGTTGAAATGTGTTCACCATACTATGATGTTACTGAGCAGAATTGTGCATGTCACACGAGGCATACTTCAAAATAATACTCCCCACATATTTGTGTGATTTGAAGCAATTGAATTTGCTAAGAGATATATAACCATGCCCCTTCACTTGTGTTTCATACCATGTTCTAAACTTTGTTTCAGATGTATGGTGGAAGATGGAGATGATGCACTTTGTGGTTGTGTGCCTGGTGATGCCCTTCGGTGGAAATGGATCTTTGCACAAAAAGAAGAACATCTACCAGCAGAATGGACACCATCATTCTTAACAAAAGAGGCAACTTACCTATCGAGAAGGTATTGTAGCTGTGCTAAATTATTATATAGGAAATAAAATAATAGAGCTTGCACCATTTTCTTCAAACTGAATCTCCAAATTTGCTTCCTTCAGGATGCTATTCGTAAGACTGCAAATGCAGAGAGAGTAAGGAAATTATTTTCATCCATCGCGGCCTCAAGTATCAAATGACAGCACCCTACCGCTGCCTCCGGACTCGGGTAAGAACTGGTCTAGAACTTCTTACTTTTTCTGCATCTTGTATATGTTATAGGTGAGGCTTCAAAGAACTAATTGTTGATCTGAACTACCCATATGTTTTTTTCCTAATAAAATCTTATCATATGACCGGAGAAACAATGCAGACTGATGCATATCATCCGGTGATTCCATAATTTACTAAAGTATATATATATTGTTGTGCACTTCAATTCCCATGTTCCATTTCTACAAGATAAAACAATTACCTTCTGAGACTTCTCATATGAATTTCTTATCTTGTTGGGGATTTCATGCTTTATATAATTTTTTGACAAAATGAAAAGAGCAAAGAGTTGTTTTCATCACCCATTTATGTGATTCAGGAATTCCTTTATCCAAATCTATAAATTTGATTTCAGAAAGAGTCTTCCATAAGGTTCCGAGTACAGGAAAAGGAGGAAGTATGTTGCATTTTCTTGTGTAAGATAACTGTTATCTGCACCTTGTATAATTGCGTCCTATATCATGTCATTGCAGAATTTAAAGGTGACTGTGGAACTGATATTTCGACATTCGTAAGAATCTCCAAAATCTGTATGAAGAAGTGCTCAATCTAAGATCGAGGGTTTAACCAAGAAAGATTCAGTTCCAAATACTGCAAGCCAAACATAGCTTGGAACAGGTGCAGGAGCATATTTACCTCCAGATACTGCAACTCAATATTTTTTGGCAGGAGCACACAAGAATCAAGTTGCGTTCTCAGAAGTGAACGGGAGATGTATTTTGATTTCTTGTTCACCAATGTGATGCTCGACTAACATCACATTGGTGAGATTTTGTAAAATTCATGGATACTTGTCTAAAAACGCAGAGGGTCTCAGAATTATCATCTTAAAACTTCAAAAGCTTAAAATCTCATTCATGAGTAAAATTGGTACAACAGATGAATAGGCAACAGGAATTAAAATACGAAAAAAGGATCAGTAATGAAAGACATAAATGTTGTATTCAACAGTAGAATCACCAGTTTTAGAATCCAATTTCTTCGTCCGAGCTTCAACACAACCACGAGCAAATCGGAATAATCCACTACCACCAACAACAGGCATTTCTCTAACTTCAGATAACACTTTATCTCTTCCCATGATACTTACAGTGCTACCGTTGTATTTTCCAACCAGGAAAGCAAAATTCATATTTATCAGCGCAACCAATTCATTAGTTCCCGCAGATGCTTAAATCCTTGAGCTCGTCCGACAAGTTTCGAACACAATTCATGTCCTTCTGTTAAGGGATCATCAATCATTGAAACAGCTCCGAACCCGGTTGCCGTCTGTTGAAGCTGCCTTTGCAACCTGAATTGATGTAGGATGACGGGCCGCCAACACCATGCCAATATACACGAAAATGACTGAATTTTTCTTTTTTGAGTCCTAACTTTGTTGGGCTTGGAGCTCTACCAAATGTTTGTGATTTCCCATCTACTGCAACAATGGTCGAATTCATGTACGCCACTACAAAGACGGAGCAGAGAGTGATAAGTGAGAGACATCTTCTGGAATTCATCCCAGCCATGACATTCATAGTTAAGGAACCAAATGAGAGTTTTGAAAGTGTAATAAAAGGTGAAATTAAATGCATCTTTGGACCAATTTTTTAGAAAAAGAGAAATCATTTCCTCCACCTCTCAAAAATAATAAAAACATTGAAATCATGCACTCTGTTTTTCATGGATTACCAAATTCCACATGGTGGTTATCGGTACCAATCAAAAATCACGTTTCAGTGATGCAAAATTTAGTAAGCCGCCGTAGAATTTTATACTCACTTCAATAATCATGTTGTTTTTTTCTCCACCAACAATACAAGTCCAACTACTCCAACCAAATGTTTCTACCACCACTACTGAATAATATTTAAAAAAAAGAAAAATGCCATAGCAGTTGGGGCACATTATGATTAAAAAGCATATGTCCCTTTTGAGGTGTGTACGCGTGCTTTTGTAAAGAAAAATCCACCTATTCTATCCAAAGACTAAAGACGACTAGATGTCAAAGTCTCAAAGGAAAGCAAACCCTAAATCCTTATCCAGTTGAGTACTTAAACTAAAGTCTGAGTGAGTTCTTTCTTCTTAGTCCCTTTTTGCTGCTATTGCATTATTGCAAGAACAGCTGAAGATCAAGAACCAGAATAGCACAAAGAACAAGGTATATACAGCAACTTCATTTCATAGTCAATTTTATTTTGATTCAAAGATTGCTGCTATAAATTATTAATCAAATACTTAGATTGAAATAATTTTGATGTAGAATAAATGGGCTGATATAAAGATTGATTCCAATTTTGTTTCCATTTAAAGATTGCTGATATAAAGTATTAATCAAATAGATTGATTGAGCTAGTGTTCAAAGTAGATTAAATGGAAGAATCCATTGTTGTTTATGATTTGAATAGGTTTAAGACTGTAACGATGTTGTTAATTACTGGAGTGAGTCTGAGTAAGAAGAAGAAAAAGAAGAGAAACAGTGTTGTTGGGTGATTTGTTGTTTGGTTTGTGCGGCCTCGGAAATGAATCACACACCATTAGCCGAACCTGTTGTTGTTCCAAATTTACCAAGGATGGGTAATAAGGGTTAAAGATTAGTCTTAGTCTAGGAAATACAGAGGAGATTGTAAAAATCCAACTGCTGTATATTTCCTAAAGATGGATTAAGGTGCATCTGGAATGTGCAATCGGGGCAATATCTATTGAACCAATTGTGGATCTCACGAATACGGAAGAAACCACGTATTGTTCCCTATTTCCAAAAGAGATGAGGAGGGGGTAAGGATTTATTAGCTCTTGTATTCCATGTGTAGAGAGTAGTACTTTCCTTCTAGATTTGTCTTCTAAGACATGAAATCCAAGTGATGAAATGGAAGACATAGATGTCATGCAAAAGTTGGAGATCTTTATGAGCTTACAGTGAAACACAAGTGGATCATGCTATGGTTGTGAATTGTGAAATTAGTCGGTTAAGTGTAGCGTTAACGCGCTGGTACGAATTCATAGTTCAGTATTTGTAATATCACAAAATTCACTCATTCAGTATTTGTAATATCACAAAATTCACTCAATGCTATGCATTGTAACAATGTAATTCAGTGTTTTTAATGTCATAAAACTTGGTCATGTTGCAATATTACTGAAGTCATTCAATGTCGCCACCTTGAATAAAAATTCACTGCAATTTGATATGAATAAGCTCGATATTTTTTCTGTTTAACTTGATCTGCAAATTTCTTATATTGTGTTCAATTGAAAACCATAATGTCTAAATGCCTGTAGAGAGGCTGGAGCTAGTCTCTAAACATTTCAGGTCCCTTGATGTTTTACCACCTGAAATAAAAGAAAGACATTGCATCCTGCATCTGCATTGTTGCAGAAAAAAGGGTTGAAATGTATTCACCAGAATATGATGTTACTGAGCTGAACTGTGCATGTCACAGGAGGCACACTGAAAAATAATACTCCTTACTCTGGTTTTGATCTGGTCCAGTTCTTATGAATTGTTCCAATTGTAGGTAGAGCAAAAGATGGTATAAAATGCATGATCTGAAGCAATTGAATTTGCTAAGACATATACAACCAGCCCCTATACTTATGTTTCATGTTCTAAATTTTCTTTCAGATGTAATTCGAGACGGTTTTCTACCGGAAAATTCACTATGACTCCCCTGCGCATGTCCAGGACTGCTTGCAGCCGATCAACCTTAGAATCACATCCTTCATCTCATAAAATGACCACCCCAATTCAGCTAATCTCGGCCGAGGCTTGCGCGATCTTCTCGTTCTCTTTTGTAGAACTAGAAGAGTTGCAGAATATCAGCGAGACGAGTTTTGAGCGTTGGTCGAGTTTGTACGAGAACTCGTCCCCAAAATCACTGAGTCGGAACCTAAAAACTGAGAATAGAAACCAGTAAAATGTAACTCAGTGCTCCATCCACAATAAGACGAGTTTCTAGCCCAACCACTTTTGTGCAAATTTTTTCTTTGTCAAAATCTTACAAAGTCGAGATTCTTTGTCTGTGTAAGTGGTCTCCCCTCGAGTAATAAACAACAACTACATTCCTGCTACTACTCTGTTGTTGTGGTTGATGAGTCATTTTCCACTACTTTCACCACGCGTTAACTGTTTCATTGAATAAACGAATCCAATGCTATTCCCCATTACGCGTCTTCAGCCCTGCACCTGTGATAAATTAGTGAGAATCTGAGATCCACTGTGAAAATTTTGAATTTCAAAAACCAAAAGCCTTAAAGCATCTGTGTCTACATCTCCACCCCCACTTGGTTGAAATCAGAGGCTCTGTGTCGTTGAAGAAGATCACGTGTGTGTCTTCAGATTCAAATCATCTAGCTGTATATAAACAACACAGGGTGAGGGTATGATACAAAACCAAAACATAAATCTCATTTTTCAGCAACCATGGAGTTCTTACTAGGTCAGGCAATAGTTAAGATGAAGAGGAAGAAGAAGAGGAAGAAGAAGAGAGGGTTTCAGTGTGATTGAAATTTGGCATATGCGGACTCGGAAAAAGACGCCACTGGAACTGTTTTATACGAATCATCCACGAAAGTGCTGAAGAGAGCTATTCGAATCAACAAAGATAGGGCTAACTTTGGTAAGGATTAGAAGTCTAGAAGGGACATTTGATTCGATTATGGATGGCGACTAATTCAGTTGATAATGGCGCAAGAATTCACTGGCGTGGTCTAAGAGCAAGCAAATCGGAGCTTTGGCAAGGTAATCCGGGACTAGACATTTAAGGTACCTTGATTTACCATGGTTCAAATGTGCACGTCGCAAGTGGTGCAAGTCGATTACTCCATCAACGTCTTATCCTGGTATTGCTTTGTAAGATCTTCAATTGGGTCGTATCAGTTGGATCGGAGTTGAAAAACAGGTTTAGTGTTACAGCTTACAAGTAGCAAATTTTAAGGGCTCGGCGTGTTATCTCTTTCTAAGAATAAGCAGATCGGAACTTTAGCAAGTTGTGTCGAACTTAAGACATTTAAGGTACCTTGATTTCAGATGATCTGTATGTGCACATCGCAAGTCGATTATCCCATGAATGGTTGGTCGATATGTTGTTTAACATGCTTCAAGCTTCGGTTCCCGGAAATTAGATCGGAGTTCAAAAGCTGGAACGCAAGGGTTGTTAAGATATATAATGCTTTCAAGTGTATTTGATAAATGTAAAATTGATATTATGAATCCAATTCAATTATCTTCTTTTGTTTCCGTTGATACTAGTGTAATTTAGACTATATTAACATACTCAACCCAAGTTGCTGCAAAACCTTTCAAGATTGAAGGTTAGGATTGCTAAAGCATGGTTCAGCCACTTTAAAACCTTTGAGCATCTGAAACTGCAAAAGCATAATTCCCGATCTCTTTAACAGCCTTAAATATTGCACTAGTAACCTTTTTATGCTACACTAGGTATCACCGGGGCCGTAAAGGCCCCGGCTCAACCTCTGATTAGCATCATGCCTAACGTAGTCTTTGATATTCAACATGATTCTTAACTTGGAATATATGTTCCGTAAAGATAATTTAAAACGCCATTAATATACTTATCCGGGTATCTCATTGATATAGTCCGACTTATGTTATCTAGGTATCACCATTCATGATTTCTAGATTGTTTACCTTCGTGTGTTTTTTATTCGTTGCTTCCTGGATAATTAAATGGTAACCATTAGTAATCATCACATATATTTAATCCGAACTTCGATAAAAGTACTTTGACCACGGTTTCTCAGTAGAAGTCCAGTTTTCATCATCATTGCTTCTTTGATATTCTACAGCCCCATCATCTTCAAGAATTCAAAATGCAATGTGCACTTCTTTGAATGTAGCGTGAAGTATCACTATGGGCCCATCCATAATTGTCTTTATAAATTCATATGAATGTGCACTTGCCAAAATAATCAGTGGTAGGCGCAAGTAGTACAACTCACCGGAATTGTGGCCGGAAAAGTACTTTCTAACCATCGCAAAACCATCTTGTCTTATTTTTCATCATTTCTTCTTCCAAGTGTTGCGGAAGTTCTTCATAAATGTAAGATTTGGAATTATTAGGATTAATATTTTGAGTACACCATCAATGTTGACTTAATTATAATCTGCTGCAACCGTACTAACTTATCAATTGACTTACTCGCATCATACACAATTCTTTGTTTTTCGAGAAGATGCAACATAGCCAATCGAACAACATTACTTTAGGCTCTTGTTCGTGTGATGGATGACCGTCTAAACGCCACATAGCCTTGGATGGTCCAATATATTTTACATCAATGTACAACTATACCCCACCACATTCTGACAAATGATACTATGTCATCATGACATGTATCCATTATGAAAAATTACCTCCCTTATATCATCACGTCGGCAATAGATAGGATATCCATCTTCTTCCATGCTTGTATTGTCAACACGTTTCTTAGGATAAGCTAGCTCTACAACATTTTCCATTTTTCATGCACACAGAATCCTTATCAGATGGACCATCTACCACACATTTCCTAACAGTTTGAACTAAATTGGTTCAGTTTTTCATCTGGAAATTTGTCACCATCAAAATGTTCAACTTGATCCATCGTTCAAGCCTTTTCGGGGACATTCAAAAACAAAAGATAGTGCATGTGAGGAAACGCGCATTTCTGAAATTTAATCTTGAACACGTTTGCAACCACTTACCAAGACACTTTGTTTTTATTTCTCCCAAAATGATCTCTTTTTTTAATCTTGAACACGTAAGCATATTGATGTTTTCGGAGCTCGTCTTTGTCTCCAGTCACTGAGATTCATTGTCATTGTACGAAAGATATGTAAGTGGTGATTAAAATGTGTGATGGTCATTAATATTGATATATCTCAATCATATGGCTGGGACCACCAATAAATGTCGATGACATGATAGGTCTGCCGATTTTTTTATACCAACATAACGATCCACCTGTATTGTATCTTGTATTTTCTTAATATAGTATGGATGATATCGTTCGGTTGATTCCCAAGCATTTATTAATAACTTTTGAAAAAGTTCTTTTCCTCTTAGAATGCTACAATACTCGTCGATCCGTTATAAAAAAAACAAAATTATAATACTATTTGAGAGTCAATCGAGATTTAGTATACTCTCCAATAGCAGGATTCATGCATGTTTTTCATGCTAGGTTTACAACTCATTTCACAATATGCAAACATCATGAAGTAGTTTAAGGGAAAGTGTGTAGGATGTCACCCAAAATATGGAAAACAACCCTTTTATTCCTTCATTTGGAATGTAATATCCCTTAGGCTAGGTACCTGAGAACTTTCTTATAATAGAATTACCAAAATTTCTTCGGTCGCTGGTAGGTTATGGCACCTTTCATCTGTGAACTTGCATGATAATTTCACATTCTTATAGAAAAGACTAACCTTCTTAAAATATCATGTGCTGAAGTAAACTCGGAATAAATTTATTATATAGTGATAGATGAACTACCTCAAAAGCATCTTTGTTAATTGCGTGTCACCTAAATAGTCAGTGACTTTTTATAATATCTTTTCCTTCATCGGGTACCAATGCTCCTCACTCATATGTCGTAGTTCCCCATTATTGAGAAGCACTTCGTACCCCTGATGTTTAATGATCTTCTATCCAAATTATAACCAAGAATGATAAATGCATTTGAACCATTAGATTCTCAAATATGGTCATGAAATGACCTTGACCGAGGACCCGTATAAATCTCTCAAAGCCTACGGGGTTTCAAGCAAAAAAAGGAGCTTCAATTTTCCATGGAGGAAATTTATCGAAAAGCGGTTTCTTTTGGATATGCAACATTCTTATATCGATTCTGTTCAAGGTTCCACTGAAGGATCATTTAAACTCAGTTCTTCCAATATAGTGACAGACATATAAGTCTTGAAAAAAGTATTCTGATTCGCATCACTGTGTGTATCTCTGTCATTTTCTTTATCTGATGGAACACAAAAATTATTTAAATCATTCAATACAAAATCTTGAGCACCAATTATTAAGTACACGAACAAAGATGCACGCAACTAACCTCGAATTAAGTGTACATACTTTATTAACGAACCATTCGCTAGAAAACTTCGCCTGAATATAGGTTAAACTCAAAATGCACCTACATGATCAATGATGGTGTCAGCATTTACATCGCTATATGGGTTGTTTCTATTTCTAGGTACATTTTCTACCAAACAAATATTTTTAGGATCTCAGGTATGTGAAGATGACAAAGTTCACACGTAAATTGTTTATATTCTTAATGCAATTCGTAGGACAACATTATTGCATGAATTCTTAGAATATTTTATACACATTTTTCAACAATATAGAAGAAAATAATTTGGCGTGAACCATAGGAATATAATATTCAAACCTAATATTACAAATTAGTAGATGTATTGTGTTTATTGAGAAAATGCACTTCTTTTCCGAAGGGTTTTTTTTTGCATGGCGTGCTTGTTGGGTAATTTTTTAAGGTCATCATAAAAAATATTGTAAGAATATGAACATTAGGGAAAATATTATTTTTCTAAAATGATTCTTTGGCACGGCGTGTTTGCTGAGAAATTCGTCAATTATGATATAATAACAATAAAAATAGTGTTTTAAAGTTATTATCAAAAAAGTGTTGCAAAACAGTGATGGAAACATAGAACATTAATGACACGGCTCTACATATATTTGATGGAAAGATGTAGAATCTACCTCTACGATTTTTCTTCGCGTCATTGTTTCTCCATGCTAAATTGATCCACTCATCTATTGTGCTTGTTGCGCAAAAACATGTAGACCATATTATTTGTTAAGTCACGTTGATTGTTCTTTAATTCTGCAAAAGGTATGTTGCACTATTGTCCCTGTCGTTCATCAGTTTCCATATGTTGTTATTGATCTTCTCTTTTAGGATGTCTCTGCTGCCTTATCATCCTTTTATAGTGTGGCTTAGAAAATAATTCTTTAGTGGTATTTTCATTACAAAAACTTTGAGAAAAGCGCCACAGTTGGAAGACATGAGACGAAGGAATAACACGCGTACTCAAACGCACCTATATATTAACCTTTTATATAGTAACATAAAATCCTCGAAAGTTGTGCCTCGTGTAGGGGGGTCCATTTACATGGTTATTCCACCACAATTTTATAACTTTGATGTCATTTTTATTATAAAAACTATTGATCCTGCTGTACTATTGTCCCTGTCGTTCATCAGTTTCCATATGTTGTTATTGATCTTCTCTTTTAGGATGTCTCCGCTGCCTTATCATCCTTTTATAGTGTGGCTTAGAAAACAATTCTTTAGTGGTATTTTCATTACAAAAACTTTAAGAAAAGCGTCACAGTTGGAAGACATGAGACGAAGGAATAACACGCGTACTCAAACGCACCTATATATTAACCTTTTATATAGTAACATAAAATCCTCAAAAGTTGTGCCTCGTGTAGGGGGATCCATTTACATGGTTATTCCACCACAATTTTATAACTTTGATGTCATTTTTATTATAAAAACTACATGGCTATATGAATTTGAAGTTCATTTTTTAGTCGTATGTTTCCCATACAAAGCTTTACAGTTCTATCCATATTAATACATTCAGGATTACCAAACCTCACCATCTACTGTTCTTTAATTTTACCGTTAGGTTTTGACAACGATTTGGTAAATTGTGGAATTATATATTTCGGATTGTGCTCATTTCTGGTTTGTAAAAAATATTAGCTTCAAATACATTTTTCTTGGGTTTCAAAAGGACAAAATTTGAATCATATCAATCGGTTCTCCTTGTTTTGATCAGGTTGATAGTTTAAAATATTGGGCGTTTTTTGGTCCCATATCGTTGAAAAGTGTTATATTTATTTTATGGTTTTTCATGTGGAAGGTGCACCTATTTTTTATGATGGTAAATTTATTCAACCCAATTAGGATTATTAACTGCGATCATTTGTCCAATTGTAAATACGGATAATATTCATGTAAGTGTCAAAAGCAGGTATCCATTCCTAAACGAATTTTAATTGGCTTTTGAAATTTTCATGTCTTTGTTTACATAATTTTGGTATTGTGCGTGATGCTTATTTATGTACCTAAATTTGAAAAATAATTGCTCTTCTGTTGATAACCAGTCTGGGTTAGTACCTCACTAACATAATTTTATACAACAAAACCTCCTTTTTTTTGAGTTTCTACTGTTTGTTAACCCAAGCGTAATTCTGCTGAAAATCACTAAAACATAATCAAGCATTCTCGTGGATTTTTGCTCTTCTTTCCTTTTTCTTCGCTGCTATCTGAAATCTAAATATAGTAAACTACTCTTCGATATTAGACGGTTTAAATTTAAAAATACATATACAATCACATGGCACTAAAATCTTATTTCGTTCGGCATATTAGTTACGTCAGCTTATGTTCATAAAAAGCCTAACCAACAAACTAAATTTGGATGAGATATTCCGAGAAGTCATTGGGCATATTAATAAGTTAGGTAACACGCAAGGCTCCTGATAACTCAAGAACTGATCAATTTAACATATTATTAGAAACTAATAAGGACTCACCAGTGCTATATCTAACTTTTTTTTGAAGTTAAATCATGGTTTATTACAACTAAAATCTCTCAGAAGCAATCCCAATTTATTACAACTAAAATCTCTCAGAAGCAATCCCAAAGAAAATGAGATTTAATCTCTCAGAAGCAATCCCAAAACAATGAGATTTTCCATCGGGTGATTATGCAATTTTCAGACAAAAACTTCAACAATTTCACATATACAGATTGACATGAATCATGACGCCATCCCAAAAAAATGAGATTTTCCATCAGGTGAGTATGCAATTTTGAGACAAAAACTTCAACAATCTCACCAACACATACCGATTGAGTTGAATCTAACGTTGGCTCATGATCTTAATAGATTTTTCCTTATTAGTTTAAATATAGATTCTCCAGCAAGCCCGATATCACCTTAGGCCTGCTAATAAGCAAAAAATATAGATTCTCCAACACCAAGGCGTGAGTTAGATAAAAGTGGCTTACAACGTCCACAAATACGCAAAAAAATTACCCCGAAGTGAATTAGACAAAGCAACTACCAATATACCATGTATCACAACAACACAGTTAGCTGGTACCTTATAGGAACCATCTTCACCTCTCCTGTAATAAATCTTATTTACATCAAAGCGAAGAGGGTTCATATAAGTTACTAACCAATTGTATAAATTGAATTGTACAACCATTATTCCTCTCAATGCAGTGAATCACGCAGGAGCTACTCCTTGTTCTTTTGAGTATCTCCTCAGTTGATGTAACTGGATGCTAACTTATAGAACCACCATTACTTCGCTTAAAAGAAAGCTTTTATTCATCAAACTACCAAAGAGAAGACAATTCGCACATGTTACTGACTAATTCAAAAAATTAAATTTAACCGTTTCCAATAACTATGATCTTTGCAGTGAATGTAGGCCATCACTTTAAAAAAGGAAAATGGACGCTAAACAGTAGAGAAAAAAGCACGTGGAGGACATCCTCTTATGTACTGTAAAGAGAAATGAAAAATTAAATAATATTGCAACACCAAGAAAGCAGTTTGATATCTACATAAAAATGGCTGGCTAAATCAAGGCTTAGATAAGAACATCAAATTCATCATTAATTACAAACGTTAAAATTAAGAATTCTGGTTTTCTTGGCAACTAATCCAGCCAAGTTGTTACATTCCTATTCTTGTACTTACTCACAAAATAAGTTACCTTAGAAAATAGTTGAAGTGAATATCAAAGAGATACCAATATTATCCAGTGCTACTCATACTAACGTAGGCTTTAAGATGTGAGGGTGATGATTCACCATTTCCATAACTTTGCGAGCAAAGTGTGTCACGAAAGCATTGAATGCATCAAATAATTAGTCGATCAATTAGACTTATATATACAACATCTTCAGACCACTAATGGATTGCATCTATCGCATTAATTATGTGTAATATACTTATATCCCCAGTCCAGTTCAATGAGAACAAAGATCTAAGTATACTACACATAATCAAATCATACAACACACCTGTTTGGTGAAGTATAAGCAAAATCAGTCCAAGACTCGTCATTCATGAAAATGAATCTACCATAAGCAAGTTCATATATGGACCACAACGAAGTGGATTAAAACCAATCAACGTTAAAGCCCAAAATAAAGACAAAAAAAGGACACTTGACCATGTGGTCTTAATCACTGTGTAGATATTTTCCAGTTGCTTAGCTTCAGGTGATAACTTTACAACAGAACTCAAAAACAGAATTCATCTATCCAGTGGAGCTAACAAAGTCTCTGTGTGGTAAGTCTATATAAGATTTTTGTAATATCCGCCAATTGCACCAACATCTAAGCGGTAGAAATTTGAATAGGGTGATTATATTTCAAGATAAAAAAAAACAATAACAAACAATTGAACAACGGAGTAATAATAACTACAACATCAACGAAGGCAGCCAGGAGTTTTGGAATAAATATCTCGATATGTAATTTTGTTTTACAAAACATCTCGATGAGAGGATTCAGATTTACCTTGAATATCATGAGTAGTACTTCGAACGATCTGGCACACTACTACTGCTGCATCTTTCTCCGTGCAAAGGCTATTCGTTCCCTGCAATACATGAGCATAAGTATTTAAAAAAAAAATAGCTTGCAGAATTCAATCCAATAGCTCACCACTCTCATAAAATGATATAATAAAGATATATGGAGAAACAACATTTTTTAACTGAATTAAAAGAGATAAAGTCCTGGGAATTGGCAAAAAATTTATTTTCATCCAGTTCCGACTAAGAGTAACATATCAACGTATTGCCAAGAGGTACCAATACTTGACCAACTTTAAGAGTCAAAGAGTGATAGACGGGATTAGCAGGATACAGTGTGAACATTACACATCTGGCATGTGCTTGGAAGCCGGAGAATACTTGAATAATTCAAATGAGATTGGATGCCTTGATATTCTATGGAAAAATGGTAATCCTAAACCAATTTAGACCAACTTTTAATGGGGTATGAGATATGAACAGAGGTGGTAAGAACCCAAAAACTTATGAAAGATGGAAAAATAATTTAGAATTAAATCATAATTTAACCCGGCTCTCAGTTTTGGAAGAGTAACGATATCCAGTAGGCTCCTTCGTGCTCTGTCCTATAAATAATTATTATCCTGTATCACCTTAAGTTGTGCACACGTACTTGATAGCTAGTGATCACTTGATTGTCTAAGATAAACCGTACAGGGAAATATGTCCACTGCGGATGGAAGTATTAAATGTCCGGAATTGGAGTCCATGTTGTACAAATAGCATCCTAGTCTAATCGGGAGTTCCATTGAATGATAACAATCTAAATGAGTTCTATTAAAATGGGAACATTCTAACCATGCACCACCTAGTATTACCGCTTGAATATAAAGATATGGAGACCTTAAGATGAAAATATGAGTGACGTAAATATTGGGAAAATATGAAGCCAAAAGAATTTCTTACATGAAGAGACTGCATTAGCTCAATTCCGCATCTTCATTCAGAGCGTTATGTGCTGCATAGGTTCTTTAACTGTTCTCGGATATGGAGATATTGGGAAAATCTGAAGCCAAAAGAATTTCTTACACGAAGAGATTGCATTAGCTTCAATTCCGCATCTTCATTCAGAGCGTTCTGTGCTGCATAGGTTCTGTAACTATTCTCGGACCTGCATTGATCAATCGGTTACTATAGTTTGTCCATAAAACCACAAACTGCCCTCTCAATCATGACTTTGCAATTTCCAAGGTCAATATTTTATAAAATAGAATAAAATAAATGCATTCTGTATGCATTTTCATTTAACGTTAAACATCAATCACTTATCAGAAGATGAGAGGATTTCATGGGTAGATAGATTTAAATTGGTGGTTCTATATCGAATCATGAATAATCTAGATGAAGAAAGTAGAGGAACAAATCAATGGATAATCTCCACATACCAATAAAAAAAACAGATAAATCACTGATGTGAGGGAATAAATGGCCCAAGACGTTCAAGTGGTCCACGACTCACGAAAAATCTAACATCTGTAGATTCACAAAGCCGGAGTCCAACCAAAAAGAAAAATGATAATCTTCAATTGAGATAGAGAATCATACCTTGAACTTTCCTCTATGATTTCTGATCTTCGTCAGTGATTGGAAGTGAGATTGGGGCATTTTCAGTGATCACCCGCAGTTATCTTTATTTATCTGAGATCGAAGAAGAAAATGATGAAGAAGAAACTGAAGAAGATGAAGAATGCAGGAATAGAGAGATATCCAGGAATTCAGATATGCAAACACAATTATAAATTTGAAAAATTGATAACAGCATTGTTGATTATCAAGTTATATCACCGACATAACCAACTGAAAGGCTATTTCGATTATCTGAAAGTAAATGGTGGGTTCAGCTGAGGGATGAATGAGGATTTAGGGGGTTGGGCTAATTAAGTAACACGATCTCACCAATAGTTGAAAGAGGTCCAACAAAGTGTAGAACCAATTAGGAATCCTTTCAAAAAATATCTGATTTCTGAGCTTCAGATTGTGTATGAAATTTTGGTAAATAAGAAAAACCAAATAAAAAATTGAAACAAATCCACAATGAGAAACAAACCCGTTAATAAAATTGACTTCCTAATAAATTTACATTCAACACCAGTAAAAAGAAAAAGTATTAGAGAGATGTACCTTGTTCAACAGTTTGTCTGTTCCCTCGGAATCTCATGAATAGCTGCAGAATTCTGGAGGCTATCGTTCTATAAGTTAAGATTTTAATTAACTCAATTCTTTGGTTTATAAATTAGGGTTTCCATTCTCTGGTTTATCCAAAAATCAAAACAAACCTGCCCCTAAATTAACCTAAACCCTTAAAAGAAACAGAAAAAACAAACTCGATTAAAATTTAAACAAAAATTAGGATTAGGATTTTAGTTTGGGGTAGTGATGTTGTAATACCCTGTATTTTTACTTATGGTTTAGGGTCGGGTTATACCCAAATTAGCGAACCATGTGGTTTAGATCGTTTCTTTTGCCTTAACCTAGGTGGGTTGCTTGAACTAGAAAATCTAGGTGGAAATAGAGTTACCTAATTAACTTTAATAATTAAATAAAATTACAAGGGAAATGAAAAGATAAATAAAACAATTAAGTTAAATATAAATAGGGAGAAATGTATTAGAGAAGGGAGAAAACCAAAAGCTATGGAGAGGAAGAAGTTGAATTGAAGCTAGGGTTCTTGAGGAGAAATTATAATTAGGAAGACCAGTGGAGGATCAATGAATTTGAGGTAGAATGTGAAACCCTTTTCTCTTTTGGTGTTTTCTTTGGGTGTTTATTTTTTATGGTTTTGTATTGTTGGGATTTAGTAATTTAATAACATAAATATATATCTCCTAGTGATGATCAGGCTTTTGAAATGGTTAGATAACATGATTAGATACCCATGGTTAAATTTTGAGAACAATATACCACAAATTCACCGTTCAATGTGTGTTTGAATTTGGATGTTAGTTTCTGAAATTCTGGACAGTTCTGCTTTGATGGGTTTTTGATATTCTTAGGAAGTCTTAATGATGCTAAAACGATTTGAGTCCTTAATAAAAGTTGTAGATTTGTGATTTATCTATCAGTGTGCTTTGGATTGAGTCAATTTGACATTTCTATGAATTTACCATGAATTGTTTGGTAATGACATGTAATCTGCCCAGTTTTTAGGATATCCTTGTAAATTCAATAACTTTTGTTTGAACCGTTGGTTTGGTGTGAAATTTAGATATGTTGTTGCTTATGGAGCAATATATGTTCTGTAAAAGTTTCAGGAAGATCAGATGAATAAATCACCCAAATATGTATGATGCAAACTGGACGCAGTTAGCTTGTTTGATTAAATGCTTGAATGAAATTCATGTTGTTAAGCCATGGTTGCTTGTGTTTTTGTGAAAATGATTTATAAAAAGGAAATGAGTTCATGTTTTACCATTATATTAAACATGTTTCATGTTAATGGCGGGTAATGATCCCCGAGAGTTAAATGGGTAATGATCCCCATGGGAACTTGTGTTTCCCCGATCATCGATGGCTACTGTCCGTGCCGGGTGAACGATAGGTGGTGTACGAACCAAGGTTTTCGTACTGTTAATAAAACGGGTAATGATCCCCAAGAGCAAATGGGTATGATATCCATAGGAACTTTTGTTCCTGACCATCGATGGAGGCTGTCCGTGCCGATAAACGATAGGTGGGTGTACGAACCAAGGACATTCGTACCGTGAACTCGCCTGTTAAAACCTAAATTGGTAGATTTGTCGAAAGTATTGTTGATATTAATATGACCTCATAGTTACTTGTTGTGATGATAATATTAATTTGTGAATCGTGTGTTGAAATCTCTATTGGAAAACTTATTGGGTTTATTGAAATACGAATTGAAGTATTTGTAGGGAACATGAATAATGTCGTGAACTCATATTTTCTCCGTGACCATATTAATACGCGAATATATGTTTTGAATCATTGATGAATGACTGTTGACAATTATTGTGGTATTGTAAACTCATAGTTTGTTGGTGACAATATTAATATGTGAATGGCGTGTGGAAACTTAAATGGATGAGTTGTTGAAAACAATATTGTTGATGTGAATTGTTGAGTTGATCCTAAATGGATGGTTTGTTGATAATAACATTAATATTGTGAACCCATATACTTAATTCTAGATTGGATAAGTTATCGAAAATATTGAGGTATTGTGATTCTTGAATATATCATTGATTCGTTGAAGTTGTAATGCGTTCTTCTTATATGTTTTTGCTTGATAAAATGATTATGTTTGAGCATCTTTAGAGAATTGGGAATGCATTCTATTGAGTCATCATCTCACCCCAATTGACATCCTTGCAGATTTATCGAGTCGCGTAAAAAAGCTTAGAATGAGTTGCTTAGTGATTATATTGTATTGCTTGAAATGTAAATCTCAACCGAAATGTTGTTAAAGATGTTTAGTAAATCCGTATGAATCAACTCATGTATATGAAGTTTTAATTATGTTTAGTATAAAAATAAACTTTAAGTCTCTTTCCGACCAGTAACGCTTCGAGTTCGGATCCCCATATGGGTTTGACCCTGTCCGGAACTCGGGATGTTACAAGTTGGTATCGAGCTCTAGGCTTTAGATCTTGAATGGGACCATAAAATAAATTATTAGATATGTTGATGTGATACTAAGCATGCTTGTCTCGATTTGATTGGTGTATTGCTTGCGTCATTGTATTAGTTGTAATTGCGACCATGAATTGTGTGCTAGATTAAATTGTTTTTGGAATTTCGGATTATACGTATGTTCTAATTTGGGACGAAATTTCTTTTAAGGGTGGTAGAATGTAATACCCTGTATTTTTACTTATGGTTTAGGGTCGGGTTATACCCAAATTAGCGAACCATGTGGTTTAGATCGTTTCTTTTGCCTTAACCTAGGTGGGTTGCTTGAACTAGAAAATCTAGGTGGAAATAGAGTTACCTAATTAACTTTAATAATTAAATAAAATTACAAGGGAAATGAAAAGATAAATAAAACAATTAAGTTAAATATAAATAGGGAGAAATGTATTAGAGAAGGGAGAAAACCAAAAGCTATGGAGAGGAAGAAGATGAATTGAAGCTAGGGTTCTTGAGGAGAAATTATAATTAGGAAGACCAGTGGAGGATCAATGAATTTGAGGTAGAATGTGAAACCCTTTTCTCTTTTGGTGTTTTCTTTGGGTGTTTATTTTTTATGGTTTTGTATTGTTGGGATTTAGTAATTTAATAACATAAATATATATCTCCTAGTGATGATCAGGCTTTTGAAATGGTTAGATAACATGATTAGATACCCATGGTTAAATTTTGAGAACAATATACCACAAATTCACCGTTCAATGTGTGTTTGAATTTGGATGTTAGTTTCTGAAATTCTGGACAGTTCTGCTTTGATGGGTTTTTGATATTCTTAGGAAGTCTTAATGATGCTAAAACGATTTGAGTCCTTAATAAAAGTTGTAGATTTGTGATTTATCTATCAGTGTGCTTTGGATTGAGTCAATTTGACATTTCTATGAATTTACCATGAATTGTTTGGTAATGACATGTAATCTGCCCAGTTTTTAGGATATCCTTGTAAATTCAATAACTTTTGTTTGAACCGTTGGTTTGGTGTGAAATTTAGATATGTTGTTGCTTATGGAGCAATGTATGTTCTGTAAAAGTTGTAGGAAGATCAGATGAATAAATCACCCAAATATGTATGATGCAAACTGGACGCAGTTAGCTTGTTTGATTAAATGCTTGAATGAAATTCATGTTGTTAAGCCATGGTTGCTTGTGTTTTTTGTGAAAATGATTTATAAAAAGGAAATGAGTTCATGTTTTACCATTATATGAAACATGTTTCATGTTAATGGCGGGTAATGATCCCCGAGAGTTAAATGGGTAATGATCCCCATGGGAACTTGTGTTTCCCGATCATCGATGGCGGCCTTCCGTGCTTGAAAACGATAGGTGGTGTACGAACCAAGGTTTTCGTATCGTTAATAAAACGGGTAATGATCCCCAAGAGCAAATGGGTATGATATCCATAGGAACTTTTGTTCCTGACCATCGATGGAGGCTGTCCGTCTTGCCGATAAACGATAGGTGGGTGTACGAACCAAGGACATTCGTACCGTGAACTCAGTTGTTAAAACCTAAATTGGTAGATTTGTCGAAAGTATTGTTGATATTAATATGACCTCATAGTTACTTGTTGTGATGATAATATTAATTTGTGAATCGTGTGTTGAAATCTCTATTGGAAAACTTATTGGGTTTATTGAAATACGAATTGAAGTATTTGTAGGGAACATGAATAATGTCGTGAACTCATATTTTCTCCGTGACCATATTAATACGCGAATATATGTTTTGAATCATTGATGAATGACTGTTGACAATTATTGTGGTATTGTAAACTCATAGTTTGTTGGTGACAATATTAATATGTGAATGGCGTGTGGAAACTTAAATGGATGAGTTGTTGAAAACAATATTGTTGATGTGAATTGTTGAGTTGATCCTAAATGGATGGTTTGTTGATAATAACATTAATATTGTGAACCCATATACTTGAATTCTAGATTGGATAAGTTATCGAAAATATTGAGGTATTGTGATTCTTGAATATATCATTGATTCGTTGAAGTTGTAATGCGTTCTTCTTATATGTTTTTGCTTGATAAAATGATTATGTTTGAGCATCTTTAGAGAATTGGGAATGCATTCTATTGAGCTGTCATCTCACCCCAATTGACATCCTTGCAGATTTATCAAGTCGCGTTAAATAAAGCTTAGAATGAGTTGCTTAGTGATTATATTGTATTGCTTGAAATGTAAATCTCAACTGAAATGTTGTTAAAGATGTTTAGTAAATCCGTATGAATCAACTCATGTATATGAAGTTTTAATTATGTTTAGTATAAAAATAAACTTTAAGTCTCTTTCCGACCCGTAACGCTTCGAGTTCGGATCCCCATATGGGTTTGACCCTGGTCCGGAACTCGGGATGTTACAAGTTGGTATCAGAGCTCTAGGCTTTAGATCTTGAATGGGACCATAAAATAAATTATTAGATATGTTGATGTGATACTAAGCATGCTTGTCTGATTTGATTGGTGTATTGCTTGCGTCATTGTATTAGTTGTAATTGCGACCATGAATTGTGTGCTAGATTAAATTGTTTTTGGAATTTCGATTATACGTATGTTCTAATTTCGGGACGAAATTTCTTTTAAGGGTGGTAGAATGTAATACCTTTCGTATTTTTACTTATGGTTTAGGGTCGGGTTATACCCAAATTAGCGAACCATGTGGTTTAGATCGTTTCTTTTGCCTTAACCTAGGTGGGTTGCTTGAACTAGAAAATCTAGGTGGAAATAGAGTTACCTAATTAACTTTAATAATTAAATAAAATTACAAGGGAAATGAAAAGATAAATAAAACAATTAAGTTAAATATAAATAGGGAGAAATGTATTAGAGAAAGGAGAAAACCAAAAGCTATGGAGAGGAAGAGGAAGAAGATGAATTGAAGCTAGGGTTCTTGAGGAGAAATTATAATTAGGAAGACCAGTGGAGGATCAATGAATTTGAGGTAGAATGTGAAACCCTTTTCTCTTTTGGTGTTTTCTTTGGGTGTTTATTTTTTATGGTTTTGTATTGTTGGGATTTAGTAATTTAATAACATAAATATATATCTCCTAGTGATGATCAGGCTTTTGAAATGGTTAGATAACATGATTAGATACCCATGGTTAAATTTTGAGAACAATATACCACAAATTCACCGTTCAATGTGTGTTTGAATTTGGATGTTAGTTTCTGAAATTCTGGACAGTTCTGCTTTGATGGGTTTTTGATATTCTTAGGAAGTCTTAATGATGCTAAAACGATTTGAGTCCTTAATAAAAGTTGTAGATTTGTGATTTATCTATCAGTGTGCTTTGGATTGAGTCAATTTGACATTTCTATGAATTTACCATGAATTGTTTGGTAATGACATGTAATCTGCCCAGTTTTTAGGATATCCTTGTAAATTCAATAACTTTTGTTTGAACCGTTGGTTTGGTGTGAAATTTAGATATGTTGTTGCTTATGGAGCAATGTATGTTCTGTAAAAGTTGTAGGAAGATCAGATGAATAAATCACCCAAATATGTATGATGCAAACTGGACGCAGTTAGCTTGTTTGATTAAATGCTTGAATGAAATTCATGTTGTTAAGCCATGGTTGCTTGTGTTTTTTGTGAAAATGATTTATAAAAAGGAAATGAGTTCATGTTTTACCATTATATGAAACATGTTTCATGTTAATGGCGGGTAATGATCCCCGAGAGTTAAATGGGTAATGATCCCCATGGGAACTTGTGTTTCCCGATCATCGATGGCGGCTGTCCGTGCCGGTAAACGATAGGTGGTGTACGAACCAAGGTTTTCGTACTGTTAATAAAACGGGTAATGATCCCCAAGAGCAAATGGGTATGATATCCATAGGAACTTTTGTTCCTGACCATCGATGGAGGTCTGTCCGTGCCGAAAAACGATAGGTGGGTGTACGAACCAAGGACATTCGTACCGTGAACTCAGTTGTTAAAACCTAAATTGGTAGATTTGTCGAAAGTATTGTTGATATTAATATGACCTCATAGTTACTTGTTGTGATGATAATATTAATTTGTGAATCGTGTGTTGAAATCTCTATTGGAAAACTTATTGGGTTTATTGAAATACGAATTGAAGTATTTGTAGGGAACATGAATAATGTCGTGAACTCATATTTTCTCCGTGACCATATTAATACGCGAATATATGTTTTGAATCATTGATGAATGACTGTTGACAATTATTGTGGTATTGTAAACTCATAGTTTGTTGGTGACAATATTAATATGTGAATGGCGTGTGGAAACTTAAATGGATGAGTTGTTGAAAACAATATTGTTGATGTGAATTGTTGAGTTGATCCTAAATGGATGGTTTGTTGATAATAACATTAATATTGTGAACCCATATACTGAATTCTAGATTGGATAAGTTATCGAAAATATTGAGGTATTGTGATTCTTGAATATATCATTGATTCGTTGAAGTTGTAATGCGTTCTTCTTATATGTTTTTGCTTGATAAAATGATTATGTTTGAGCATCTTTAGAGAATTGGGAATGCATTCTATTGAGCTGTCATCTCACCCCAATTGACATCCTTGCAGATTTATCAGAGTCGCGCAGCGAAAGCTTAGAATGAGTTGCTTAGTGATTATATTGTATTGCTTGAAATGTAAATCTCAACTGAAATGTTGTTAAAGATGTTTAGTAAATCCGTATGAATCAACTCATGTATATGAAGTTTTAATTATGTTTAGTATAAAAATAAACTTTAAGTCTCTTTTCCGACCAGTAACGCTTCGAGTTCGGATCCCCATATGGGTTTGACCCCAGTCCGAACTCGGGATGTTACAAGTTGGTATCAGAGCTCTAGGCTTTAGATCTTGAATGGGACCATAAAATAAATTATTAGATATGTTGATGTGATACTAAGCATGCTTGTCTGATTTGATTGGTGTATTGCTTGCGTCATTGTATTAGTTGTAATTGCGACCATGAATTGTGTGCTAGATTAAATTGTTTTTGGAATTTCAGATTATACGTATGTTCTAATTTCGGGACGAAATTTCTTTTAAGGGTGGTAGAATGTAATACCACTGTATTTTTACTTATGGTTTAGGGTCGGGTTATACCCAAATTAGCGAACCATGTGGTTTAGATCGTTTCTTTTGCCTTAACCTAGGTGGGTTGCTTGAACTAGAAAATCTAGGTGGAAATAGAGTTACCTAATTAACTTTAATAATTAAATAAAATTACAAGGGAAATGAAAAGATAAATAAAACAATTAAGTTAAATATAAATAGGGAGAAATGTATTAGAGAAGGGAGAAAACCAAAAGCTATGGAGAGGAAGAGGAAGAAGATGAATTGAAGCTAGGGTTCTTGAGGAGAAATTATAATTAGGAAGACCAGTGGAGGATCAATGAATTTGAGGTAGAATGTGAAACCCTTTTCTCTTTTGGTGTTTTCTTTGGGTGTTTATTTTTTATGGTTTTGTATTGTTGGGATTTAGTAATTTAATAACATAAATATATATCTCCTAGTGATGATCAGGCTTTTGAAATGGTTAGATAACATGATTAGATACCCATGGTTAAATTTTGAGAACAATATACCACAAATTCACCGTTCAATGTGTGTTTGAATTTGGATGTTAGTTTCTGAAATTCTGGACAGTTCTGCTTTGATGGGTTTTTGATATTCTTAGGAAGTCTTAATGATGCTAAAACGATTTGAGTCCTTAATAAAAGTTGTAGATTTGTGATTTATCTATCAGTGTGCTTTGGATTGAGTCAATTTGACATTTCTATGAATTTACCATGAATTGTTTGGTAATGACATGTAATCTGCCCAGTTTTTAGGATATCCTTGTAAATTCAATAACTTTTGTTTGAACCGTTGGTTTGGTGTGAAATTTAGATATGTTATTGCTTATGGAGCAATATATGTTCTGTAAAAGTTTCAGGAAGATCAGATGAATAAATCACCCAAATATGTATGATGCAAACTGGACGCAGTTAGCTTGTTTGATTAAATGCTTGAATGAAATTCATGTTGTTAAGCCATGGTTGCTTGTGTTTTTTGTGAAAATGATTTATAAAAAGGAAATGAGTTCATGTTTTACCATTATATGAAACATGTTTCATGTTAATGGCGGGTAATGATCCCCGAGAGTTAAATGGGTAATGATCCCCATGGGAACTTGTGTTTCCCGATCATCGATGGCGGCTGTCCGTGCCGGTAAACGATAGGTGGTGTACGAACCAAGGTTTTCGTACTGTTAATAAAACGGGTAATGATCCCCAAGAGCAAATGGGTATGATATCCATAGGAACTTTTGTTCCTGACCATCGATGGAGGCTGTCCGTGCCGATAAACGATAGGTGGGTGTACGAACCAAGGACATTCGTACCGTGAACTCAGTTGTTAAAACCTAAATTGGTAGATTTGTCGAAAGTATTGTTGATATTAATATGACCTCATAGTTACTTGTTGTGATGATAATATTAATTTGTGAATCGTGTGTTGAAATCTCTATTGGAAAACTTATTGGGTTTATTGAAATACGAATTGAAGTATTTGTAGGGAACATGAATAATGTCGTGAACTCATATTTTCTCCGTGACCATATTAATACGCGAATATATGTTTTGAATCATTGATGAATGACTGTTGACAATTATTGTGGTATTGTAAACTCATAGTTTGTTGGTGACAATATTAATATGTGAATGGCGTGTGGAAACTTAAATGGATGAGTTGTTGAAAACAATATTGTTGATGTGAATTGTTGAGTTGATCCTAAATGGATGGTTTGTTGATAATAACATTAATATTGTGAACCCATATACTGAATTCTAGATTGGATAAGTTATCGAAAATATTGAGGTATTGTGATTCTTGAATATATCATTGATTCGTTGAAGTTGTAATGCGTTCTTCTTATATGTTTTTGCTTGATAAAATGATTATGTTTGAGCATCTTTAGAGAATTGGGAATGCATTCTATTGAGCTGTCATCTCACCCCAATTGACATCCTTGCAGATTTATCAGAGTCAAGAAATAAAGCTTAGAATGAGTTGCTTAGTGATTATATTGTATTGCTTGAAATGTAAATCTCAACTGAAATGTTGTTAAAGATGTTTAGTAAATCCGTATGAATCAACTCATGTATATGAAGTTTTAATTATGTTTAGTATAAAAATAAACTTTAAGTCTCTTTCCGACCCGTAACGCTTCGAGTTCGGATCCCCATATGGGTTTGACCACAGTCCGGAACTCGGGATGTTACAAGTTGGTATCAGAGCTCTAGGCTTTAGATCTTGAATGGGACCATAAAATAAATTATTAGATATGTTGATGTGATACTAAGCATGCTTGTCTGATTTGATTGGTGTATTGCTTGCGTCATTGTATTAGTTGTAATTGCGACCATGAATTGTGTGCTAGATTAAATTGTTTTTGGAATTTCAGATTATACGTATGTTCTAATTTCGGGACGAAATTTCTTTTAAGGGTGGTAGAATGTAATACCCTGTATTTTTACTTATGGTTTAGGGTCGGGTTATACCCAAATTAGCGAACCATGTGGTTTAGATCGTTTCTTTTGCCTTAACCTAGGTGGGTTGCTTGAACTAGAAAATCTAGGTGGAAATAGAGTTACCTAATTAACTTTAATAATTAAATAAAATTACAAGGGAAATGAAAAGATAAATAAAACAATTAAGTTAAATATAAATAGGGAGAAATGTATTAGAGAAGGGAGAAAACCAAAAGCTATGGAGAGGAAGAGGAAGAAGATGAATTGAAGCTAGGGTTCTTGAGGAGAAATTATAATTAGGAAGACCAGTGGAGGATCAATGAATTTGAGGTAGAATGTGAAACCCTTTTCTCTTTTGGTGTTTTCTTTGGGTGTTTATTTTTTATGGTTTTGTATTGTTGGGATTTAGTAATTTAATAACATAAATATATATCTCCTAGTGATGATCAGGCTTTTGAAATGGTTAGATAACATGATTAGATACCCATGGTTAAATTTTGAGAACAATATACCACAAATTCACCGTTCAATGTGTGTTTGAATTTGGATGTTAGTTTCTGAAATTCTGGACAGTTCTGCTTTGATGTGTTTTTGATATTCTTAGGAAGTCTTAATGATGCTAAAACGATTTGAGTCCTTAATAAAAGTTGTAGATTTGTGATTTATCTATCAGTGTGCTTTGGATTGAGTCAATTTGACATTTCTATGAATTTACCATGAATTGTTTGGTAATGACATGTAATCTGCCCAGTTTTTAGGATATCCTTGTAAATTCAATAACCTTTGTTTGAACCGTTGGTTTGGTGTGAAATTTAGATATGTTGTTGCTTATGGAGCAATGTATGTTCTGTAAAAGTTTCAGGAAGATCAGATGAATAAATAACCCAAATATGTATGATGCAAACTGGACGCAGTTAGCTTGTTTGATTAAATGCTTGAATGAAATTCATGTTGTTAAGCCATGGTTGCTTGTGTTTTTGTGAAAATGATTTATAAAAAGGAAATGAGTTCATGTTTTACCATTATATGAAACATGTTTCATGTTAATGGCGGGTAATGATCCCCGAGAGTTAAATGGGTAATGATCCCCATGGGAACTTGTGTTTCCCGATCATCGATGGCGGCTGTCCGTGCTTGGTAAACGATAGGTGGTGTACGAACCAAGGTTTTCGTAGATCGTTAATAAAACGGGTAATGATCCCCAAGAGCAAATGGGTATGATATCCATAGGAACTTTTGTTCCCGACCATCGATGGAGGTCAGTCCGTGTCGATAAACGATAGGTGGGTGTACGAACCAAGGACATTCGTATCGTGAACTCGCTTGTTAAAACCTAAATTGGTAGATTTGTCGAAAGTATTGTTGATATTAATATGACCTCATAGTTACTTGTTGTGATGATAATATTAATTTGTGAATCGTGTGTTGAAATCTCTATTGGAAAACTTATTGGGTTTATTGAAATACGAATTGAAGTATTTGTAGGGAACATGAATAATGTCGTGAACTCATATTTTCTCCGTGACCATATTAATACGCGAATATATGTTTTGAATCATTGATGAATGACTGTGACAATTATTGTGGTATTGTAAACTCATAGTTTGTTGGTGACAATATTAATATGTGAATGGCGTGTGGAAACTTAAATGGATGAGTTGTTGAAAACAATATTGTTGATGTGAATTGTTGAGTTGATCCTAAATGGATGGTTTGTTGATAATAACATTAATATTGTGAACCCATATACTGAATTCTAGATTGGATAAGTTATCGAAAATATTGAGGTATTGTGATTCTTGAATATATCATTGATTCGTTGAAGTTGTAATGCGTTCTTCTTATATGTTTTTGCTTGATAAAATGATTATGTTTGAGCATCTTTAGAGAATTGGGAATGCATTCTATTGAGCTGTCATCTCACCCCAATTGACATCCTTGCAGATTTATCAGAGTCGCGCAGCGAAAGCTTAGAATGAGTTGCTTAGTGATTATATTGTATTGCTTGAAATGTAAATCTCAACTGAAATGTTGTTAAAGATGTTTAGTAAATCCGTATGAATCAACTCATGTATATGAAGTTTTAATTATGTTTAGTATAAAAATAAACTTTAAGTCTCTTTCCGACCCGTAACGCTTCGAGTTCGGATCCCCATATGGGTTTGACCCTGGTCCGGAACTCGGGATGTTACAAGTTGGTATCAGAGCTCTAGGCTTTAGATCTTGAATGGGACCATAAAATAAATTATTAGATATGTTGATGTGATACTAAGCATGCTTGTCTGATTTGATTGGTGTATTGCTTGCGTCATTGTATTAGTTGTAATTGCGACCATGAATTGTGTGCTAGATTAAATTGTTTTTGGAATTTCAGATTATACGTATGTTCTAATTTCGGGACGAAATTTCTTTTAAGGGTGGTAGAATGTAATACCCTGTATTTTTACTTATGGTTTAGGGTCGGGTTATACCCAAATTAGCGAACCATGTGGTTTAGATCGTTTCTTTTGCCTTAACCTAGGTGGGTTGCTTGAACTAGAAAATCTAGGTGGAAATAGAGTTACCTAATTAACTTTAATAATTAAATAAAATTACAAGGGAAATGAAAAGATAAATAAAACAATTAAGTTAAATATAAATATGGAGAAATGTATTAGAGAAGGGAGAAAACCAAAAGCTATGGAGAGGAAGAAGATGAATTGAAGCTAGGGTTCTTGAGGAGAAATTATAATTAGGAAGACCAGTGGAGGATCAATGAATTTGAGGTAGAATGTGAAACCCTTTTCTCTTTTGGTGTTTTCTTTGGGTGTTTATTTTTATGGTTTTGTATTGTTGGGATTTAGTAATTTAATAACATAAATATATATCTCCTAGTGATGATCAGGCTTTTGAAATGGTTAGATAACATGATTAGATACCCATGGTTAAATTTTGAGAACAATATACCACAAATTCACCGTTCAATGTGTGTTTGAATTTGGATGTTAGTTTCTGAAATTCTGGACAGTTCTGCTTTGATGGGTTTTTGATATTCTTAGGAAGTCTTAATGATGCTAAAACGATTTGAGTCCCTAAGAAAAGTTGTAGATTTGTGATTTATCTATCAGTGTGCTTTGGATTGAGTCAATTTGACATTTCTATGAATTTACCATGAATTGTTTGGTAATGACATGTAATCTGCCCAGTTTTTAGGATATCCTTGTAAATTCAATAACTTTTGTTTGAACCGTTGGTTTGGTGTGAAATTTAGATATGTTGTTGCTTATGGAGCAATATATGTTCTGTAAAAGTTTCAGGAAGATCAGATGAATAAATCACCCAAATATGTATGATGCAAACTGGACGCAGTTAGCTTGTTTGATTAAATGCTTGAATGAAATTCATGTTGTTAAGCCATGGTTGCTTGTGTTTTTTTGTGAAAATGATTTATAAAAAGGAAATGAGTTCATGTTTTACCATTATATGAAACATGTTTCATGTTAATGGCGGGTAATGATCCCCGAGAGTTAAATGGGTAATGATCCCCATGGGAACTTGTGTTTCCCGATCATCGATGGCGGCTGTCCGTGCCGGTAAACGATAGGTGGTGTACGAACCAAGGTTTTCGTACTGTTAATAAAACGGGTAATGATCCCCAAGAGCAAATGGGTATGATATCCATAGGAACTTTTGTTCCTGACCATCGATGGAGGTCAGTCTGTGCCGATAAACGATAGGTGGGTGTACGAACCAAGGACATTCGTATCAAAGTGAACTCGCTTGTTAAAACCTAAATTGGTAGATTTGTCGAAAGTATTGTTGATATTAATATGACCTCATAGTTACTTGTTGTGATGATAATATTAATTTGTGAATCGTGTGTTGAAATCTCTATTGGAAAACTTATTGGGTTTATTGAAATACGAATTGAAGTATTTGTAGGGAACATGAATAATGTCGTGAACTCATATTTTCTCCGTGACCATATTAATACGCGAATATATGTTTTGAATCATTGATGAATGACTGTTGACAATTATTGTGGTATTGTAAACTCATAGTTTGTTGGTGACAATATTAATATGTGAATGGCGTGTGGAAACTTAAATGGATGAGTTGTTGAAAACAATATTGTTGATGTGAATTGTTGAGTTGATCCTAAATGGATGGTTTGTTGATAATAACATTAATATTGTGAACCCATATACTGAATTCTAGATTGGATAAGTTATCGAAAATATTGAGGTATTGTGATTCTTGAATATATCATTGATTCGTTGAAGTTGTAATGCGTTCTTCTTATATGTGTTTGCTTGATAAAATGATTATGTTTGAGCATCGTTAGAGAATTGGGAATGCATTCTATTGAGTCATCATCTCACCCCAATTGACATCCTTGCAGATTTATCAGTCGCAAACAAATGAAAAGCTTAGAATGAGTTGCTTAGTGATTATATTGTATTGCTTGAAATGTAAATCTCAACTGAAATGTTGTTAAAGATGTTTAGTAAATCCGTATGAATCAACTCATGTATATGAAGTTTTAATTATGTTTAGTATAAAAATAAACTTTAAGTCTCTTTCCGACCCGTAACGCTTCGAGTTCGGATCCCCATATGGGTTTGACCCTGGTCCGGAACTCGGGATGTTACAAGTTGGTATCAGAGCTCTAGGCTTTAGATCTTGAATGGGACCATAAAATAAATTATTAGATATGTTGATGTGATACTAAGCATGCTTGTCTGATTTGATTGGTGTATTGCTTGCGTCATTGTATTAGTTGTAATTGCGACCATGAATTGTGTGCTAGATTAAATTGTTTTTGGAATTTCGATTATACGTATGTTCTAATTTCGGGACGAAATTTCTTTTAAGGGTGGTAGAATGTAATACCCTGTATTTTTACTTATGGTTTAGGGTCGGGTTATACCCAAATTAGCGAACCATGTGGTTTAGATCGTTTCTTTTGCCTTAACCTAGGTGGGTTGCTTGAACTAGAAAATCTAGGTGGAAATAGAGTTACCTAATTAACTTTAATAATTAAATAAAATTACAAGGGAAATGAAAAGATAAATAAAACAATTAAGTTAAATATAAATATGGAGAAATGTATTAGAGAAGGGAAAACCAAAAGCTATGGAGAGGAAGAAGATGAATTGAAGCTAGGGTTCTTGAGGAGAAATTATAATTAGGAAGACCAAAGGAGGATCAATGAATTTGAGGTAGAATGTGAAACCCTTTTCTCTTTTGGTGTTTTCTTTGGGTGTTTATTTTTATGGTTTTGTATTGTTGGGATTTAGTAATTTAATAACATAAATATATATCTCCTAGTGATGATCAGGCTTTTGAAATGGTTAGATAACATGATTAGATACCCATGGTTAAATTTTGAGAACAATATACCACAAATTCACCGTTCAATGTGTGTTTGAATTTGGATGTTAGTTTCTGAAATTCTGGACAGTTCTGCTTTGATGGGTTTTTGATATTCTTAGGAAGTCTTAATGATGCTAAAACGATTTGAGTCCTTAATAAAAGTTGTAGATTTGTGATTTATCTATCAGTGTGCTTTGGATTGAGTCAATTTGACATTTCTATGAATTTACCATGAATTGTTTGGTAATGACATGTAATCTGCCCAGTTTTTAGGATATCCTTGTAAATTCAATAACTTTTGTTTGAACCGTTGGTTTGGTGTGAAATTTAGATATGTTGTTGCTTATGGAGCAATATATGTTCTGTAAAAGTTTCAGGAAGATCAGATGAATAAATCACCCAAATATGTATGATGCAAACTGGACGCAGTTAGCTTGTTTGATTAAATGCTTGAATGAAATTCATGTTGTTAAGCCATGGTTGCTTGTGTTTTTTGTGAAAATGATTTATAAAAAGGAAATGAGTTCATGTTTTACCATTATATGAAACATGTTTCATGTTAATGGCGGTAATGATCCCCGAGAGTTAAATGGGTAATGATCCCCATGGGAACTTGTGTTTCCGATCATCGATGGCGGCTTGTCTGTCCGTGCCGGTAAACGATAGGTGGTGTACGAACCAAGGTTTTCGTACTGTTAATAAAACGGGTAATGATCCCCAAGAGCAAATGGGTATGATATCCATAGGAACTTTTGTTCCTGACCATCGATGGAGGTCATCAAGTGTAGATAAACGATAGGTGGGTGTACGAACCAAGGACATTCGTATCGTGAACTCGCTTGTTAAAACCTAAATTGGTAGATTTGTCGAAAGTATTGTTGATATTAATATGACCTCATAGTTACTTGTTGTGATGATAATATTAATTTGTGAATCGTGTGTTCAAATCTCTATTGGAAAACTTATTGGGTTTATTGAAATACGAATTGAAGTATTTGTAGGGAACATGAATAATGTCGTGAACTCATATTTTCTCCGTGACCATATTAATACGCGAATATATGTTTTGAATCATTGATGAATGACTGTTGACAATTATTGTGGTATTGTAAACTCATAGTTTGTTGGTGACAATATTAATATGTGAATGGCGTGTGGAAACTTAAATGGATGAGTTGTTGAAAACAATATTGTTGATGTGAATTGTTGAGTTGATCCTAAATGGATGGTTTGTTGATAATAACATTAATATTGTGAACCCATATACTGAATTCTAGATTGGATAAGTTATCGAAAATATTGAGGTATTGTGATTCTTGAATATATCATTGATTCGTTGAAGTTGTAATGCGTTCTTCTTATATGTTTTTGCTTGATAAAATGATTATGTTTGAGCATCTTTAGAGAATTGGGAATGCATTCTATTGAGCTGTCATCTCACCCCAATTGACATCCTTGCAGATTTATCAGAGTCGCGCAGCGAAAGCTTAGAATGAGTTGCTTAGTGATTATATTGTATTGCTTGAAATGTAAATCTCAACTGAAATGTTGTTAAAGATGTTTAGTAAATCCGTATGAATCAACTCATGTATATGAAGTTTTAATTATGTTTAGTATAAAAATAAACTTTAAGTCTTTTTCCGACCCGTAACGCTTCGAGTTCGGATCCCCATATGGGTTTGACCCTGGTCCGGAACTCGGGATGTTACAGATGTTCGTTGCAAAAGCACCTTTCCATTAACGTTGTTAATACGTACAAATCAAACAAACAAAAACTAAGTATTCTAGCATTATGCTCGAAGTGGTTTCAGAGAGGCAAAAGAGAGAGGAGAGAGTGCTGAGAAATCTTGAGAAAATAATGATTTATGCGTCGAATTCCCCCACTGATATCGAATTTCGTTCACGCACACACCCACACTTAATAAAGGATTCAGAAGTACTATGTATTGGTACTTTTCCTTGAACAAAAAACATCAAAATGCAATAAACATGCAGTAAAGGCACAAACAAAGGACTGTAACAATCTATACATCTGTAAAATTAATAAACTTACTCGAAACAACAGTTCTCGTGAGTTCTTTTCCAATATACTCTTCGAACTCATGATTGTTAAAACATATTTGGGAACAATCATTCAAGCATTACCTTTTGAGTGTGACAACATGTAGTGTTAAAATATTCCATAGTCTAAGTTTAAGCTTCTTCAGATCATTATTGGAAACTATGCCTCCATGTTCATCAAATAGAGTAGATTAAGAGCAGATGTTATAAACATTTAGAAAATGATTTATGCTAGTTTTACGATGTAATTCGAAAAGAGAGCAATGTAATATAGTATACATTAATAAGCCTTCACTCCTTCCTGACATAAGTTCTCAGTAACTACATAATAACATTAGAAGATTTTCTTCAAGGATTACTTCTTTACTTCCTCTTGGAAATTAGTGCCACTGATAAACTACCTACCATCCACAATTCTAATGTCCGGGTTTGGGTTCCGTTAAAGATAGAGTTCATCACCACATCCATTCAATTCTTATCGCTACGTTAGTCAATCATATTTACTAATTAAATGACATGGTTCAATTTATGATAAGTTTGTGCTCTATAAAATTAAAAATGTAAAGAAAATCATGCATGGGTCATTAACTATACCTTACCTTCTTAGCACCTACTTCTGCAGCTGTACTATAGCTTTCTCAATCAAGCTGTTGATTTTATCTTTTAGCCACAACATGAAATACTGCAAGAGAGATGGCCAAAATTAATACCTGAAACTTTCTTAAGAAACTGTTTATGATGAAATTGATTCTTACTTGGAAAGTATATCTTGGTATATAACTTAATTTTGCATTTTCAGAATATCAATGCCTATATCCACAGTAAAAGTTGTATCACAAATCCAACTGAACAATTAACATCCATATGGAATCGGCCAAAACACCCACAAATACAATTTCAGAACATACGGACTGGATATCAAAGAAGTGATGCCTGGCCGAAGATGATATATCAGTGTGCAATATGCCTTATTATATGCATTCTGCACCTTAGAATCATACCCGAAGATGCGGAAAAATTGATTACATAATGATACAAATATGACAACAGATACTATGTAAAGTAAAAAATAAATTACACATGCTCAGCAGATTTTTCAGCAATCTCAAGATCTGATGTTGAAGTCTTAAAATAATTATGTTATACTTTCTACTATTTACCCCAATTTTTTCTAGCAAGGACCTCGTAAAAATCCAGCTTGATTTGTTCCAGCAGATCTTGAAATTTTGTAATTTATAGATTATTAGTCCCACATTGTATGGGTTATGCGGTTCATAATCCTTAGAGTCATTCCACTCATATCCAATTGGTGTCGAGTTTGATGCACATACTCTATCAATCGCATCCTGTTACTGATTATGAAATTTAAGTTTAAGGAACACAAAAAACTAAACAAAAGTATCTCATAGCCCCAAGTTTCTCATTCATCATAATCACAGATGTAGTTGGTAAGTTTGCTAACTCATTGCAAGTATAAAAAAAAAACACACTTAACCTTAAACACATGGACCGAACTTGATTGATGTTCATGATGATGAAACATTAAACAGTTAGGCATTTCCACAAACAAATAAGGCTGTAAATTTAAATGTTCCTCTGCTCTCATGAATCCCATTAACTAATTGAAGGAATCAGTTCTTAACATATCTACAGGGTTAATTGATTGGTGAAGTTGCAACAATGGACGATGTTGTCATCTGCATAATGAATACATTTGACATCCGGTTGATAACAATTGGGAAAATATAAATTAAATTAAAGGTGAATGAGATAACCATGACGAACACTTTAAAGATATGAGGGAAGAAAATCGAAGTACCTTAATCTATTAGTAAGGAAGAAAAAACGAATCCGATATCAATTAATAAAGGATTTATTTCTGAGATTGTTGATTCTCGTTCGATTACGCTAGAGTTTCGCTAAGGAAATCTTCACAAATCATCGATGAGTAACGCAATTTCAAAAAATAGGTTTGTGGAATGGAAAAACTCCATCTGAAGCATCCCAACCGCCGGATAAGGATCCCGTCGACGATTCCTGAGTGCAATATTGAGTTGCGTTGGCATATCAGAAAGATGGGTATCTAAAGGATTAAGGATAGATCGATGATAACGTTACCTCTGAAAAAATTACTCTGGACATTTGTTAAAGAACGTAAAGTGGCAGGGTTCAAGTCTCAACAAAAGAGGCTTGTTTGTAAACACAGTAAGATCCCATATATGTATTACGTATTATTAGAACCGTGAGTCTTTCCCGTCCGTCCATTGAAAAACTCCATCGGTAACTTCCGGACCGCTGGATCATGGCCCCCGTTTAACGTCGTCCGTCTGATAGCCCTAGCTATCATGGAGACAAACCTCATACCTTTTTATAACAATGATAACATACCACTCCCGTATAGCCCATCGGAGAGTAAATCCTGTGATAGCGCCAACGGAAATTTCAAGTCTAGTCCAAAAACATCCGCCAGAATGGTTCAATTGTAGGCCTGCAGCTCTTTGTCCTCAAAGCCGGGCCTGAGGGCATGCAGGCCGTGCGACCGCACAGGGCCCAGCTCTGTGGAGGGCCCTTTTCTCCAACGTTGTACACTTGCTTTGCCCTCCAAGCCCAGTCCAATCTGACATTTAAAAAGAAATTTTTTGCCTTTGCAAGGAAAATTTCAAGTCTAGTCCAAAAACATCCGCCAGAATGGTTCAATTGTAGGACTGCAGCTTTTTGTCCTCAAAGCCGGGCCTGAGGGCGTGCAGGCCGTGCGACCGCACAGGGCCCAGCTCTGTGGAGGGCCCTTTTCTCCAACGTTTTACACTTGCTTTGCCCTCCAAGCCCAGTCCAATCTGACATTTAAAAAGAATTTTTTTTGCCTTTGCAAGGAAAATTTCAAGTCTAGTCCAAAAACATCCGCCAGAATGGTTCAATGTAGGCCTGCAGCTCTTTGTCCTCAAAGCCGGGCCTGAGGGAGTGCAGGCCGTGCGACCGCACAGGGCCCAGCTCTGTGGAGGGCCTTTTTCTCCAACGTTGTACACTTGCTTTGCCCTCCAAGCCCAGTCCAATCTGACATTTAAAAAGAATTGTTTTTTGCCTTTGCAAGGAGTCGAACGCGTGACGTTGGGTGAGAAAGGTAAGTACACGATCCACCAGGCCATGAAACTGTTTTTGTTATTTATTTCATCCCTTAAATTATACTTAGACATGGATCTTTATCTACATATACCGCTATACCCATGGCTATATGTTTTGAGTTTCCTTCGGGTATTCTTAATCTTGTAGATGGACATTAACAAAAAGAGTTACTACTCCTGCTTATCTTAACGTTTTATCTAGCACACCATTGTCTATAATTTTGCAATTATTGATATTTTTTTGCTTACGCTCGTTGTAAAATTATCAAAAATATATATTTGACCTTATAAAAGGCCCTACGATTTTTTTTCGCACAGGGCTCTTTTAGGCACAAGATCGGCTTTGTTTGTCCTCCCTGTATAAATATCATCCGGCCTAATATTGTGGTTGCCGATTGAAATTACTGAATTTGGCATGAGTTTAGAACCATTTACACTACGGATGATATGAATCATATGATCGGTAAATGTGGAGCAGTACTGTAAATTTAGGTAGCAAGTCAAGATATGAGTAGATATTGATTAGTAAAAACAAAATTACTGTAGATAAAAAGTGGTGAATATACTATTACGACCTACAAACAGTTGAAATGGGACCCTCTATGTCTTCTACTTTACGCATATCTTGAGTCTTGACTTGCTAGGAACAACCCCATTTAATTTTAAGTTTTAGTAACCAAGTACTAAGTACTTGAAAGTTATTGTCTGTGCTAGGAACAACCCCATTTAAGTGATGTTGTAGTAAAATATAGACAACTAAGTTGCCTTTATATATTAAGGGTTATTGTCATTCAATGTCGGCAAGTCAAGTGGTGTTTGAGCCACTCTAAACCCTCATTGATGATTTACTAATTATGTGATACAAAAAGTAGAGGCGAAAATGTAAATTTGATGCAGAAGCAATTATCAACTAGTAATGTTTATGTAGTTGCAGGAAATCCTACAACCACATCCCAATATATCTAAACGAGACTCTAAGTGATCATAATACAATTCTGTATTGATTATTAAGATTCAAGTTGGTTACAAGATATTACAATGACTTAACTTGCTCTCCAAATAAACTTTCTCTCTCCTAGTTTCTTGTCTAATACACACTACAAGATCTCTCCCGGTGTGATAACTCTTTCCCCTTATATAGGGTTCTACATAGTGGATGACAGCTAAGAGATCCACTATTTTCGGAATCACTGTGCGTTACATTCGCTCATATACACTTACTCATTCTCGCACAGTTTATACTTCACATAGACCATCACACTATACTCGTGACTTTGCTGACATCATCCAGTACGTCACCTTGATTATACTATGTGCGATAGTCCTCTCTTACATTAGATAGTCTTTACTTCGCATACTCATTATATGTGCGATATTCCATTCCTACATTTTTCCTCTTCTCATTTCGCTTACTCTAAAGGGTGAACGATATGAGAAATTCCTATCCTATAATATCGCACATGCGTATCTTTTCGTATTCCACTCTGCCGATACCCTTCCGGAATTCCAACTTACTAAGTGCTCAATCTATGAGGCTCTGACCAAGAAAGATTCAGTTCCAAATACTGCAAGCCAAACATAGCATGGAACAGGTGCAGGAGCATATTTACCTCCAACCACTGCAACTCAATATTTTTGGCAGACGTACACAACACAAGAATCAGATTGCGTTCTCAGAAGTGAACAGGAGATATATTTTGAATTCTTGTTGGCATTGGGATTAATTCTCCACTATCACATTTGTTTAAGGTATCACTATCTGAAGCATTGAATGTTGCTCGGTGAGTTCGAATTCCACAAGGAGGAAAATAGTCAGGTGAGGTCTAGACCATTGCTGATCCTGGTAATTTCCACAACTACTGTCTATGTCGTGGGCGAAGAAGTATGATTGTGGTTAGTTCAGATAATCACGACATGGCTGAACGAGATCACTACCTCAAGTGGTTTGTACTGATAAATTCGTACTCTAGTATTTGTTCCCTTGACAACACACCACCAATATCCATGTTGAGATTAGCCAAACAAAACTTGGGCTTGTTCATTTGGAATTGCCTGAAACCTGGAGGGGCGTGGTCAATGTGGAGAATAAGTTCAAATATGAGGCAGCAACTTATTACAGAACCATGTCATTGCAGATATTGTAGCTTGTTTGTTTACTTTTACATGTTCATTGTTGTACAAATGTAAAATATTTTTGTGATGATACTACAAAAGAAAAATCTTGCAGTTAATGGTGACATTCTTTTAATGCATTTATACACATATTTCATGAGGAAGTCTGTGGAAATCCCAGTGCAGTTTTTCCTTGTGAGATTTTGTAGAACCATTGTTCATGGATACTGTCTAAAACCGGAGACGGCCTGATAATTATCATCTTAAAACTTCAAAAGCTTAAATCTCATTCATGGGAGTGAAATTGGTACAACATATGATACAGGAATTTAAATGTCAAATTGATCAGTAATGAAAGATATAAATGTTGTACTCCCTCCGTCTCTAAGGCCTCTTCCTATGCACATGCCAAAAAAATGGTGTTTGGCATGCCAGGTGGCATGCCAAACCATTTGCGCCACTATGGGGAAACCGTTGAGCGATTGAATCCCTAGGGAGCGATATTGACAATATCGCCAGCGATAAAGTCTTTATCGCTCGATAAAAATAATAACGCTGGCGATACAATGGTTATCGCCAAGTAGTTATTCTGCAACGGCTAGTTCCCCCTATGGTTCCTATATATACGCCATTTTACCTCGACGAGGAAAACTCACACCGCTTCTAAAGATATTACTCCTTTATTCTCAATTTTAAGCTTCACAATGTCGAGATCCAATGAAGAAAGGGATATTATTATGAATAGGTTCAGGTTACAGCAAGAAAGTTATCGTATGAGGTTGCAAGAAATTGACGAAGAGGAAGCTGAAGATGAGAAACTAATCGAAACTTTGATGCTTGTACATACGGATCAAATACCAAGAGTTTCAGAGCCCAAAGAAGTATTATCTAGAAGATATACGTATCGAGGGAGGGAATTTTACCATCAGAAGCTCATGCACGATTATTTTCTTCCCAATTGTGTGTACTCTGATCGAGATTTTCAAGTTCGATTCCGTATGCCTCGTCATCTGGTGAAAAAGATTATTGAAGAGCTTTGTCGAGTGGAACCTCAATTCAATTATCAGTTTGATGCACTGAATATTAGAGGTCATAGTCCCGAACAAAAAGTTACTTCGGCTTTAAGGATTCTAGGTTATGGCACTCCAGAGGATGCGAATGATGAGTACCTTCGTATGGGTAAAACAACTTCTTACACTTACCTTTCATTGTTCTGTGAAGTAATGATTAATCATTTTGGTCCAACATATTTACGAAAACCAACCGACGAAGATGTTAGACAAATATTAAGGGAGAATGAAGAAAGGGATTCTCGGGAATGCTAGGTAGTCTCGATTGTATGCATTGGGTATGGCATGGATGCCCTGTTTACTGGGCTGGTCAATATAAATGTCATTATCCAAAACCAACAGTTATCCTAGAAGCTGATGCTTCTTACGATTGTTGGATATGGAACGCTTTTTTTGGTCTTCCGGGTTCACAAAATGATATTAATTTTTTGCACAAGTCGCCTTTGTTTGAAGATTTGAAGTATGGAATTTCTCCATCTGTCCGTTTCATGATCAACGGCCATCAGTACACTCATGGCTATTATCTTGCGGATGGTATCTACCCAAAATGGTCCACCTTGGTTCAATGCTACCATCAGCCTCCTGCTGGTGCATTGGGCCGTTCATACCGATATTTTAACGATGCCCAAATGGCACTGAGGAAGGATGTGGAACGCGCTTTTGGAATTTTGAAGAGGAAGTTTGCTATCATTTGTGGCCCATATCATGGGTTGAGTCCTCGTGAAATGCACAAGACTATGCTCACTTGCATAATTCTTCATAACCAGGCGTGATTCGGATTGGATTAACTATGATGATGAAGATTTGAGGCCGGAGATTCGACCTGAAAGAGGCCTCCCTGCAAGGAATTATGGTCAAATGACTAACTACATTCAGAACCGTAACTTGTATGACCAGTTAAGAGATGATCTCGAGATTGAATCTTTGGGCGAGCATGGAAGATGATTTTATGTATTTTTCTTAATGTTTTAGCTTCAGTTTAAGTTATGTTATGTATTGTTATTTTTCTAATTAATAAGCTTTAACATTTCATTTCAAACTAATATTAATTGGAATGCATAACAACATATCAAATTAAAACTTAAACTAAAACATTAAAACTTAAATCAAGCTACATTAAACTAGTACTAAACTAGTAAATTAATCATTTAGAGGAATTATTTCATCAAACTCATCATCAGTTCCATCATCATCATCTTCTTCATCACGGTTGTTAGTAAATCCAAATTTTGCTTTTCAATCTTGTGCTTGAATCCTGTCAAATTCGATTTGCCATACATGTTTTTGTTGGGCGTTCATAATTGAGGTGTTAGCTTGAAGAATGTTATGCTTGTCATAGTCAAACGGAATTTTTCTTGAGAAAGACGACTTTTCTTACTCTCCCGGTTTTGAATTTTCCTTTGAATGGATCTTTCCTTCGCGATGGTCTTTTGATAATCCATAAACTCCGCCATGTTAAATCCTACGGAACTCCCTCCTTCTTGAGCTAATTTTCTAGCCAGTTTTTCCCGATTCCTCCCTGGAAGTTTTCCCTTATTATTACCATCAACATAATTATTGAAAACTACGTTGGAATTTGAGCTTGTAGGGGTATCTGGTGAAGAATTTGATGGACCTTGTGAAAATGGTGAAGAATTTGGTGTTGAGGGAGAAGAATTATATGGTGACTTTTCAGGTACTATTTGATTATTTGCTAAGTAATCGGGATTATATTTGTTCAAACCCTTCAAAATATGATAACAACTTTCGAAAGCAAACTGTTTACCATGTTTTCGTTGCCAATCTGTACGAACCTCTCTTTAAAAATCAACATCATCGACCACTTTGTCCTTTCCTTTTCTCTTGGCTTGCATTATCAATGCAACATAAGCTACTACTTCCCTATGATTACAATGAAGTGTTCTGACAATCCTTTTGCATCATGACCATTGATGTTCATGGTTTGTTCTTCATATTTTTGAAATATATTATCCCACATGGTGTTACCATGTTGGTGTGCACCACCGATACAATCTTGGGTAAAAAAACATAATTACGACAAATACATTCATCTTCTATCATGGTGTATTTTGCACCACGGACTCGGTTCTTCTTACCTTTGCCTTGAGTTTGTGCTTGTGAATCCATTTTACAAGAAAATATAATTGTAGAGGAGTTGTGATAGTTTTAGATTTGAAAAAGATTGAGAAATTAAGAAATTCTAGAGAGATTTAGAATTTTTGTGTGAGTTGATATGAGTTTGAAATCGGTATTTATAGAGGGGGAAATTGTAGTCGTTAGATGATGATCTGGTCGGGCGATTATCATATGCGGCGAGCGATATCTTGACTGTCGCTGGCGATTGGAAGACCATCGAGCGGTCTGATGACCATCGAGCGATCAAGACTCTATCGCTCGCTGGAAACTCTGTCGTGTATGCCTATATGCCAGGAAAAACATATTGGCATATGAGTTTGGCAGTTTGGCATACCCATAGTGGGAAAGATAGGCAAGTTTCCTTATTTGGGTATGTCAAAGAAATAGGCAAGTTTCTATATGTGGAAAGTCAAATGTTATGATTTTACTAACATACCAATAGAGGGACCACTTCTCTCTCCCTTTTCTCTCTTAATATTAAAGGGGGGCCACTTCTCTCTCCCATCTCTCTTATAACAAATGAGTGGGGACCAAGGATAGATTAGGAAAAAACATGAAAAATTGGCTATAATGATTGGTTTTCTTAATTTTTGTGAAAACCAAACTTGCCTATCTTTTAGAGACGGAGGGAGTATTCAACAGTAGAATCACCAGTTTTAGAATCCAATTTCTTACTCCGAGCTTCAACATAACCACGAGCAAATCCACTACCACCAACAATGGGCATTTCTTTAACTTCAGATAACACTTTATCTCTTCCCATAATACTTATAGTGCTGCCATTGTACTTTCTAACCAAGAAAGCAAAATTCATATTTATCAGAGCAACTAATTCATTAACTCCGGCAGATGCATAAAATCCTTGAGCACGTTCAACGAGTTTCGAACTCAATTCAAGTCCTTCTGTTAAGGGATCATCAATCATCGAAACAGCTCCGAACCCGGTTGCCGATTTGTCTGTTGAAGCTGCTTTTGCAACCTGAATTGATGTAGGATGACGGCCAGCAACAATATCATGCCAATATACACGAAAATGACTGAGTTTTTCTTTTTTGAGTCCCAACTTTGCTGGGTTTAGAACTTTACCAAATGTTTGTGATTTCCCATCTACTGCAAGAACTCAATTCATGTACAAGATTACAAAGACGGAGCAGAGAGTGATAAGTGAGAAAGAATTTCTGGAATTCATCTCAGCCATGACATTCACTGTTAAGGAACCAAATGAGAGCTTTTAAGCTCTAATATAAGGTGAAGTGTAAAATGCACATTTGGACCAAATTTTTTTGAAAAAGAATGCACCTTTAGAAATCATTGCCTCCATTGTGAAAAGAAATAAAACAAATATAAAAATCATATCCTCCCTATCTTTTTTTTCAAGGATGCTAGAGCTCACATGTATTACCAAATTCCACCGATGATTACTAGTATCAAGAAAAACCATACTATAATCATACAAAGTTTGATAATAACTACTCCAATCAAATGTTTCTACCACCACTATTGAATAATGTGGAAATTTCTGAGAAACCCAAGTTTGGTTCCTCTCTCTTTTATAAACCCGTCATTAAGTTGGCATATATGTGTAGCCCAAATTACAAGATCTACGGCTAAAAACAGTACTTTTAGATGTGATCTACATTTCCACAATTTTAAATGGACAAACTTACCCTTAATTAGTTACATATTATTAAGAAACTATTTTTTATAAAAAAAAAAAAAAAAAAAAATCGTTAATTTGGCTATATCTTCGCTCAATTAGTTGACAAATTAATATTTTACCATTAATTCCGTCTTTCGCTTTATTCAAATAATATTTGCCAATGTAATTGGTCCACCTATTAGTTACCAAAATTTTCGGTCTGTTACGAGAATAATTTCTTATGATTCTCCTCTTCCCAGGCGTGGGTTATAAATACGATGATTTCGTTGTCTCTTGTTTTTTTCTTCTTATAGGGTTTGTATGTGTTGATACTTGATACTGACAGTGTACCTGTGATGGTTTCAATTATCCTGCCAGTGAAAAATTTTATTATCACGGGCGAAGTTGTGATAAAAGGTTAGTTCACAATCTTTTTATTGTGAAATTAATGTTTTCACACGTTCTTAAAAACCTAATTGAGATAAATGAAATTTTTGAAATTAAAGAACCTACGTCTTATAGTTATGTATAGCATTTAAAGTTATGATAGCATTCCCCTATATATGATATCAAATTCATTACATAATGTACTCAAGTGCCTGCTCCATTTACAGAAAAAATATGCCATGTCTCATGTCATGTCATCTCGATGCTAACTACTCACTCTGCTGAATGATTTTCAATACAATAGGATACTGCTGTAAAGGAAACAGCCCTGTAGGGAAGTTGAATTTAGCCACGTACTGATATAGTAGTTGCAAGCAGTCCAATTTAAGGGAATCTGTCGTGAGGAAAAACCACACATGTTTTGGACATTAATGTCAAGAGGCAGCATATTGTCTAGTTCCCAGTTCCCCGAGGACTTTATTCATCTCTTCCCCATTGAATAATGTTTTAAAAGGGGGGATTTTGTGTTTCCCCCTCAAAAAAGATACTTATTTTGCATTACCCCCTTTTTAGATTGATAATTGGTGAAACCCCATATCTGTTAGATTTACCGTCACCACCCTGTTAAGTACGAACGTGCTACACACGCGTGTATCATAAAAAAATAATCTTTCTAAAAAATACCAAAATGTCGTTTAATCCAAAGAAATCGACACAAGCAAACCAGTGAATCAAAATCAATGGAACTAATCAAATCCAACCCAATTCCATGAAATTAAACACAAATGTATTCATGAACCCCAACCCCAAGCACAACAATTGATTCATAACATTCCCAAATCATTCAATAACAATAGAATCAGTCAAAATTTGAACCTTCACAAAAGAAAACCAGAAAGATCAAAAACAGATGTGATACCACGAATTTGTTTGCAAAACCATCGAAACATTAGTGTTTGCCTCCACCCAAGTCAGATGCTCACACTATCATGAGAACCAGGACCTCTTCCCCTTTGAAATTTAACCCAATGCCTTTCTCTTTAATTATTCCTCTCTCGATCCTAAAAAAACAATAATTTATAGCTTTAGTTAAGCAGAGATCAAAAGAGATTTAAGTATCAATTTGGAAAAATGGGTTATGAATTATTTGTTCTAGTAAGAAGGTATACAAAACATCCACAACATAGACAATCACCGAGAGTATGTTTTTAAGAGAAAAGCTTTCTTATGTTGTTAATTTTGTTTATACCCAATTTGATTAAAACCAAGGTTTTTCTGAAAAACAAAAAAAAAATCTCCAGATCAGTTCTTGGACAGATATCGGCTTCCATCAAGAGATTTTAATCCGATTTTGAATCTAGTTCAGTTTGCATCCATCGATCTTTATTCTTCATACCTATTTGAAGATATTTTGAAAGCAATAAACTTCAAATTTTGTACCCGTAATGTAACTCTTTAATGGAAGTGTTGTATTAGATAGAGAAGAAGAAGAGATAAGGAGGAGGGAGGACCGCTCGATGGTTTTACTTTTCTTTCTTTTTGTTTTGAAACACACATGTGCAAGTTGTACTATAGGTCTGATCAGTGGAAACTGCACACGCGCATCTCACATGTGTTGACATAACTGAGCACTCACGGCAGTTGCACCAGAAAGGGGGGTTTTGTCAAATAGGAGTTTAAAAAGGGGTAATGCAAAATAGATATTTTTTTGAGGGGGAAACACAAAATCCCCTTTTAAAAAAAAATGCCTAAGCAGCTGGGGCACATTATGATTAAAATGCATGTGTCACTTTTGAGGTGTTTACGCGTGCTTTTGTACAGAAAAATCCACCTATTCCTATCCATAATTCCATATCCAAAGACTGAAGACGACTAGATGTCAAAGTCTCAAAGGAAAGCAAACCCTAAATCCTTATCCAGTTGAGTACTTAAACTAAAGTCTGAGTGAGCTCTTTCTTCTTAGTCCCTTTTTGCTGCTATTGCATTATTGCAAGAACAGCTGAGGATCAAGAACCAGAATAGCACAAAGAACAAGGTCTATACAGCAACTTCATTTCATAGTCAATTTTATTTTGATTCAAAGATTGCTGCTATAAATTATTAATCAAATACTTAGATTGAAATAATTTTGATGTAGAATAAATGGGCTGATATAAAGATTGATTCCAATTTTGTTTCCATTTAAAGATTGCTGATATAAAGTATTAATCAAATAGATTGATTGAGCTAGTGTTCAAAGTAGATTAAATGGAAGAATCCATTGTTGTTTATGATTTGAATAGGTTTAAGACTGTAATGATGTTGTTAATTACTGGAGTGAGTCTGAGTAAGAAGAAGAAAAAGAAGAGAAACAGTGTTGTTGGGTGATTTGTTGTTTGGTTTGTGCGGCCTCGGAAATGAATCACACACCATTAGATGAACCTGTTGTTGTTCCAAATTTACCAAGGATGGGTAATAAGGGTTAAAGATTAGTCTTAGTCTAGGAAATACAGAGGAGATTGTAAAACTCCAACTGCTGTATATTTCCTAAAGATGGATTAAGGTGCATCTGGAATGTGCATTCGGGGCAATATCTATTGATCAAACTGTGGATTGCACGAATATGGAAGAAACCACATATTGTTCCCTATTTCCAAAAGAGATGAGGAGGGGGTAAGGATTTATTAGCTCTTGTATTCCATGTGTAGAGAGTAGTACTTTCCTTCTAGATTTGTCTTCTAAGACATGAAATCCAAGTGATGAAATGGAAGACATAGATGTCATGCAAAAGTTGGAGATCTTTATGAGCTTACAGTGAAACACAAGTGGATCATGCTATGGTTGTGAATTGTGAAATTAGTCGGTGAAGTGTAGCGTTAACGCGCTGGTACGAATTCATAGTTCAGTATTTGTAATATCACAAAATTCATTCATTGATTTAGTTTGTATGCATTGTAACAATGTAATTCAGTGTTTGTAATGTCATGAAACTTATTCATATTGCAATATTACTGAAGTCACTCATTGTCGCCGCCTTGAATAAAAATTCACTGCAATTTGATATGAATGAGCTCATAATTCTTCTCTCTAACTTGATCTGCAAATTTCTGATATTTTGTTCAATTGAAAAGTATAATGTGGTAAGCATGTAGAGATAATGGAGCTAGTCTCCCAACATTCCAGGTCCTTGATGTTTTACCACCTGAAATTAAAGAAAGACATTGCATCCTGCATCTGCCTTGTTGCAGAAAAAAAGGGTTGAAATATATTCACCACAATATGATGTTACTGAGCTTAATTGTGTGTCACACTGAGGCATACTGGAAAATCTGTGGTTTGATCTGGTCCAGTTCTTATGAACTGTTCAGAATTTGTAATGAAATGCATGATTTGAAGCAATTGAATTTGCTAAGAGATATATAACCATGTCCGGATGTCCCTTCACTTATGTTCCATATCATGTTCTAAACTTTCTTTCAGATGTATTTTGAGACTTCTCTGCAGGCATATTCAATATAACTTCCCCTGTGCCGCGAGCCGGGAACCTAAAAAGTAAAAACTTGGAATAGAAATCTCAAAGTAAATGTAACTCAGTGCTGCGTCAAACATTTCACCACTTATACTTTGGTGCAAATCTTTTCTTTGTAAAAATCCTACAAAGTAGTGCCTGGCCCTGGTATCTCTAGTACTGATATCATCAAATTGGCTTAAAATTCAACCTAGGAAGTAGTGGAATCGAGATTCTTTGTCTGTGTAGGTGGTCGAGTAATAAATAAACAACAATTACCTCTATCTATTGTGGTTGATGAGTCATTTTCTCACCACGCGTAAATTAGCTGTCTCATTGATGCCAAGAAAGAATCCAATGCTGTTTCCATTACGTATCTTGAGGTCTGCAGCCCTGCACCTGTGGATAAATTCATAAATTATTAAGAATCTGAGATCTGAATTTCTGAAACCAAAAGCCTTAAAGTATCTCCGTCTACATCCCCCCACTTGGTTGAAATCAGAGGCTCTGTTTCAAAGGGTTGTTGATTTCAGGGTTCAAATCTAGCTGTATAAACAAGGGCACAGACAGGATGCACTAGTCATTCAAAACCAAAGAGATCTCATTTGTGAATTTTTATCAAGTTCTTACTAGGTCAGGCAATAGTTAAGATGAAGAAGAAGAAGAGGAAGAAGCAGAGAGGGTTTCAGTGTGATTGAAATTTGGCATATGCGGACTCGGAAAAAGACGCCATAGCCCTGGATTTGTAGTTGATATCTTTGATTCGTGATAATTGTCCAACTCCGATCAACAAAGATAGAGCCAAGTTATCTGAGGATTAGAAGTTGAGAAGGGACATTTGATTGGATTGTGGATGGCCACTAATTCAGTTGATAATGGCGCAAGAATTCACTGTCGTGGGCTAAGAACAAGCAAATCGGAGCTTTAGCAAGGTACTGCTGGACTAGACATTTAAGGTACCTTGATTTATCATGGTTCTAATGTCCACGTCGCAAGTGGTGCAAGTCGATTACTCCATCTGTGTTTCATCGAGGTATTGCTTAATGTGCTCTTCAATTGAGTCGGATGAGTTAGATTGGAGTTCAAAAGCAGGTTTGCACCATAGTGGTTAGCAAATTTTAGGGCTCGACAAAGACATTTAAGGTACCTTGATTTCAGATGATTTGAATGTGCACATAGCAGGTCGATAATCCCATGAATGGTTGGTCGATATATTGCTTAACATGCTTCTGGCTTCGGTTCCGGAAGTTAGTTCAATTTATCGGAAAATAGAAATTGCTTTCAAGTGTATTTGATTAATGTAAATTTGATATTATGAATCTTAGGACTGCCGAATCTTAGTTGCAGAACCTTTCAAGATTGAAGGTTAGGATTGCTAAAGCATAATCCGGTCTGTTTAAGAACATTATAATTTTGCACAAGTAACCTTTTGAAACTACTTAACAACATACCACTACCGCATAACCCCTCGGAGAGTAAATCCTTTGACAGCCCAACCGAAATTTCATGTCTAGTCTAAAAACATGCCGTGCGCCAGAACGGTTCATTTGTCATCCCTGTGTAAAGGCCTGTATGATATTAGTATGTTTTATGGACATTTTGTATTTCTGGTCGGCAAATGTGACAAACGTGTAGAAAGAGTTTACCAGAAATAGCCATTTACACCGCGGATGCCATGAATCATATGATCGGTAAATATGTGGTGCAGTATTGTAAATAGTAAATTTAGGTAGCAAGTCGAGATATGAGTAGATAGTAAATTTGTGGGTTAATAAAAACAAAATTACCCGGTTTAATTGGGGGCCATGGTTTTTAATTGGGGGCCTAGACATTTTATGCACCCCAAAATTTTGAGGGGCGTATTATACCGATATTGAAAATATTATTTTACTCTTTACTAAAACTAAATCTTAAAAATCAGTTAACTCTAATTAATAACCTTAATTAGGCCCCCAATTCATATACCCTAAAACTTAAAAGAGAAAATCAGTTTTTCTTGTTTTCATCTTCCTCTCCTCCCCTTTCTTTTCTCCACCACCACCATTAACGACTCCTCCACGAATTTTTTTTTCTTCAACCGATTCATCGCGTAATCGTCGATGATAAAACTTTAATCGCCGATTAATTTCTTCTGCAAACATGGCTCGTACAAAGCAGACCGCTCGAAAAGCACTTCAAATCCTTAATATCATAGATACGGTAAAAGGAAAGGTATACGTGAGAAGAACTCCCGAACCCAAAGAATCGAAACCCAAGAAAGGAATGGATCCAATTAGAAGGTATGTGAACTAAAACCCACCTTCTATTCGATATTTTGTTGTGTTTTGATTGTGAAATTGAGTTTGATAACTGAAAGTTTGCGGTTTCAGTGTAAGAGTCGTTAGGCTGTTAGGTTAAAGATGACGACCCTATTTCTGCAACTTCATCATTTTTTTCCCTAGAATAGAGTCGTTACCGTATTAGGTTTAATATGATGACTCTATTGTGCCGACCCTTTTTTATTCCTTAACGACTCTGGAGGAAACTGGAACAACCTTCTGTTTACAAAATTGATAGTGTCGTCATCATGTGTGGCATAGAGTCGTCATTTAGCTATATGCCCTAGATTCGTCAACCCAAATCGTAGGATCGTCAGTGCTTGTTTGGCGACCTATTGTTACACGATAACGACTCTATAAGAAGAAAAAAAATCACCCTCTCTGTCAAAATATTTGGAAGAGTCGTCATTGTATATTTTTGAGTCGTCACCCTTTAACTGGAGGGTCGTTTGCTTTATACTTCATCCCATTGACGACCCTTTAACTTGATACCAAAAAATTGTTATCTTATTTGTATTTTTTTTTTTTTTTTAATGTTTGGACTATAGTACCAAGAAAACCAAAGACAAGGTTCCAATGATGATAACTCCCCCTTCCAAACCTCCCCGCCACGATAAATACTTACTTGCCGGTCCATTACGCGGAAAAAAGCCGAGTGAGGTAGCATTTTCTGTCACCGAACCAAGAAACAAAGGTAATGAGTTGTCGGATTCGTCTAAATCATCCTCTCCTGTAATTTCCGCTAATAGTAGCGGTGAAGAAGATGAGATACAAGAATGAAAAAGCGGGGGTCTAACAACCACACCAAACAATTCGATTAGTAATTTGTATGCACAAACTCCAATATAATTTCTAGAGAATCAACTAGACAGTCAGACTCAATCTAGATAAAAGTATATCAAAGAGTTTATATCGCAATCTCTCGATTTGATCTTTACTCAAGCAAATAGAAATCTGCGAGTCTTTATCAAAGAGAGATAACTTGGATGGTACCAAAGACCAATATCCAAGTGTCAATCAATTTAAATCAACAACCCAAAAGGTCGGATATTCTAATTGATTTAACAACGCACAACCTGTGATATTTCAATTATATAAACAAATATAATGCGGAATAGAAATAACACAGACACCAGAATTTTGTTAATGAGGATACCGCAAATGCAGAAAACCTCGGGACCTAGTCCAGATTGAACACACACTGTATTAAGACGCTACAGACTCTAGCCTACTCCAAATTAACTTTGGTCTAGACTGTAGTTGAACCCAAATCAATCTCACACTGATCCAAGGTACAGCTTATGCTCATACGCCTTTGATCCCAAAGATGATGCTACGTACTTGATTCCCTTAGGCGATCTCACCACAACTAAGAGTTGCTACGACCCAAAGTCGAAGACTTTAATAAACAAATCTGTATCACACAGAAAAGTCTACAGAATAGATAAATCCGTCTCCCACGAATAAACCTATGAGTTTTGTTCCGTATTTTGATAAATCAAGGTGAACAGGAACCAATCAATAACCCGGACTTATATTCCCGAAGAACAGCCTAGTATTATCGATCACCTCACAATAATCTTAACTGACGCAACGAAAAAAGATATTGCGGAATCACAAACGATAAGACGAAGTGTTTGAAATTTCTTTTCTATCTTGCCTATCGGAGATATAAATCTCAAGCCAATTATTTCAATTGTACTCGTCACGATAGAAACATGTGTCTTGTTTCCTAAGATCGGATCACATAACTACAAGAAAAGTAGTATCGGTGCAGCTTCACAATCCCAATGAAGTCTTTAAATCGTTAACATGGTTTTAGAAGAAGAAAACCAAAGGTTAAAGGAGAATCGACTCTAGCTTAGAAAACTAGTATCACACGTAAGGTGTGGGGATTAGGTTTCCCAGTTGCTAGAGTTCTCCCTTATATAGTCTTTCAAATCGGGGTTTGAAATCAATGTTAGCTTGGTAACAAAGCATTCAATATTCATAGTTAGATGAAAACCTGATTAGATTCAAGCTAATATTTCTCAACCGTTGGATCAAAAACTTAGCTTGTTACACACAAATGAAATGTTCAATTTTGGGTTTATGAACCTGTTTATGGGTAAAAATCGTTTCCGCCGATTTTGGTAAATTCGGTAGGTGAGTGAGAAACTGGTTTAAACCCTAAACAAATGTGCTGCACGTGAGCACTTTATAGATTCGAGAGATCAATGCAGAGACTGACAAGTCCGGCCTAAACCAAGAAATGGTCGTTCCCGGACTTGCTTCGGTCACAAAGTGGAGGAGAAGGGTTGATTTGGGGAGGAAGCAAAGAAAGGTGTTGAGACTGGAATAGTTACGGGAGAGTAGTGTCTCGACTTGTATCGAGAAAGTGAAAGCTTAGGAAGCTTGCAAGAGATGAAAGCTTTTTGGAGAGTTTGCAAAGTTGCCTTTTACTCGAGTGTTGTATTTTCCTGACCCAGACTTGTTGTCTGGTGGAAATAGGTAAGACCTATTTATACAAGTCGAGATTCAAACGTACCCTGGCCTCATGAAGGAAGAGAGTAAAGGGTAAAATAATGGGAGGAGGTGGTAACCGCATGGTGTTTATGGGTGAAAAAGTTTTCACCATTATTTCCTCATTTATTTGACCGCTTTATTCCTATTCACGCTTTCTTAATGTGAGCTTAGTGTACGCTGCATGCTGTGACCGCCAAACCAAAACCCTAGAAAGCATCCCCCAGTTTGTGTTGATGTCTCGAGTGTTGGTTGCACCTTGAGTGCAAGTGGCGGTGCTAGTGGCGCGTGTGACATGTGCCAATGGCATGTGCGGAATGCCTTTGTTGCGAGTTGCACCTTGAGTGCAAGTGGCAATGCCCGTGTAGCTAGTGGCATGTGTGGCATGTGCCAATGGCATGTGCGAATGCCTTGGTGGTAGGTTGCACGGTTTTGCAAGTTAGGCTACCAACAAGAGTGTTGGCGTGTGCCAATGGCATGCTCGGCCATTAGGGCCACGACACAGTAATAAGAGCTACCAGCGATGCGTGTTGGCATGTGCCAATGGCATGCTCGGCCATTAGGGCCATGGCCTGTCCTGGTAAGAAAGCTACCAGCGATGCGTGTTGGCATGTGCCAATGGCATGCTCGGCCATTAGGGCCATGGCCTGGTAAGAAAAGCTACCAGCGGCGTGTTGGCATGTGCCAATGGCATGCGTGGCCAATTTGGGTCGCGTCACGGTAGGAAAAGCTACCAGCGGCGTGTTGGCATGTGTTGGCCATTAGCATGTAAAAAAAAAGCTACCCGGCGGCATGTTGGCCATTAGGGCATGTCATGGTAATTTGGGTCGCGTCTGGTAGGAAAAAGCTACCGCGTGTTGGCATGTGCCAATGGCATGCGTGGCCAATTTGGGTCGCGTCCTGGTAGGAAAAGCTACCGGCGGCGTGTTGGCATGTGCCAATGGCATGCGTGGCCAATTTGGGTCGCGTCACTGGTTGGAAAAGCTACCGGCGAGCGTGTTGGCATGTGCCAATGGCATGCGTGGCCAATTTGGGTCGCGTCTGGTAGGAAAAGTTACCCGGCGGGTGTTGGCATGTGCCAATGGCATGCGTGGCCAATTTGGGTCGCGTCCTGGTAGGAAAAGCTACCAGTGGGCGTGTTGGCATGTGCCAATGGCATGCGTGGCCAATTTGGCCTAGGTTGCATGGTTTGCAAGCACAGGCATTTTGGCATGGCGTGCTGGCCCAAGGTAAGGGTGCTTGGCTTGGCGTGGCGTGACTAGCGTAGCTAAGGCCAAGCGAGTGCGTTTGGCATGGCGCGGCTAGCTCGGGCTAAGTGTGGCTGGCATGATTTGACATTGGCACGAAGGTGCGGCTAGCATGGTTGACATGCTTTGGCGCGTTTGGTGTGACTAGCATAGCTAGGGCCAAGGCAGAGTGCGTTTGGCATGGCGCGGCTAGCTTGGGCTAGGTGTGGGCGGCATGATTTGCCATTGGCACGGAGTGTGGTGATTTGCCATTGGCAGCATGGTTGGCATGCTTTGGCACGTTACGGTGTGTGGGCGGCATGATTTGCCATTGGCACGCGAGAGGTGCGGCTAGCTTGGGCTAGGTGTGGGCGGCATGATTTGCCATTGGCACGGAGGTGCGGCTAGCATGGTTGGCATGCTTTGGCGCGTTTGGTATGGCTGGCATGATTTTCCATTGGCATAGAGGTGCGGCTAGCTTGGGTTAGGTGTGGCTGGCATGATTTGCCATTGGCACGGAGGTGCGGCTAGCATGGTTGGCATGCTTTGGCGCGTTTGGTGTGTCTGGCATGATTTGCCATTGGCACAGAGGTGCGGCTAGCTTGGGCTAGGTGTGGCTAGCATGATTTGCCATTGGCACGGAGGTGCGGCTAGCATGGTTGGCATGCTTTGGCGCGTTTGGTGTGACTAGCATAGCTAGGGCCAAGGCGAGTGCGTTTGGCATGGCGCGGCTAGCTTGGGCTAGGTGTGGGTGGCATGATTTGCCATTGGCACGGAGGAATTAGGGTTTTGTTCGTTGTAACCCTAATTTGAAAAAATACCCCTATTAATTATGACTATATGCATTAAATGTTCTAATAAATGTGTCACCGGTGACATTAGGTTATTTGGGGTTTTACGATTTTACCCTTTGTTTAAAAACCACCATCAACATTAAGTCCCTGCTTAGCTCGGAACTGGAGCTTTGTTGCGAGTAAGCATAAGATGGTGACAAACTATTAGCGACAAATCGTAAAGAGAATTGAGGAGGCTTGTCGACCTTTTTATAAATAGGATTTGGAATCCTTGCCTCTTTGCGATTTTGCACAAATCTGGAGGTTTGGCACAATTGGGAAGTCGGCGTCATTGAGAGACGAGGAAGGCGGGCGGCATTGAGAAGTTGACACGAGTTGGGAAACGGAGCGTGCTAGGCTGGCGGGACCGGCGCAAGGTGGGGAAAGGCGAGCGTGTTAGGCGGCGCGACTTGGGCGACGTTGGGAAGTTGGGCGCAATTGGTGGGGCCAGGTGCAACTTGGGCGATGTTGGGAAGTTGGGCGCAATTGGTGGGACCGGTGCAACTTGGGCGATGTTGGGAAGTTGGGCGCAATTGGTGGGACCGGTGCAACTTGGGCGATGTTGGGAAGTTGGGCGCCCTTGTGGGCCGTTCCTTATATGCACGATTTTGGTATAGGAAATCCTTCCCTATTTCAGAATCTCACGCCCATATATATAAAATCCCTTTCTCTCATCTTGGTTCTTTTATCTTTTCATACTAGCGGCGAGTCATAAAGAAAAACCGAAGCTTCGGGTATGTCTTCCGATACTTCTCTTGTTTCCCTTTTCATGTAGGTGCAAACCCTAAAAGTAGGCGTTTTTCTTTCATAATCCTTGCAATGATATTGCGCATATGATTTCTTGGCGTGCTTCTTGTAGAAAATATTGTATATATGCACCCAGGGAAATCTTTGTATATATGATTCGAACCCGTAGAAAAACGCTCCATATATAATTTTGAACCCGAAGAAGGATACCGTAGACGCATTCGAGCCCATAGAAAATATTGCGTATATAGTTTTGAACCCGAAGAAGGATCTGCGAGACGCACTTGAGCCGTATAAAATCTGCGTATATAATTTTGAACCACGAAGAAGATCTTTTGCGTGTGCATTTTGAACCGTAGAGAATCTTGTATATGTGCTTCATATGACTTCGAACCCATAGGAAATATTGCATATATGAATTTCGGACTGAAGAAAATACTTCGCGGGCAGTTATGAACCCGTAGAAAAATGCTCCATATATAATTTTGAACCCGAAGAAGGATACCATAGACGCATTCGAGCCCGTAGAAAATCTTTGCGTATATAATTTTGAACCCTGAAGAAAATACTGCATGTGCATTTTTTGAACCCGTAGAGAATACACCCTTTTTTTTTTTCCGGGTTTTCCTTTTGTTGGGTGCGGTTATGTGTCAGGGAGATAATTTCGTCTTTCTCTGTGTGCAGATATCTTGTTACTAAGTTGTTATGAAGAAATCCGACAAGATGTTACCTGAACAAAATTTCGCCTCATCGAAGGACGTTCATAGTTCCATACCAAACACGGATGATGAATTCTTTGCTAAACCCCTCGCCCCTGCTCGGAAGAATCACCCAGGTTTCGTGCCAATTTTGTTAACCGGTGGTGAAGATGAAAAGAAAACACGTTCGGTTCGCCCGAGAGAACACCATACGGTTGTCTTCATAAAGGGGTATATTCTTCTTCCAACATTGATTTCGGGATGTGTCAAAGCCCATTGCGTTCTTTTGATAGATGGGTTGAGTTCATGGTGAGTAAAGAGCACATAAATACCAACTTGACTCGGCGCAGTTATTGATCTTTGTCGAGCTTGATAAAATCTCCAGTTAGGAAGGATATCTCGGGCTTGGTTGCTTTCATCTCCAGATGGTGTTCGGACACCCATACGATCATATGTAGATGGGGTGAAATAACTTTCTCCTTGGAGAGTGTGGCTCTCTTGCTTAATCTTCCGTGGCAAGGAATCTTAATATCCGGTTATGCGAAGGTGAGGAGAAGATGCGGGGTGACCTTGCCGCTAAGTTGGGAGATTTCGCTCGAAAGACTCCACTGCGAAGTCGAAGGATTCCGTCCGGAAGAGGATGAAAGGTGCTTTTTACGGTGGTGGATATCTCAATGGTTTCCTGGACGAGGAACCTAAACTCAAAAGCGGTGATCTTCATGTTGCGGCATTTTTGGCTCTCTTGTTGTCTAGAGACATTTTCGATGACGGTTACGGCAAGAAGGAAATAAGACCATAGTTGCTAGTGATTCTTTGTGAAGTTGGCAAAAGGTGAAGTTCTTCCCATTGGCAAGCTATTCCTTGGTTCCCTGTATGTGCATCGGATCACCTAGTTGCGAACATGCGAGTTTCGAATGGTTTCATGAAAGTGGATTCATATATGCACGTTGCTTTTAACAAGCTTGGTTATGGGAGCACTTTGAGAAGTACGCTCAAGAAACCATTGCCTTCGATTCCGCGAGTTGGGGCGGCTCCCGAATTCTTCGATGGGTGAACAGGCGTCCAAGAGTTGGCATGAGCTTGGTTAGTCTTCTCGATAAGTCGCATGAAATCAGCTTTCGCCCATGGGAGCCGGTCCATAGGTCGGTGACTCAAATTAACACCTTTTCTTCACTCCGATCATGTCTTTATCTTCGACGGAAATTTGAGTGTTGGTGAAAACTTGTTTATTCAAAGTGCATGTCCGGCTATATGCCGTCTTTCTTCATGGGGTCTTTCAGAATAGCCGCTTACAATATTGACCGTCTTTGCTCGTCACATGGGTTTCGATCAAGGGGTGCCTCTTGCTTACCAGTGGTGGTTCCTAAGGATTCATTGCATGCCGCCCTCAACGCCGGTGCCCTTGAGCCGGGTATCCGCCTTCCCTTCTTTCAAACGGGAAGAGTAACCCGACGACTTTTGGTTATAATGAGTTACGGTACGATGAGTTCATTATGATCCAAGATTTTGTAATAACGTGGTGGAGAATGTTCGTTGTAAACTTTCCCCGACAGTTTTGAAGAAGTATCCAATGTTAAGAGATCCCAAGCGAAAGTTGCCTAGCAACTCGGAAAGTCCCCAGGCAAAGGAACAGAGAACGAAGAATCGTGATTTGGCGGGTTCCGGCGGTTTCAAAAGATCCTCCCAGACTCTCGTGTCTTTCGGTTCTTCCAATAACCGGGTATGTGTCGCCTCCTTGTTGGTTTGTCTCAAAACACGTGAATTTCTGCTGAAAACATGTGTCTTGTTTCTACCAGGGCTTCGGTAGTGTTAATGCTTTCGCTTCCCTTGCACGTTGCCAGGAGACGGCAATTTCTTCGAAGAATTATGGCGGCACTGAGCCTTCTCATAGCGGTGATGAGTCAGAGAAAGAAGAAAGTTCGACAAGTGAGAGTGATTCCTCTGGCAGCACTGGTTCTTTTTCGGGAAGTGGTTAGGTGAGTTTCGCGCTTCTTTTTCTTTCTTCTTTCGTTTCTTCTTTTGAAAAATGTCTAACTCAAGTTCGCAGGAGGAATCCGGTTCGGAGGACGATTCTGGGGTGGAGCCACACGAAAACTTGCCTTTGGTGACCACCGCCGGTGACTTGGAGATGGGAGTTAGCCAATTGCCGGGCACAGATGTGGTTCAAATGGTGGATGATTCTTTGATGGTTACTGCCGTAGACATGGAAAAAGACCCTTTGCGAGTCGTGAGGCCATTTGCAGGCGCCATTTTCGATCCCCCGTACTTGGTTCCTTATCCGGGTCATGTCTTTGGTTGGCGGTTTCGAGCGTCTTTGGCTAAGTATGAGGCGTTGTACACCGGAATGCGGGAGAAGTATGGACATATGACCACACCCAAGAAGGTCACTAGTCGATTTGCGGTTGGTTAAGCGTGTGGAATAGGCTTTATCTTCCATCGAGGACATGCGTGAGGTGGTGGCCACACCGTTTACGAAGACGTTATTGCCGACTTGGAGCACCATCGCGACGTGTGTGTAGAAAAGGAGTTCAACGCTTCGTGGTTTGTCGAAGGCCTTCTTTGAGATCCGAGAAGTCGAAAGATGCGGCAATCGAAAGCCTTTGCGAGAGGAGATTGCACGACAGGAGGTAGAACTCGAAAAGCTTTCCAAGATTTTAACTATGAAGAGAGCGGCTTTTGAAGATGCAAAGTTGACTTTCTCCAAGAAGAGCAGACCTCCGTTGGATGATTTTCCTTGAATGTTTCTCTGTTAAACTTTCATTTAGGTTCTTCTTCTTCTTTTTTTTTTTTTTTTTTTGAAAAAAATACTGGATGTCCGGTTCAAAGTTCGAAATAGGTTTTCATCATAGGCAGTGGTAGCTTTTGAGGATATTGGATTATTTACGGGATGAATGGTTTTGATAATATAACTACGATTATGTTTTGTGAAAGGAATATTGCTTTTATGAAAGTGTGTGCTAGCAATAGGCACAAGACGCAGATAGTATGACGGTTTTATTAAGAACCTAAAAACGGATCGTATATCTTGCCCGGTCTAAATTTACTCACTCCATAGGTTTTTGCGAACACGCCCCTCTCCATGTAAAAGGCGGCTGCTTGGTAGCATCGCTTGACAAGTCCCCAATCGCTAGTAGCATCTTCACGAGTCCCAGGTTTTACGGTGTAGTTTTTACAACTGAGGCAGGGTTGTCTGGCGGTTGAGTCGGATTGAGTCGCCTTCCCCTACCATCTTGACATCCGGGTCGAAAAACGAGATCGACGTCGACATTGTAGCCGATAGATCAATCCTCCGTTGTGGTCGCCAATTGTTTATGGGTAAAAATCGTTTCCGCTAATTTTGGTAAATTCGGTAGGTGAGTGAGAAACTGGTTTAAACCCTAAACAAATGTCTTTGCACGTGAGCACTTTATAGATTCGAGAGATCAATCATACAAGTCCGGCCTAAACCAAGAAATGGTCGTTCCCGGACTTGCTTCGGTCCACAAAGTGGAGGAGAAGGGTTGATTTGGGGGGGAAGCAAAGAAAGGTGTTGAGACCTGAATAGTTCTGGGAGAGTAGTGTCTCGACTTGTATCAGAAAGTGAAAGCTTAGGAAGTGTAACACCCCGTGTTTTTAGCATGGCGCATGCTAAAAGATGCGTCATGGACTGAGATGAAGCTTCATCCAAAGCTTCCGCAGCGTGAAAAAGGTGGATTGGCTTAAGGCCAATACCGCGCCAAAAATGGCGCATTATGTTTGGCATTTGGCGAAGGGCCAATGTTGCATCACCATGATGCATTAGGCCGATTGGGTAGGTGGGCTCGATCTTACAAATGAAATCATTGTGCAATAAACGAGAAGCTTGATCGAGAAGACCGGGTGGTGCGCAATCATTATGCGCAATCGTTGTGTGTAATCATTGTGCAACAGACAGAACAATTGGTGCACAATCATTGTGCGGCAGACGAACAGTGGTGCACAATCATTGTGCAATAGAACGGAGACTCGGCAATCATTGCCGGTCCTTGAAAATTCATGGCAACGGCCATGAATAGTGAAGCATGTCAATATGCTCCCCTTTTCATACTTGTAGAAATTCCATTAAGACATATATAGGGAGGGGTAGTTGGTTGAAGGTGCATATGCGGACTATGTACCAAGTAAGCTTCATAGCTTAGCCAGGAAGAGCATAAATGATGCCTAAGGCTCATTTATAGTGGCGTAGCCTTACGAAGAGGGTATTTGATGCGTTGGCATTACTATGCCACGGCGCGGACCCGATGATGCATAATCATTATGCATCTTGGCGGAATGGCCTATACGGACCAGGCCATTACCGTTTTGCTAGGCCACGACCTTGCAAACGATTTGGTTTAATTTTTCTGTCCCTTCGGGATGAACTACGGTGCAGTGGCTTGATCCCTTTAGAGTAGGGAAGGGTACGTAGGCAGCGGCGAATGAGTTGCAGCATTGTCGGTCCAGCACGTTGGCCCCTCATATCATCTAAGCTTGGTAGCTCGACGGAAGAGATGATTGTGGCCAGACTTGATGAGGCTTAGTTGCATGCCAGCAAGTGGATGCTCATACTTCCTATCAAGTTAGGAAGAGATGGTAAGCGAGTAACGTGGGAAATGGCAAGGGCTTGGTGTGGCCCTACGCTAAAGTCTAAGGCTTATGCCTGGACAAGACACGGCAATGTGACGGTTGCTCAAGCTAGCTAGGAAATTCATTTATGAATTCCCTACGTAAAAGGTAAAGCCGAGACGCATGAAAAATGCATTGGCATTGGCCTTATGGCCTTAAACCCTTTTGCGGGACAAGGGTAAGTTGGAACAGTGTGGAAGCTAAGTTAGCTGCGTCATGCTCCACGAGCATGCTTGCAAGGGCAATTGGACGTGCATTTGCCTAGCTTTGGGGCCGGATCGTAGCTTCATCATTGGCGCACAAGGATTACGGCTGCGGTAACGCGCCAAAGCGTAATTTTCCAGTCAAAATCCTGAGATGGTATCAGAGCAAGTTCCGAGAAAACTCTAGGGACTTGTGCGGAGTGGACTCATTAGCGAGTATTTTCCATCAGGGAAACATAAAGTTGGAGAGTAGGCCAACTTTTGCGCGGGAAGAGTTTGTAACTTGCTTTGCGATTACTATGAGAATCGAGTTGAGCTTGTTCAAATCTTGTGAGATTGCACGGCCTAAGTGGCACCCCACTTACGAGTGGATATCCCAAGACAAATGCAGGGACGGTGGGTAGACAATGGGACCGATCATCCCCACACGTTGGCACCGGCCAAGGGTGTGCGTTGTCGAGCACAGCTAGCATCCCACTTACGAGTGGCAACCGGATGACCGTCGGGGACGGTGGGCAGCTGGATCTTGATCCACACAAAGACTTGTGCTAAAATTTTGTCATTTTGATGACACCTTTTCAACTTGTGAATCTTAGGGATTCCTGGGTGGTAGTATGGGATGCTATCTAGGATACCTTGTCGAGATATCCTCTTGGCACTAGCCAATTGCGATTCTTGTTTTGTTGTGGGCACTTTTTGGATTCACAGGCGGGTGGTATGGGACATGTGCTCGGAAGGTCTAAATTGTTGTTCATGACAACTTGAAGAAACCCGTGATTTACGAGCATCATTATGGGATTTTTGCTCATGAAATCCAACTCGAAGAGATTGTCCACAATAGCTTTGGTTTTGAATTTGGGGACGAAATTCTTTGAAGGGTGTGATAATGTAACACCCGTGTTTTTAGCATGGCGCATGCTAAAAGATGCGTCATGGGACCGAGATGAAGCTTCATCCAAAGCTTCCGCGGCGTGAAAAAGGTGGATTGGCTTAAGGCCAATGTGCGCCAAAAATGGCGCATTATGTTTGGCATTTGGCCAAGGGCCAATGTTGCATCACCATGATGCATTAGGCGATTAGGTAGGTGGGCTCGATCTTACAAATGAAATCATTGTGCAATAAACGAAACGATCGAGAAGACCGGGTGGTGCGCAATCATTGTACGCAATCGTTGTGTGTAATCATTGTGCAACGAGACAGAACAATTGGTGCACAATCATTGTGCGGCGAGACGGAGCGAGTGGTGCACAATCATTGTGCGATAGAACGGAGACTCGGCAATCATTGCCGGTCCTTGAAATTCATGGCAACGGCCATGAATAGTGAAGCATGTCAATATGCTCCCCTTTTCATACTTGTAGAAATTCCATTAAGACATATATAGGGAGGGGTAGTTGGTTGAAGGTGCATATGCGGACTATGTACCAAGTAAGCTTCATAGCTTAGCCGGAAGAGCATAAATGATGCCTAAGGCTCATTTATAGTGGCGTAGCCTTTCGAAGAGGGTATTTGATGCGTTGGCATTACTATGCCACGGCGCGGACCCGATGATGCATAATCATTATGCATCTTGGCGGAATGGCCTATACGGACCAGGCCATTACCGTTTTTGCTAGGCCACGACCTTGCAAACGATTTGGTTTAATTTTAAGTCCCTTCGTGGATGAACTACGGTGCATGGCTTGATCCCTTTAGAGTAGGGAAGGGTGCGTGGCAGCCTTGATGAGTTGCGGCATTGTCGGTCCGAAGACGTTGGCCCCTCATATCATCTAAGCTTGGTAGCTCGACGGAAGAGATGATTGTGGCCAGACTTGATGAGGCTTAGTTGCATGCCGACAAGTGGATGCTCATACTTCCTATCAAGTTAGGAAGAGATGGTAAGCGAGGTAACGTGGGAAATGGCAAGGGCTTGGTGTGGCCTACGCTAAAGTCTAAGGCTTATGCCTGGACAAGACACGGCAATGTGACGGTTGCTCGGCTAGCTAGAAATTCATTTATGAATTCCCTACGTAAAAGGTAAAGCGAGAGACGCATGAAAAATGCATTGGCATTGGCCTTATGGCCTTAAACCCTTTTGCGGGACAAGGGTAAGTTGGAGCAGTGTGGAAGCTAAGTTAGGCTGCGTCATGCTCCACGAGCATGCTTGCAAGGGCAATTGGACGTGCATTTGCCTAGCTTTGAGGCCGGATCATAAGCTTCATCATTGGCGCACCGGGGATTACGGCCTGCGGGGCAACGCGCCAAAGGCGTAATTTTCCGGTCCGTCACAGGAAGCTTGCAAGAGATGAAAGCTTTTTGGAGAGTTTGCAAAGTTGCCTTTTCTGAGAGTGTTGTATTTTTCTCTGGCCGAGACTTGTTGTCTGGTGGAAATAGGTAAGACCTATTTATACAAGTCGAGATTGAAACGTACCCTGGCCTCATGAAGGAAGAGAGTAAAGGGTTAAATAATGGGAGGAGGTGGTAACCGCATGGTGTTTATGGGTGAAAACGTTTTCACCATTATTTCCTCATTTATTTGACCGCTTTATTCCTATTCACGCTTTCTTAATGTGAGCCTAGTGTACGTTGCATGCTGTGACCGCCAAACCAAAACCCTAGAAAGCATCCCCCAGTTTGTGTTGATGTCTCGAGTGTTGGTTGCACCTTGAGTGCAAGTGGCGCTGCTAGTGGCGCGTGTGACATGTGCCAATGGCATGTGCGGAATGCCTTTGTTGCGAGTTGCACCTTGAGTGCAAGTGGCAATGCCAGAGCTGCTAGTGGCATGTGTGGCATGTGCCAATGGCATGTGCGGAATGCCTTGGTGGTAGGTTGCACGGTTTTGCAAGTTAGGCTACCAGCAAGAGTGTTGGCGTGTGCCAATGGCATGCTCGGCCATTAGGGCCACGGCACAGTAAAAAGAGCTACCGGCGATGCGTGTTGGCATGTGCCAATGGCATGCTCGGCCATTAGGGCCATGGCACAGTAAAAAAGCTACCGGCGATGCGTGTTGGCATGTGCTATGGCATGCGGCCATTAGGGCCATGGCATGCTCGGTAAGAAAAGCTACCCGGCGGCGTGTTGGCATGTGCCAATGGCATGCGTGGCCAATTTGGTCGCGTCTGGTAGGAAAAGCTACCCGGCGAGCATGTTGGCATGTGCCAATGGCATGCGTGGCTAATTTGGGTCGCGTCCTGGTAGGAAAAGCTACCCGCGAGCGTGTTGGCATGTGCCAATGGCATGCGTGGCCAATTTGGGTCGCGTCCTGGTAGGAAAAGCTACCAGCGAGCGTGTTGGCATGTGCCAATGGCATGCGTGGCCAATTTGGGTCGCGTCCTGGTAGGAAAAGTTACCATTGAGCGTGTTGGCATGTGCCAATGGCATGCGTGGCCAATTTGGGTCGTGTCCTGGTAGGAAAAGCTATCAGCGGGCGTGTTGGCATGTGTCAATGGCATGCGTGGCCAATTTGGCTTAGGTTGCATGGTTTGCAAGCCTAGGCGCGGGCGCCATTTTGGCATGGCGTGGCTAGGGCCAAGGTAAGGGTGCTTGGCTTGGTGTGGCGTGACTAGCGTAGCTAGGGCCAAGACAGAGTGCGTTTGGCATGGCGCGGCTAGCTTGGGCTAGGTGTGGCTGGCATGATTTGCCATTGACACGGAGGTGCGGCTAGAATGGTTGGCATGCTTTGGCGCGTTTGGTGTGACTAGCATAGCTAGGGCCAAGGCAGAGTGCATTTGGCATGGCGCGGCTAGCTTGGGCTAGGTGTGGGCGGCATGATTTGCCATTGGCACGGAGGTGCGGCTAGCATGGTTGGCATGCTTTGGCACGTTCCGGTGTGGGCTGGCATGATTTGCCATTGGCACGAGAGGTGCGTCTAGCTTGGGCTAGGTGTGGGCGGCATGATTTGCCATTGGCACGGAGGTGCGGCTAGCATGGTTGGCATGCTTTGGCGCGTTTGGTGTGGGCTGGCATGATTTGCCATTGGCATAGAGGTGCGGCTAGCTTGGGCTAGGTGTGGATGGCATGATTTTCCATTGGCACGGAGGTGCGGCTAGCATGGTTGGCATGCTTTGGCGCGTTTGGTGTGGCTGGCATGATTTGCCATTGGCACGGAGGTGCGGCTAGCTTGGGCTAGGTGTGGCTGGCATGATTTGCCATTGGCACGGAGGTGCGGCTAGCATGGTTGGCATGCTTTGGCGCGTTTGGTGTGACTAGCATAGCTAGGGCCAAGGCGAGTGCGTTTGGCATGGCGCGGCTGGCTTGGGCTAGGTGTGGTGGCATGATTTGCCATTGGCACGGAGGGGAATTAGGGTTTTGTTCGTTGTAACCCTAATTTGAAAAAAATACCCCCTATTAATTACTGACTATATGCATTAAATGTTCTAATAAATGTGTCGCCGGTGACATTAGGTTATTTGGGGTTTTACGATTTTACCCTTTGTTTAAAAACCACCATCAACAGAACCGTACCCAAACGTTAACATTTATTGGTTCAACAATAGTCAACCAAATGGTTAGCCATATGATCACTCTCATATCAACCATATTCTTCTTCACCATAACTAGTTCAGATAAATCAAATGAACTAGTTAGAGAGTTGTTCAATTGCTTAGATCTTATGTAACTACACAAGACACAATCGAAGAAAAAATGGTTTGATTCACTCGAATCGGTTCATGAACTTTATAGCCACGGTTTGCAAAAGCATTCCTTAGTTTAAATAAACATTAGTTCAAGAACAACCGGTTTTAGATATAACCTACTCAAGTTTGCAGACTGGGTTCACGGACTTAAATTCATGGAAGGAGTACACAAGCTCCAGCAGAAATTCTTGGGTCCTCCAGTTCGCGGACTTGGCTTGCGCCACTTCCATTTCTCTTGATCAACAAAGTTCGCAAACTTTGGTTCAAGGAATAAGGACTTATACATATATGTGTTTCCACAACAATGCTTATATCCTACCAATGGTTATGTAATCTAAACTCTCATTTCAATCATTGAAACATTCTCAGAGAACGTTATATAGCCGTTATTCACAGACCATTTTTCGTCAGAGCAATTTCCAAAGTGATTGAAACATAACATGACTTTCGTCACTAGGTAATGATGAATTTGGTTAAATCGAAATCTTACCAACACATATTTCGAGAAATAGATAGGCGAGTTAAACTCGGCTCGAAATAGCAAATGTGTATAATGAAGTCTATACGTCTAAACGACTTTTGTCTCAAGAGTAGGAGATAGAGTAAATAGACTTTTGAATGACAGATAAGTTCAAGTCTCCACATACCTTTTAGTCGATGAAGTTCCACCGGTTCCTCGAGTAGTCCTTCGTCTTGTATGATGATTGCCATGGAGTTCTTGAGCTCAACTACACTTTCTATCCTAGTCCGAGACCTTTAGCTACATAGGCTAGAAATCAAGACTTATAGTTTTGATCACTAACATTGGAAAACATGCTTGAGATAGCAACGCATGCGAGTTCGACCGAGCAATGCTCTAAAAAAGAAGATGAGATACAAGAAGATCCTCCCGTACGAGGTGAAGAAGAAGAAGAGGAAGAAGAGAGTGATAATGATGATGAAGCTAATGGTAGTGGTGATGATTCTGATGATGGTAATGGTGGTGATGAGGAGGAGGAAGGGGATGAAGGTAATAATGGTGGTGATGAGGAGGAGGAGGAAGAGGATGAAGGGGATGATGCTGGTGATAAGGATGATGAAAAGGATGAAGGTGATGATGCTGGTGATAAGGAGGATGAAGAGGATGAAGGTAAAAAAGATGTAGAACATGATCAAGAGATTGCAAAGCCGAAGTCGGTAAAGAGGGTTAAGAAGGATGGAACAGATATTGCACCCAGCACGAGACACATTCTCGCTTATCATTTGATGTCGTCTCCTCTTCGAAGTGGTAAACCTAGAGGAGAACCTAGAGATGGCGGCAAAGTTGTATTTGGATATCCTGGATAGTGGCCTCATACCATCTATGAGACAATCGTAAGAATCCCAACTTTGCTTGTTATTTGATTATTTGATGTTAACTTTCTAATATATTTTTTAATATTTATTTGTTTATGTTTTGTAGGATCATAAGAATGTCGCACGTCTTTTCAGGCACCAATCTTCTTTTAAGAAAATGGAGTTGTGACCGCTAGAAGGTGAATGTGCAAGAGTTAGGTACCATGTTGAAAACTCCGGTTTGTACAATGCCATTGTGAAATCTGTGATTGCGTATGACAAGGTCGCGGTATCTAGTTTCCGTGAAAGGTATTACGCTGAAGTCGACACATTCCAACTTCCTTTTGGCGAGATGGCATTGACTCCTGATGATGCAGAACAGATATTATGGCTGCAGGTCGAAGGTAAATCAACCAATGACAAGTTCAAGAGAATGTCTAGTTGGGATGAAATTTATGCATTGACCAAACTCTGATCGAGGCTTTAACCAGGAAAGATCCAGTTCCAAATACTGCAAGAATATTTACCTCCAACCACTGACTGCAACTCAACATTTTTTGGCCGAAGCACACAAGTATCAGATTGTGTTCTCAGAAGTGAACGGGAGATACATTTTGAATTCTTGTTCGCATTGGGATTGATGCTCTGCTAACATCACATTTGTTAAGGTATCGCTATCTGAGGCATGCCATCTTTATGAATCTTGCTCGGTGATTTCTAATTCCATAAGGAGAACATAGTCAGGTCTACACTACTGATCCTGCCAATTTCTGCTACTACTTTATGTGTTGTAGACGAAGTATGATTGTGATTGGTTCAGACAAGTTAAATTTATTCAGAGAATCACGACATGGCTGAACGAGATCACTACCTCAAGTATTTTGTATTGATAAATTCGTATTCTATTTGTTCCCTTGACAACTCAACTCAAAGCGAAACACATTCTTACAGTGTGGAGTTCAGCTCGAGTAGGAGACATCAGCTTATTACTAATCCATGTCATTGCAGATATTGTAGCTTGTTAGTTTACTTTTTACATGTTCATTATTGTACAAATGTAATATATTTTTAAGATGATACTACTACAAAAGAAAAATCTTGCAGTTAATAATTACAGTGCAGTTTCCCTTGGTGAAATTTTGTAAAATTCATGGATATTGTCTAAGATCGGAGACGGCCTGAGAATTATCATCTTTAAACTTCAAAAGCTTAAAATCTCATTCATACGAGTAAGATGAATATATGAAATGAATGCAGGAATTAAAACTACGAAAAAGGATCAGTTGGGAACATTATGACTGAAAAGCACGTTATTTTCTATGCGTGCTTTTGTAAAGAAAATTCACCAATTCCTATCCAAAGACTGAAGATTAGATTTCAAGAGTCAAGACCCAAGTAGAGCAAACCCTAAATCCTTATCTAGTTGAGTATTTAAACTAAAGTCTGAGTGAACTTTTGCATCTTAGACCCCTTTTTGTTTCTAAGCAAAAAAAAACGGCTGAACAGCTACACATCAACAATCAAAGCAAACTCAAGTAAACTGATTTTGATTCACTCTCAAGTAGATTGATAGGTAAGGTGGTGAAGATCTAGAACCATGATTGCATAGAGAACAAGGGTATACAACTTCAATTTTATTTTGATTTAAAGATTTAACTAGTGTTGTAAGTAGATCAAGCGGAAGAAAGAAATTATTGTTGTGTATGATTTGACTAGGTTTAAGATTGTAATGATGTTAATTGGTGGAGCGATTCTGAGTAAAAAGAAGAAGAAGAAAAAGAAAAAAAAACAAAGTTTTTGGGTAATTTGTTGTCAGGTATGTGCGGCTTCGAAAAATTATCACACCCAAGTAAAATTCTTGGAAATTTAGTAAGATTTCCCAGAGAGGGGTGATAAGATCTTAGCAGTGGAAAATTTGGAAGAAAAGTGTGAAAATAGGACTGCTCATCGTATCTAAAAGATTTATCCAGTTGTTGAATGAATTTTATTCTGAAATGAGAAGTTGTCAGCTGGATTTCAAGTTTTCTTCCCTATTTCCAAAAGAGATGAGGATGGGGCAAAGATTTATTAGTCTTTGAAGGGCTTAGCACATAGTCTTTACAATGCAAATCCTTGGATGTGAAATCCAAACATGAAATGGAAGACATAGATGTCATGCAAATGTAGGAAATTGTAAAGAGCACAGGTATTCATACTTAGTTCAAAATTTGTAATATCACACAGTGTTCATTCATTGATGCAATTCTACATTATAAGAACCTGTTTCAGTGTTTTAATTTCAGGAAACTTATTAATGTTGCAATATACTGAACTCATTTTTTATCACTCTACAATTTGATATGCGTAAGCTTAATAGTTCTTCTCTCAAAAGAAAATTTATGATATTGTATTCAAGTGACAAGTATAATTGCGATTTGTCTCGGTGCCTTAAATTTTTAAAATAGGTGCCTTAATGTTTTACCACTGAATTGTGCATGTCAAATAAAAAATAATCTCCCCACATATCTGTGCATCCTCTTATGAATTTTTCAGAATTGTATGTAGAGCATCTTCATTATTTGCTAAGAGATACTAGTGTGGAAAGGAGGGTTTAAATGTGTTCACCATACTTTGATGTTTAACTTAAAATAGCTAGATGAAGTGCTTCCGTGAATTGTGCATGTCACAATCATGTGAGGCATACTTCAAAATAATAAAAATCCCTCATTACATATCTTAAAAAAATGATAATAATAAAATAAATTGTGAATTATTTATAATGCAAAGCATGTTTTGATGATGTAATTAAGGAATGCCAATTCTTATGAATTTTTCAAGCGGCCAACTTAACTGCTTTTCAGATTGTATGTCCCAGTTGTATCAATACATGATAATAGAGACAAAAAAAAACCACGATTTAAGAATGATTTGAAGCAATTGAATTTGCTAAGAGATATATAACCATGCCCATTCACTTATGTTTCATATCATGTTTTGAACTTTCTTTGTCCAAAATAAGATTCTATAAATGTAACTATTTTATTTTTTAAATATGTTAATTTTATTTTTTTATTTTAATCATAAATGTCCAAAATTAATATAGTAATTTTTTTTATTTTTTGAAGATCATTTTTTTTTATTTTAATCATAAATGTCAAAACAAATATCTCAATAAATGAGATGATATAATTTGTGGTTAACAAATACGTTGATTTGATTTTTTTATTTTAATCATAAATGTCCGAAATTAATATAGTAATTTTCTTTATTTTACGGATTTTTAAAATAAATGCACGAAATTAATATAGCAATTTTTCTAAACATACAAAATACCGCATCACCAATCAAGTATGCGATGAGCGCGAGGTTTCGGTCACCGACCAAATGATGATCATCAAGAACTTTCTTTCGGATGTATCTTTGAAGATCACACAAGTAATTAAATGAGATGATACGAAGACAACCACCAATCAAGTATGCGAAATGATGATCATCAAGACTGAGCGAAGACAACCGCATACAGCTTATCCAAAATGACGCACCAGGTGACGTCAGCTTGATCACGAGTAAAGTGTGAAGATATGTGCGATAGTCAAGAAACTGTGCGTCAACAATAAAGTCCATGCGACGTTGACGCACATCAGATCCGAAATTAGGGGCTTTATTAGCTGTCATCCACTATGTAAACTCCTATATAAGGAGCCGAGAAACCTTGTATTGAAAAGAGATTTTGAGAGTTTAGACAAGATATTTAGGAGAGAGAAATATTATTTACTTCCCAAGTTAGGGTTTTCTTATTACTTCGTATCCAATTTGAAAATCTTAATGAATGTTCTTGTGATTCTCATGGAGTTAACTTAGATTATTCTCTAGATTTTACTAAGGGTGTGGTTGTAGGATTTCCTGCAACTACATTTTTGCGCTAGATTTCAGCTCGGAATGATGTGCCCTGTTGGTGGAAGTCCTTAAAAACAAGTTAGAAGATATTAATAATCTTGGAAAAGTTTGTAAGTTTAGATCTAAAAGATTCAGTCAACAGTTTTTTGTTTCAGATAAACAATCTTTAGTAGTAAAATCTTTAGTCCTTAAAAGAGTATTTTTATCTTTGAAAAGCGAAAAATTGTTATAGATAAACAAGATGGTGAGACAAACAACTGCAGCAGAACAAGCAGTGGCAACTAGGAGGAGCAGAAGAATCGCTGGTAGAAGAAGGAGCGAAATCGCCGAATCCTCAAGGATGGAATAAAGAAATAATAGAGGAATCAAGCCCAAACTCAGATCCAAAGCAAACCAGTGCAAGATAACATTATCGATTACGATAGAGTAAGTGTTCATACCGCAAATACAGATTTAACAGAAGAAGAAGAGGAAAGAACTGGAGCTCCAGGACTGATATAAGGGAATGAAGAGAATATGACAATCAAGGAACTTCGATAAAGGTTAATTGCAGAAAGAAGGAGAGAAGATGAAGAGCGTGCGAATTTGACGCGGCAGAATAATGAGTTGAGAGAAGAGAACATACGATTACAAGAGCAAAGATCAAAAAGCACCACTGATGGGATTTTAATTATACCGCAAGCGTACGGCTGCCGATTGGAAAATATACAAATGCGGGTTCGTTCCACAGGGACTGAAACTGTTGCTTTAAATTTCTAATAAAATAAAATGATAAGTAGAATAATAGAAGATAACAAAAGTAGAAAATAATGAAAGATACCAGGGCTTCCGACTCCACCACAATTGTGTACACTAGATAATTTAACCAATCTCTATAAAATTCTTTTAATTACTTCAAGACGATTTATGGCATATTTGACGCCTCGGAAGATAAAACGTTTGAACCAACTATTGTATTTTCAAAATACTAACAATTCTCTTCATTTTAAGATGCTGGTCTCTACACAAGAATATTAAAATTATTTATCAAAGCACAAGGGCACATGAAGAAAAATTATTATCGTGACAAAACAAAAATATGAGACCAAAAGAATTATTATAGAAAATCAATTAAATTCTCTTATGTACATCATCGGGTTTCATCGTGAACCCTAGTAGAGAGATTATTTAGCCATTACAAAAGAAGAAGAAAAGGCTACGAAAAAGAAACAAAACTATGCTCATGCTCGGCGGAATCGGACTCTCCTTTTCCATCTGCTTCAACCAGTATTTATGGTTTTCAAAGGACACCATTTTCCTTTTTCATATCCACTACCACATCATCATCCAATGAAATTATGCCACTTGTCAAATCCTCCAATCAAAATGCGCCATGTGTCAAATACTGAAATCAATATCATAATTATTATTTCCAACCATAAAAAAATAATATTCTTTCCCAAATCTTCATATACTCCATTATTCCACATCATAAAGAAATATTTTCTTCATTAAACAAAATATCTTCAAATATCCTTTATCATAATATCTTGCACATGGTCTACACACGTCGTGGCACATTTCTACACACGCCCATATCCAAATAATTGGCCCAATAATTCTTCATGTTTCCTTTTGGGCTTACCCCATTAAATCACTTCCTTTCTCCAGCAGAATTCCGCATTTTAGTCCATAGAGCTTTATTTTCTAAAAACTGCAAAAATAAATAAAATCATCAAATATGTACAAAATAAAGAACTAAATAAATGTAAATTTGAGTAGTAAATATGTAAGAATTAAGCACTTATCAACCACACGTGCGAGCTCAAGGTCAAGAACAAGCAGGAGTACGTCAAGACGTAGCCAATTTAGATGAAGGGATACCAGACAAGAGCCACCTTTGGATAATATTGCTGAAAACTTTCAGGTAGATGACGAGTTACAGGATCACCGTGGTGAACATCGCATAGAACAACAACCAGTTGATGATCGGTACATACAGCAGGGCGACGATCATCGCATGCAAGAAGACAACATAGGCAATAGACGCGAACAACAAGGCGAGCGATATCGCGTTCACCATGACCATGATGAAGAAGATGATGAAGAACAAGGAAGAATAATACTGCAAGGAATAGAAATGATAAGAGATCAACGTGAACGCGAAGAAGAAGCTGCAAGGCATAATGCCGCACAGATACATGCAAGGAATGAAAGAGAAAGACGCACAGAAAGCACACTATCAGAAAAATAGTAAGAGACAAATGGAGAGTATATGGGAAGGACCATACAGAGTCAGGAAGATAGTTGGTAATGGAATGTATGAACTAGTAGATGAGAAGGAAGGAGAACCATCTGATGACCTATGGAGCCAAGTGTACCTGAAGAAATATGGTTTGTGCGACAGTCATAGCACATCAGAAGCTGTAGAACGTATGCGAATCAATGTATTGGAAAACATACACGAACTCAATGAAGTACATCAGGCGAAAGAAACAAGCAAGTTATCTCAGATATGAGATCGTTTAGAAAATAGTAATCATGTTGGCGAATAAGCAAAGAGAGAGGATATCAGCATTGTATCAATTATCAAGAGTATGAATGCAAATGAAAATTTTTATTTCTTTTATGCATAATTCACATATCTCAAAAAAAAGTCAAAAATAAGACCTTAATAGACCCTGGTTAGCATGACTCAGGTGAAATTTACACCGACCCTGGAACCTGAGTCATGGAGATTTGGGGTGAAACGAAAGCCCATCCAGTAGAGCGCCTTAGTTGAAAGACTAAGGTAAGAAGCTCTATACTAAGGAGTGCAGAAACTCGATCAGACGCCGAGGTACACGGTTGAGTCAAGAGTGCATGGGGCGTCCGTAGCGTACCTGGCCGCTCTTGACAAGTCTTGACTATGATGCACTAGGTCCGAAGAAACCCCACTTAGGGTGCGGTCTTGTAACCATAAGACATATCGGCGGAGGGATAAGAGGCCGCAAAAATAACTAGTTGTTGCATCACTGGATGAGAGGAGCCCACCCTAACCCGGTAGGGGTAAGCTTCCTTGAAGGGGCAATCAGGGGGAATATAAGGACGACACCCCTTTGATAGACACATTTGTGTGTCTAATTTGTCTCGATTCTTTATATTGATATTGCTCATTTTTGTACTTATTATGGTGTTTTATATGTGTGTAGGTATTTTTGGCCAATAAACATTTTTGGAAAATTCGGCTCGAAAAGTTGTACCCGGAGGACACCTACTATTCGGACTCTCATTATGGATAAGGGGTACCCAAATTACTAAGGGACACCCCCAGGGCATCCCCAAAGGCATCTGCTAAATACACCCTACTCTGGTTAGGGGGCCACCCATCTTCTACATTTTAAATTCTGAGAATTGGTGGGAAAACTATCTTTACGCTGGCAGATTTGTAGTTCGAGTTTTGAGCGATTTCTATGGAGATTCAATGGCTTATTTTTGTTGGGCTGGACCTGTTAGAGCATCATAAGTCTCGTATGGGTGTTTGGATCGATCAACTTGGGCTGCATGATCGTTTTGGAGCGAAACAGAGGAGGTGAAGTTTATCGGGTTTGTTGACTGATTTCGGTGGAGATTGTATCGGAGTTTGACGTGGATTTGGATTGATATGGTCTTGTCATCACTAAACAGGATTGGTATGTTTCTTAGATTCGAAGAAATAGGTAGAAATTCTCGCAGACCTCGTAGTCAACAAACTATCTTCAAAACAATATTGCGATCTATCAATATGGTAGAACAAAACAGTATGTTCAAGTATTATGATTCTGATCATGTTTATGATTTCTCTGAGGTTCTCAAGATTTCCTGTACCGAGTTAACTAGTCTGTATCAAATCGGAAATATTCAAAATTTGAATTTCCTCTACATTCCGCTTCCGCCTATTTGTATGCGTGATTGAGGACATGCAAGCTATTTTCCATTCAAATCTAGGTTGACCCCTTTCTTTACTATATTCTATATATCATTTATATACCGTAATATTTTCTTCCCTTTATCTTCTACTGTAGTTATAACAAAAATAATTACAATTAGTTATCAAAGATACCTTCTGAACCCATATATCTATAAAGGGAGAACCTTTTCGAAGAAAACCTATTCTCAAACTAGCATTTTTCCTACCATTCACATAATCATGGCTTCTTCTTCCAAGAACCAAGTTTCACCATTACCTCTGGATGCAAATGACTAAATCCGAGATATTTCTACAACTAAGGTAAATGCGTAAGGGCACTTAACAAGAATCTCCTGCCACCGAGGACCGGGAGAAATACCTAATTGGAAAACTATACTCCAAGGACTCCCGTGGACAGACACGATGAGAAAAGAGGTCTCTCAAATCTTATGGAAGCAATACGGGAGTGGTCATGATGAGGCCATGGACAAAATACTTTCCTTTTCAAGTTCAACTCCATGGAAGTCAAAGAAGCTATTCTCAAGAAAGGTCCATGGAATGTTCAAAATGCCATCTCAATCTCGAGAAATATGATCCTTCAGATATTAAAGATCGTGTTTTCACCATCAAGACCTGAATGTACGCCAAAAATCTTCTTCTTGAACATCGTTCGCTCAGGTTATTGATGAAGCTTTGGAAGAATTAGGTCCAAAATTTGACCGAACCACCAAACCAGACTTAAGTTAGGGTGAAGCATGATTACAACTAGAGTTAAGTATTGATCTAAAAAAAGCCTCTCTTCAGGGGTGGTTGGTGGAATACACTTGTGGAGTCACCGGGTCTGAATATCACTGGAGAAACTTCACAATCTTTTGCCTGTAATGCTTTACGGTGGACCATGATGATGATGAATGCAAAAATGTAGCCGAGGGACTTAAAGATAAGAAGATACACCAATGAGGGGACATAGCTCATATTCATGAACTAGCTAACCAATATGGAGTCGAGATCTCTAACGATCTAGACCTTGTAATTCAGCAAATTTGTGAAGCCAGCCAAAGGTTGATCAATGGAAAAAAGGATGAACAAGAAGAGGTTAGGAAAGCTAAGAGGTCAAGAAGTAATGAGGAAACAAATGATCAGACTCTTGAGTCCAATATGGATTCTTATCAACGGGGTAATCTTGAGAATACCAGAATCATAATCAAACTATGAATGAAATTGTTGAAGATATGGAACATGATC